>OX439448.1:3000000-3512642 GCA_949320045.1 Scotopteryx bipunctaria
TCATGCCGAAATGCGACATATTAAGGCACTTATATAGCTACATATAAAGGTTGGTACGTTTCACATAGATAAAGAGTCCCATTTCTTCGAACTTCAAGCACCTTTAAACTTTGGATCGTATCTAAACTTTAAAACCTTGCCTACCTGAAGAATGTCTCCAGATTTGAAAGCAATTCCGGCTTGAGCACACGGAATTATCTCATCCTCGAACGGGTCGTAGTCAAACTGGGCCCTCACGAATATCTGCAAATCGTTTCACATTTATTCGAAACTGCACGAACTTTCAGATTAATGCAAGTTGACAAAAGTTCTAGTTTTGAAGTTGACGAACGAACACAATACGGGATGTGGGTAAATAATGAACATGTGATAAGGAATGGAAACAATAATTGAAACTGAACTTTTATCGACTTTGATGAGAATGTGTCTCCAGTAATTTAAGTTTTAAGTTAATGGTTTTATTATTTCTTGTTTTTTACTCTGTCTGTTCACTAGCTTTTAATGTAAAATTTAACTGTGGAAACTTTATTGGTTTATGTGTTGTCTAAGTGTGTTTTTTTTATTGTAAATAGTACTGTTTGTTTCCCAAATAAAATAAAATAAAAATAATAGAGAATGTAATGAGTGTAATGTGAATGAAATACTGTTTAATACCGGCATACGTTGACACGGCTTACACGGGTACAAATTAACAAGTTGAGTTATGAATTGTGGAGTTAATGTGAAGTAAGATGTTGTGAAGCGATGATAAAAGCACAACAAGTGCACAGAATTATATACAAACAAAAAACAACACAACATTTACAAAAAGTAGCAAAGGGTCTGGTCTCGCTACTTACTAGCACAGGCAAAGGCTTTATTCGAAAATACCAAAATTTTCTTTAAGCTTTCTCATTCTTTTATTTCTTTTCAAAGAGTTTAGTCTAATGAAATGAGATCGGTAAACGTTAATCCATTTATCGACTTTCTATTTGAGAGAAAATATTTTGTCTGTAATCCTACAAACATTTTTTGTTCGTCTACATTTAGTAGAGTCAAAGGTATTATCATTAGGTACACGTATTTTTTTCGGAATGGTATACCTAAGATGTTAAGTTCTCCCGTCAAACAAATTCCAGAATCAATACGACAGCACTGTTTCACAAATTCATACCAGCTTTCTCTGCAACTGCGCGACGGATTGATTCACGACGGGCGTCTCGTTGATCTCTCTGATCTCGTCACCGACATGTAGGGTCGCCTGTCGGTGTCGGATCATGCCTCCATCCATGATCCGGGCGTCGATGCATCGGTCTTCGTCGACCAACATTGTAAAGAATCTGAGATAACACGGGGAGGAAATGGATTTGAAATCCCAGCTAAAATCGATTAGAACTTACTAGGTATTTATCCAGGGTTGCCAGGTGGCGAATTCTTTTTCTCGTACCAGAGCTGCCAAAAATCTCGTAATTTAAATACAAATCTCGTAAAAGTATGTATAAATACCTATTCAATTTTATTAGGTATATGATGTCTCTTATAGTCTTTAATTTACACTATGTACTACTACATACTATTTATGTATGTTACTAGCTAGCCTGGGGTAGTTCCCTAAGTTTGGGGCCGCCAAATGAAAATAACATTAACATTAGTAATTCATATTTTTTTAATCATTAATTTTTCATTTATTGTTGTGTTTTTAGCCATTTTTGAATAAATCTTTAAAAATAATTATAAATGAATTACATGGGAATATTTTTCTTACTTAGATACCTACTAGTACTTACATGATTATACCATTATTTAAAATCTCGTTAAAAAGTGTACGAGACTTTTACTTTTCTCGTTTCTCGTAAGAGACTGCTAAATCTCGTAAAAGTACGAGATTTCTCGTACAAATGGCAACGGTGTATTTATCTAAACAAAGTAAGTAAAGAAAACATCAAGCCTGAGCCCAATACTGAGCAGAGAAAGTAAACTAAACACTAAACATAGAATACTTTGAATAAATACCTGTCTAGATTGAGCATTGTCAAATAAACGGCACGCAAAAAACGGGGTTAAAATAAATGCTAGTGTGCCTGACGTGACATAAGTGTACGGAACTACGGATAGTCTGAAAACTGAGAATGTATGTGTATTTAGGGATACCAACTAGCCTAAAAGTAACCCCACTTTTTTACTACTACCTTTAGGCAGGTATACATAAAAAGTAAAATAGAAATATTATAATAAATACATTCATTTACAGAAATAAACTTACGACTAATACAAGCACACGTTTACAAAATACAAATGAAAATGTAAAATACAATAAACCTATGTGTTATTCCAGGTCATAAACTGTATGTATTCGAAGTTTCATCAAAATCCGTTCAGCCGTTCTGGCGTGATTGAGTAACAAACATCCATCTATCCATCCAAACTTAGTTTAGTAACATTAGTAGGATATTGGTGTGAAGTGTAATTTTAATACCTACTATTACGTAAGTTTCCCATAATTTTGGGGAATTCTACCACTTTTTATCCAGCAACACAGTTCAATTCTACAGGCTGTCAAAATATCATAATTATTAATCGTTTTTTCTCTTAAATACAGTAGGTAATTTTAAAACTAACCGATGGAATGTGATTCCCTTTTTATTATCACGATTTCCTGCCTGGTTCCGACAAAGTTGGACAGCACAAACCGGCATAATATTTATTTTTTCAAGACACGCCCTCAATGACAGTATCAAAAATGACACTTACCTATCCGAAATCAATATCTATCATAATATGGAAGATATATTCTTCCAAGGTAGATCTCGTCCAAGGTAGATATATTTTGACCCCCTGTCGTCGTGAGGCTAACTGCCAATCTAGACAGGTATATAATCAAAGATAGAATACCGTACCGTACACAGAGTACCGTAACGGTACTCTGTGCACTAACTAAACTTGGAGCCCAAGCCCAAATTAAACAAACTAACCTAATAATTAATAGAGACTGACATTAGCACTGACAAATTAAAGACATTTGACAGAGACAACGCGTGAAAACGATCAAAATGTTGACATCATGGAAGAAGTTGACATTTACTATTACGCAATTAAGGCTAGGCGCAGACCTTCATAATTATCGTAAAATAATATCAAGCTTTAGACGATTTATGTAGGTACCTTGTACTTTTCCTACGTACTAGTTTTTTTAAGTATTTTAAAAAAATATGATTAAAACTGTCAGCAACTCCTGGTTCGAAAGTCTTTAGGTAATTACTAATTACCGTGATTAAGGTGAACCATTGTGACAGGTGATCAGTCCATCGCCCAATAAAATAGATGGCGGCCGGCGGTATGACTGGCTGCTTTAATGTTATTTTCTTATGGCTGGAAGTTACTTGTGGACGGATACGGGCGTGATAACTATGTAGGTATAAAAATATGTAGGTACTTAGTCATACTTTTTAAAAACTTGACATACCTACCAACAATTTAGATTTTTATTATTATCGTAATGATGTGAACAAAATTATAATGTAATATTCTTTATTACTTACCCAGTTATTAGTTTTAATTAAAAAATAAAATAAAATTCTAGTTATGATAGAGAGACACCTACAAAATGAAACAATCGAAATATTTTGTGCAGTTTATTCAATTTATTAACAGTTATAATTTTATAAGATTTAACTTCAGTCATCTTTAGTTGTTTAATGATAAAACCTTTGTCCAAATATTATCTTTCTTATAACCATTTTACGGATAATTGCAAGAAGGTACCTTAACCTGTTACGGTTTCTGCAAATTTTGACTGAAATAACTTACTAGATTGTGAAGGTACCTATACCGTTAGGAATACCTTCATAATTTAATAAGTGCAACAAATATAACCAGTAGGATATTATGTAGGTAGGTACCTACCTACTTAGGTATTACGTTTCGCTTTTGAGCAAATAAGTGTGTGAAAATGGGCAAATTTAGGTACTATTCGAAATGACCTCAGCAGCACAGACCTAGATAACATTTGGATAAGCTTCATTATTCATTAGATGACCTTATAAACAAAACTTAACAATAAAACCCTATATAAATACAAAATCACACATTTTAAAAAACGAATCTATTTGTTTACCTATTCAATAACTTAAAAAAATAAACAATTTAAGAAATTCTACTTACTATTGATAATTAATAATAATAATAACAGAATGGAATGTTAGTGATCACTTTGAATCTGTGATTATCCGTTACTATTTATTTATAATCATAATAGTAGGTATGTTTACTTACATTAATTTTGTTATAGGTACTTACTTACGTAATAATTATTTTTATCTAAGAGATATAATAATCAACACTCATCCCAACAGAGTAGCACTTAGTTACATAAAATAAATTGGCTATAATTTAAACATCGTGAATTAGGTACTACATTTTAATGCACATGGTATCTAGGTAAACCATGATGGTATAAATACATAATGTTATTTTCTCTTTGAATACCTATTAAATGGGTTTGTATCAGGTATGATAAACATAATTAAGTATGATGTACTTAGTACTAAAACAGTAGGTAATGCACTTTGACTTAGCTACTAACAGTATTATTTTTTCGGTAATATTGTATAATTTACTATTGACTACAAAATGTTATATTTCGTTCTTAGATATTGCCACATCATAACAGTTTGATTATTTTCTTACAATGTATTTTTTCTTCTTCATAGCATTTATGAACTATGAAGGTACTTCAATCCTTCTAATGCAGTACCTACATTTATTTTCCTACTTAGAATAAGTTATTGACATAACATTTTGTACAATCTAAACTTTAAAAGTATTTTCGTGTTAAAACATCAAATATAATTAAGTATTTTATAATAATGGCAAATAAATTAGGTAGGTTAAGTACTTACCTATAATAAGTTGTAACATTATTACATAATGATTTTTAAATATTTAAGAAACAGGCAACGTTTAAAATAGGTAAAAGTGCTACTCGCACGCCATAATTTTTTCTTTCTCTATAATTATTTAATATTAGGTACTTATAAAAATTATCAATATAAATTCAATGTACGATTTCTTTATCTACTGTGTAATAATATTAAGGTTATTAACAATTTACATAATAACAAATTGTGATAATAAATAACTAATTTCAACTAACAATACATTTAACAACATCCAAAAGAAAATAATAATATTAAAAATTTAGTTTTAGTAAGTACCTACTTACTTACATATTTAGGTATTGTAGGTTATGCAAGTTAACTAAGAGATGATATAAAAAAAATTATGATACTCTTTAGACTAAATAAATAATACTACCTAATCCTAAGGTTAGGTTAGTTTTTCATTCAAATAATTTGTTTGATGGTAAAAATGAATATTAGATGCCTAACTGAGCGAGGAACAATGTTTTTTTATTTATTAAAAGTGAAGTCACAAGAAGATACTCATCCATTTTACAATAATTATTTATTTTGGCTAAAGTAAGTAGGTAGGTATATTAAAATTAGTGAAACATTGAGAGTTAATAGTAAAATTCCACTACTCGTATAATTTATCTTAATTATATAGGTACCTACAGGAATGCTATACTGCAGCGTTATGTAAGTAATGAAGAATAAAAATAATTTATCGTAATTTATAAACAAATTCTAAAAGTAATTCCGCCAAGAAGCCTCATTTTGGTAAACAACATAAAAAGTATCGAATATCAGAAAATAACAAAAAATAGCGAACGGCGGATATTTGCGAACAAGTAATTGCATTTACACCATGTATTATTTACTTATACTCTAATTTGAAGACGATTGCAAATTAACGAAAATATGTGATAAGGTAAGAGCAATAAAATGTGTAAGGCGAAAAAGTTAAAATGAAGTAAGTATGTAGGTAAGTACTAAGTACTCAATTGAAAAATTACTAAATCTGATCCATGCCACCCTGTGATTCTAATCCTGTGATATAGTGTCAAATGTCAATAGACAGTTTATTATTATCCAATTAAAGAATCTGTTCTAATTACTAGTTATCTGTTAAACTCTGTTTTTCATAAAGTTATGAAATATCATGGAATAGAAATAAAAATGTTGGCAATGTTAAATTAACCATAGATAATATTACGATGTATTACTTACAAAAAAAAGTATCTATACTAACTAAGGTATTATAAGTTAGTTATTGGAATTTTTCATTTAGAACACAGTTCCTTTAATTGAATAAAGACAAGATTCAATAAGTTATTCATTAGAGTAAGATCTTAACAAGTACGTTAGTACCTAAGTATAGATTATAGAAGTAGATAAGTAAACATTGAGCTACACATTTCTAAGGAATTCATAATAAGTAGTTTCGTTTTTTATAATATTAACACTAATGTATAATTATGTACATTGTTCCAAAAATTTTGTGACAGTGTGCTTGTGATGTGAAAATGTGTTTTCATTTTGAAAAAAGTTGTACCTAGTTACCTACTTAGTTGCTGTTTGGCACAAATAGTGAAATTGAGCTTACACCAAAATAAAAAATGCAAGCTATGTGTAGAGACTTTTCGTTAAGTATATTAATAAGTATATAAAAGCATTATGTGTACTTTTGCACTAATAAAAATAATTTGAAGTAAATGGTAAGTGCTCATTCCTACATAATATACAATTTAGAGAATTGTGACTGAATTAGTTTTTACAACAGCTCATTAAATTGTGAAGAGCCTCTTAAAACGCGAGGTAGGTAGGTACCTAATACATAACATAATTTTAAACAACCAAGATAAACATTTTATCTGATATTTAAATGAATAAAGAAAAAAACCACTATGTTTTATATTTATTTGTAGGTATGAGCAGGCACATAAAATAAGAGCAAAATTGTCAGTAGGTAGGTATAAAACAGAGCAACCTACCTACGTTACGTATTTTTTTCTATTTTTTTTTTGTATTTCCTAAGCTTAAAACATACTTAGATAAAAATATTCTTACCTAGATGTTCTTGCGTAACAATTTCCTGAATGAGCAATATCCGAATTTGTTTTCGACACAACGATACGAGACTGTTAGTAAGTCGTTTATTCGAGTACAGATCATAATAGCTATACTCATTTCATTCGCACTGCTAGACCCTGATGTAAAGAACGAGCGAGATGTAAATAGTCACGCATTTCCCGTTGTTTTCACAGCATGTAAACTCTTGTCCTTTTTGTCGCCTATCGTAACATTTCATACCTAAGTATTTAAATAGGTGGGTACTACTAGACCCTGATCGACTTTATGGCAATTTCACATTTTAAATATTAATCAGACTAAACACACACACAAAAGGACGTTTTTCTTACGAGTCCTAGAATAAGACATGTCCAAATTTGTGCGTGTATTTTATGCCCTCCCCGACCATAGTGTGATTTGCGAAAATGCTGTAACTTTTTTTAATATGCATATTTTGTTCCTTTATAGTTCAAATAGAGTTAAAAATAATAAGCTAGGCCTGTCGGCATACACTTGTGAAAACATAGCTAAAATGTAAAACCTTTTTCCATTGTCAAATTTTCATTATTTTGCTTTATTTATTGCACGTTCCTAAAATACTGGACGGCAACACAAAACATAAAACAATATGGCGGGGTGGTAAATTAAATTGTTTTAAATGCTGTTGACTTTGACAAGTAGGTAAAATGGCTGCATTTCGTTAGCATAAAATGGAAATGTTTGTAAGTAGCTCTCAAAATACTTAAGTGACAGCTACGAACTATTCCACTGTTTTGGCAGCCCAGCCCACAGTCTTCGTGTTTAAACATTTTTTAACATAATTAGAATATTTTTTCGAAATTCACTGATTTTTCCCCCATTTTTCTGTCTGGTGTAGGTACCTACCTACTTAAGCCAGTCTGTGAAATAGGTCCTTTAGCGTCCAGCTAGTCTGCGTTGATCCTTAGATGGCTGGCATGTGCATACTTTTTTATTATTTCCCCTTGGGGCAGGCGATAGCTCCTCAACTATGATTGTGGCCCTAGCTTGGATAGAAAACGTTGCTCGGTTTTTTGTAAAATCGCAAGTAATCTTTTTATTTATTGTAAGTTCATAGGTAAGGTGTACTTATCCTAATTCGCAATCACTCCTATGGCTTCCCATTAAAATTTCATTTAAAAACAAAACCTTAACATATCGCCATAAAGTCCATCATGTCTTACAGATAATCGTCGTCCTCATGTCAGTAGACCCAAGAGACGGGCACCCATTGCGGGGTGTTGCGCAGTCGGACAAGCGCCGCCTCGAGTTGGTTCAGGGTATCGTCGATGTCATTGTTCACGATGTTTATGTCGAAGTAGTGGCCGTACGTGCGGCGCAGCTGCTCTGATTCGCGAACCAGGACTTCCAGAGAACCGTCGTACTGAAAAACAAGAAATTAGATTGGTTACTGAATTATAGGTAGGTACCTACCTTCTGTTTTCACTGACTAAGATAGAGTATTGTTAGATTTTAGAAAGAAGGGTGTACATTTCAGCATATTTAGGTATAAGTGTCACTGTCAATAATGACATTCATACAAAATGTCATTGTTATCTGAAACTATTTTTCTCTGCAGCAAGCTACTTATTAGCTTAAAAACACCTCCGTTTCACGAAAGAAATCCCGCGGAGGGGTGCGCTGGTAGTTTTCGTGTCACGGGAATTGCTATAGAATTTGTTTATTACCGCCAATTTCTGCGGGATTTCATTCGTGAAAAGATATAACCAATTTGGCAGAAGCGGTTATTATTTAAAATGCGGACGCCATAAAACCGGATAAAACCAGCCAAGTGCGAGTTGAATTTGCACGAATGGTTCCGTACCATGGTACTTGGGTACATTAAAAATATGCCCCTTAAAAGTTTTTTTTTACCTTATTTTTATCATCTGTTGTTAGGTAAAGTGGTAATAGGTACCGTTAAAATTTACCTTATGAAAATTTCAACTTTCTACCCTACTAAGTTTCATGAGATACAGCCTGCTGACAGACGGATAGACAGTCGGATAGCGGAGGCTCAGTAATAGGGTCCCGTTGGCACACTTCGGGTACGGGACCCTAAAAAACTAGCAGTGAACTTTTGATGACAACGATAAAATATAAGAAACTGAGAAGGAACTGAAGAACACAGAAACATTGAATAGAGAAAAGTAAGCTCAGTAGATCTTGTCATCCTTATAATCCTTTCATGACACTGGTTCGAAAGAATAAGTGACACGACTGTAGTAAAAGTATCCAGATACTTGAGGAGCTAAGCTTTAGCTTCAGCAGCATAACCTTGGAAGGTCGGTAAGTCAAGTAAACAAGGTACTCACATCAGCAACGTTGTTAAGAGGAGGAGCGGCTATAAAGACCACATAGGGCGCGAACTCGGCCGTGCGCAGAATCTTCAGAGCTTGGGGCTCCACGTCCAGAATAGCAATACGGCGCTCCGAATGAATACGACGGATTGTCTCCAGCTTGGTTCCGTACATTGCGTCTTCGTGTGTCCCTGGAAAGTATTTTGTTGGTTATTGAACAAGTCGTAACACACAGTTTGCAATGGATGAGACCCACGTCCCGGTCAGAAACAAATGACGCATGCGTGCGTTGTGTGGCCGTTGGCCGTAGTGGAGCTTACTCAGGCGCGGTCCGAAAGAGGGGTCACAGGGACATGACCCCCCAAATCGTACACGTCATATTTAAAAATGTTCTAAAACTTTACAAAATATAAAAAGCAATTTTCTGCTCCTAGCCGCGATGCCAATAAAAATAGAAGGCTTCAATCGATATATTCTATTATTACCCCCTCCAAAATTACAGGCTGTGACCGCGCCTGAGTTTACCGTCCACTTTTTTATGCCTCTGCTTGAACCGCAGTAAAGTAAGGAATAAGTGCAGGTATCGGTGTAAAGCGTTTCAGCTGAACAACTGGTGTTGCAGATACAATATCCGCTTGGAACGGGTAAACAGTAGGAATACCAGGTGGCATCAAAAGGCAAACGCTTTTATAAAGAGGTTTCCTCACCGTATTCCAAATATTCGTTAGCAGCAATATCGGCCATCATTTCTTCATGGGTCACGAAGTAGTAGTGTCTTCCGTTCTCCTCGTCAGATCTCGCCTGCCGGGTCGTGTCTGTAAAGAGCGTTTTGTGTAATAAAACCATTTCTTGTACATTTACACTAAACCTTTTCTTCTAGTAACGCATACAAAACATGACTGTGTCAAATGCATGAAGGGAGCCTCCTCCAGGCGTGCTTTTATCCTTTCACCACACTGACTTGAAACAACTAGTGACACGAGTAGTAGAAGGTATACAAGATCCATGATATTGGTCTATCTGGTCTGTTTGTCTCAGAGTCATTAAAGGTACGAACTTACGTGGTATGGGATAGGCATATTGATCTGGGTGGCGAGCGATCAGGGTATTTTTGATATGTCGACGACCTACTCCGTGGGCTCCGAGCAGAACTATAGTTTTTCTTTGGAATGCTGTAAGAGAGCAAAAAATAAATTAATTTGTAAGTATATCACAGCGTGACCCTGTATTTACCCACTTTCCCTTGTACAAGAGCCTACCATAACATAGCTTCCGAAGTTTGGACGCCGCTACAGCGATAAAACTGACAGAGAAAAATGAATCCAAGTTGTTTGAGAGTACAAACCAAGAGAAGAATAATAAAGTTACATTTTTGAAGTATGTTTCGCAAGAGTCAATGGCGCCGCGTTAGTGACGTCACGACAGAGCGAATGTATGAAACTCGAGTTAGGTGAAATAGTTAGGCCATGAGGAAAAAGCCGGAACTTACCCGGTAGCTTGACCACTTCTTCATAAGTGACAACATCCAGTTGATCAAAGACAGCGTTATGCTTGGCCAGGTATTTGTCCTTCGTCTGCTTCTTTTTGCGGCCGAAGATAGAGCAGTTCACTGGAACAAGTACAGCTCATAAGCCGAAGGCCTAAATGTTACTGCCAAGCAAGAAACTGATAATTCACTATGGTTGATTTTGGCTTGGCAGTAGGTTGGCAGACAAAGCGTGGTGCACAGCAGCCAAAAATCCAAGGTACCCTAACCTGATAAGATAAAAACACAAAGAGACAAATCAACTCTGATATTTGAAATATCGAATCTTGACTTTATTAAAATAAAGAAATCACCAACTATTTTTCTAACTTATTTCCACATATTTTATACGAAAACACACATTTATACGTTTTTTTAAATAAGCATAGAATAAGCATACTAATATTGAAAGCAAACAACACAACGATACAAAAAGATAAAGGTGAAATTCATACCAAGGCGCGGAACATAAATTTTTATAACCATATTAGTCGAACACTTGGCATAAATTATTCCTGAATCCTTGATTTTCTAAGAAGCTGCAACCGTCAATGAAAGTCGTAAATACTATGTAGATATTTTCAATATCAGTTCTTTGTTATTGCATACGGTTTAGTCTCTATATGCCTATTTCGTAGTGCACCTAATTTGCTTTATGCTCAGACCACATGCGATATAATGTTGTGCCCACATTATCGCGATACTGCAAAGCTTCGCGTTTTGTGTCCTAAGTGTATCCTGTGACAAATCGTATGTCTGAATTTGTCATTATATGCGACAAGTTCACCGAATTCCGATAATGTGGCCCCAGCATTTGGCATAGTGAGAAGTAGGATTGGGTGTGTATCTAATTCATAATGCGATTGCCGCTTTTAATTATGTAAATGCCTCGGTAATTACCTGTATTTTCACAACCATCCGTGTGCGACACGCATCCCTCTGTCCAGCGGCACATGGTTACAACAAGTTTCATGCATCAGGTATGGATCACACTCTACATTTAGGGTATGATGGGAAATATTTTATCAAATACTGTGTAATTCGTGCTAGGTTTCGTAAAATTTGATTAAAATTCAACTCACATAGTTACAACAAACAACTTAAACACAGAACAAAGGGACAATTAAGTAACAAACTGTAGCTTCATTTTAAAACCGATGCTATAAATTTTCTTATACATAGATTATTATGTTTGATAAGCAAGTATTCTCAAGGAGGGTTGACGTCAGGCAGGCGGCCGGTCATGAAACACTTTAGCCAAAACTCTTACAGCATGATCCAAGGATCACGCTGTGCCGCCGACCGACCCTATATAGAGTGGGATGAGGGCAAGAAGATGATGATGATTTTTATTATGTTTGAAATAATGAATTATTTATATTATTTTCTAAAATAATATATACGTAGGTAGATACTTAACATTTATCATATCATCACATCAATTAAAGATTCCTAAGTAAAGAGAATACAACTCTCTAAATAGGAATGGAACAATGTTTTGCGATAGGTTTATATGAAGATACCGAATATTCAATTTAACACAAGACGACATGTGTACAAGTAAATAAGTTCACAAACGGGTAGACGTAATGGAAAATCAGACGTGCTTTTAATAGGTTTCCAATTCGTGGAAGGGAATATTTTACTGGTACACATACAGGCTTTTGTGACAGAAGTATAACATTCAATTTACATACCAACAGCTGCATCCAATGAATGTTATGTTTGAAACAAAAACACGAATGATTAATGTAAATAAAATAGCTTTTGACGACAAACATCAATGCAAAAATGTCTAGTGTAGAACTAAGACGTATGATAATAAACTATAATGATCCGTATTACGATTGAAAGAGAAAACTTGAAGAATATAATAGAGGTACGATCAATAAACAACAATGCTAATACAACATCAATCACAAATCAAAATAATAGAACTCAAACTGCAGGTATCATAGAACTCAATACAAACCGCCCCTGGCCTATCGACGAAATCTATTTTTTTTTCAAACTTTGGATATATGTTTTATTTAAAGACATAGATGAACATAGGTACCTTGATCAGTGTTAGAGCGTTCAGCCGCAGCACAAGCCGCCCGCCACTCCTGCAGCTCAGGACTTGGAATCAAACCAGCAGAGCCCCCGGATGCATCCTTGCGAGCTTGCCACCAGTGTGAATCGTCTTTGCTTATTATCTGAAAAGGGATGATTGCCATAAAGATTCATGCTGAAATGCGACATATTAAGGCACTTATTATAGCTAGCTACATATAAAGGTTGGTACGTTTTACATAGATAAAGAGTCCCATTTCTGCGAACTTCAAGCACCTTTAAACTTTGGGTCGTATCTAAACTTTAAAACATTACCTACCTGAAGAATGTCTCCAGTGTTGAAAGCAATTCCGGCTTGAGCACACGGAATAATCTCATCCTCCAACGGGTCGTAGTCAAATTGGGCCCTCACGAATATCTGCAAATCGTTTCACATTTATTCGAAACTGCACGAACTTTCAGATTAATGCCAGTTGACAAAAGTTCCAGTTTCGAAGTTGACGAACGAACACAATACGGGATGTGGGTAAATAATGAACACGAAATGAGGAATGGAAACGATAATTGAAACTGAACTTTTATCGACTTTGATGAGAATGTGTCCCGAGTAGAGAATGTAATGAGTGTAATGTGAATGAAATACTGTTTAATGCCGGCATACGTTGACACGGCTCACACGGGTACAAATTAACAAGTTGAGTTATGAATTGTGGAGTTAATGTGATGTGAGATGTTATGAAGCGATGATAAAAGAACAACAAGCGCACAGAAAGTTGGAGATCGCGGGGACGCGTAGCCATGCCCAGGTGACAATAATTATGTACAAACAAAAGACAACAAAAAACAACACAACATTTACAAAAAGTAGCAAAGGGTCTGGTCTCGCTACTTACTAGCACGGGCGAAGGCTTTATCCGGAAAAGCTAGTTAGAACAAAAATACCAAAATTTTAATTTTGTTTTTATGTACCAATCAGTTATGCTTAGGACAAGCATTCAGTGTTTGTGTGCGCTTGTCGACTTTATATGTCAAAACTTTATCAGTGTGCGTTAAAACAAGCGTTATTCACACTACTCGCTAATATTAAAATTGTTTTGTAAAACTACTTAATTCAAAATGTTAGTCCAAAAGTGTAAAACCCAAACTAGCATTATTTCAAAGTGGTTATTTCTACTTCTACTGTTAAAGAGTTTTCAAAGTTAATGTGTTCCAGGCATTCTGGCAAATCTCCATGACACCAATATAGTAGAACTTAATAATGTTCTCAAGCAGAAGATAAAGTAGATGTTACCTCGCAGGGTGGAGGAGCTGACCGGTAGGAAGGAACGATCTTGAACGTAACAGATCCGCGAGCCTCGCGCTGGAAATTGAAGGAGTTTATTACTTTTGTTCAAATAAATCCTTTTTATTTCAACAATGAAAATTTAAGTAGACGTCTTCATTATTTTCTTTTTGCTTTCTCATTTTTTTTTTATTTCTTTTCAAAGAGTTTAGTCTAATGAAATGAGATCGGTAAACGTTAATCCATTTATCGACTTTCTATTTGAGAGAAAATATTTTGTTTGTAATCCTACAAACATTTTTGTTCGTATACATTTAGTAGAATGAAAAGTATTATCATTACTCGTATTTTTTTCGGAATGGTATAAGTTGTTAAATTCTCTCGTCAAACAAATTCCAGAATCAATACGACAGCATTGTTTCACAAATTCATACCAGCATTCTCTGCAACTGCGCGACAGATTGATTCACGACGGGCGTCCCGTTGATCTCTTTGATCTCGTCACCGACATGTAGAGTCGCCTGTCGGTGGATCATGCCCCCATGCATGATCCGAGCGACGATGCATCGGCCGTCGTCCGCCAGTTTCAGAGTTATGCCCTGGAAATGAGGTGCATTTTGCTTTGGTTCAAAATACCTAGTACTCCCGGTCTTTTTTTCCAACGATTGATAGGTACAGGAACAGGAATTCACAAAGGTTTTGACTATGTCCCCACGGCAAGGATTAAATGCGGTCTATGTACACTAACCTACTTAATACCTTTGTCGTAATTTTACGAACAATAAGATTAGCTGTTTCATTTTAACAAACAAATACCCACGAAAACTTTCGTTGCACCTATCGCTCAAAATCTAGTTACTAATAAGTAAGTTGATTCTGGATCGCGAAACAGGCACAACTAAGATCGTAAATACAAACTCGGCATTTCACTTTGTAAACAATTAGGTTTGAATCCCTCAAACGCCATTTGTCTCCATTGCACGGTAACAGAATTAGCACATTGGTAGATACCTAAAGCCAGGAGCTGAACACGCCACAATTGAATTTGCTTCAAACATTGCTCTTTGGGGATTTCCATCGTAGACACTATAACACCCCTTATACTATACGTACAGAATCAAGATATCTAAATAAATACTACATAGTGTATACTATGTAAACTGTATACCTATAATACTGTTCTGTGCTATAGCTGAGAGAAAGATTGAAGACCGATTGATGAAGCAACTTGTCAGTAACCTGTAACTTTACGTGAACTTCACTTTGAGCAGAAATTCTAAACGACATTTCTTAAATTTTATAGAGGTCAACGGTTTGAATGCCTAGTGTATTTATATACCTACTCCAAAAGAGCAACAACTATCGTAGGTACGGACCTTTGGATCGGGGTTTAAGGACCTTAAAGTAAATACCTTTTCATTCAGATGCTTCATTGAACAATGGAATTTGAGACGCTAGCTTCAGAATGACATACCCTTACAACAAATACATCGTTCCATTGTAACCCTTATCAGCGAAACTAGGCCATAAAATACAAGAACATTAATTCAAATTATTATCGACTGGCATTCCATTGTCACCTAGGCCATCTGTAATCTATTGCTAGTTACGGCTGTAGGTATCGACATTGCAGTGCGGGTTGATTTTGTGGTTTGCAAAATTAATTTGAGCTTTGATAATTGCGTTGTAGAGCACGCAATTATCCCTTGAGGTAACGGGATCTGTGTCAAGTAGCTATCGCTGAAATTGGTAATTTAAGCAACCTAAGTACCACTAGACTATTATTTTCTAATGACAGTTCCAGATTTGGTTCACTAGTTTGAGAATGGCGAACTATAAATTAGATTTCAACGCGCTGTTCAAAAATGTAGGATCCTCCACTGAGACCCACGGGCACACTGCAGTGCGTAGCTTGATAACATCATCAACAGAAACGTGGTATTCATGGATGTGATTTTTATTAACGTAAAACCGCTTTGGGACAACTAGTCTCGTTTAGTCTCTGCCTAGCCTATTCCTTCACTTCCTTACCATCGGCTCATCAGTGTTCTTCTGGAACTGCACGAGGCGCACCCTGGTCACGTTCTCGAACTCAGGCTCGGTGTCTTCCTCGTCCTCCGGCGGGGGCGCTGTGGTGCGGCCGTTGACCGGCGGCGGAGATGCCCTGAGGGACTCCTCGCCGTAGACCTCGCGGGCAACCACGTCATGGGCTTGCAGTAGGGCCTGCAACAATAAAGGGAATTGATACGTTGACATTTTAAAAGAGGGAAAAGGAAGAACCTACTTTTGAAGCCACTTTGCATCTAAATTTATTTTATAGACGCTGAACGAAGACATAAGATTGACATAGCAATTACAACATCACCAAGTGTCTATTGACTGAGTCCTCTGGAGTGCTTGGTGTTGCAGTGAAGATGGCACCAAAACCAAGTATTTTGTGTTTCAGTGACAGCTTGGCGAAATAAAACGACGGTATGAACATTAATTTTGATTCATTCAATAAGTAGTACCCAAGGTAAAATAAGAGGATGTTTATTAGACTGGGAGCATAAAACCACTCAGTTTGTGTGATTGGTCAAACAAATTAACGTGTGTATTGGTGTGATGCAATTTTAATCGAATAAAATCATACTTCTGAACCGAATGAGCACGAAATAAACCAATGACTAGTCCGATGAAGATAATTAAAAATATTTACGAATTTCGGACCCATTTTCACGTCTCAATGCTTTATCCGTATAGTGGCGTAAGCTGCTGAATGTAGAGTATTCGATCAGGGCTGTTGCGAGGACGGACTACTATTGTTGATTAGGCTGGTATGCATGTCTGTTTCCAATGTGACTTTGATCTAAGAAATTGGACGATTCATCAACGTACTAGCAACATTCTAACTTGTATCAAAGATTTTTCGGTAGTGGAAAGGAACAAGGCCACATGTGGCACGTAGAAATGATTCCAATTTTAGTCAAGTAAGTAGTAGTTGCAGGTAGATACCTTATTATCTAACCTAACCTACTTTATTCAGCACAGTCACGTTGTGCAACTTGTTCCACAAATTGAGGCAAAATGGAACATGTAAAAATTGTAACAAGTAACTTACAATGACTTGGAGGTAAGGTAGTTATTTGTTTCGATCCCCGTAATCAGCTAAGTCAGAAAGGGTAGCAAAAGCAGAAGTTACAAGAGGTCTAAAAGACAATAATTGAAGCCACTAATCCACTAATTGAAAACTGTCTAATCCTACTTCTTCGAACCTCGATTACCTTATCACGCTTTGCTCTTCTTTCTTTCGCTCAAATCTAGATTCTCATGATAAGTAACCTCACTACTCTGGCTACGCACCGAGGCCATAAGCTTCCATTGAGCCGCTGACCGCAACATCTCTCAGCATTTCCATCGGGATTATCGACCCATCGACGCAATGGAAGTCCCGAACCAATTGAATTAGTTCCGAAACACGTTGAGATTACCAAACACTTCAAAATATCGTAGCGTGTAGTTCGATAGGAACCTAAGAACGATTGGTAAACATAAAGTTTCATTATATATTTAACTCCATCCAATTTTATAGATACAACTTAAAGTTTTCAGTAACTATAAAATGGGAAGGAAGAAGTGAATAAAAACTAATGACTGCATAGTCGACTGAACCAAAGATCAAAAAGCCATTATTCTTCTGATGTAAAAAATGATAATGAACATTGACGAGACTATGGACGACTTTAGCTATAGTATTTTTTGTGGGATACCTATCCTGTTTTTATAGGAACAGGAAACACCGGTTTTATTTTATTTTTGTCATAATTACAAACTTAAGTTTCTCAGCAAATCATTATTTACTAGTAAGAGTAGCAAAAAGTAAAATGAAACTAAAAAACATAAATGAAAGAGAAATAAAATAGATCATAATCTGTCTACAATTATAGCACAATTTTATTTTAATACTACTGAGCGTAAAAGCATCAGCGATTTTAAGTTATTATGCCTGGCTTGGTGTTTTAGTATAAGAATAGCCAACGAGTTGAATTCGGTCTCTATTTTCCAAAATAATTATTCAAGAACAATGAAAGAGCTTTCCTTTCACATTGTAATTCCGAAACAGTGCAATTGTGTTCATACGCGTCTGAATGTGATCCTTAATTCCAGTTTTGTGTTAGTAGATATTTTTTCTAAGCCTCTAGAAGTCTGAGTAGGTCTGCGCAGATAACTCGTCTAAACTTCTAAAATTCACTAATGTACTCAGGATATTTAAAATAGAAGAAATTCAGTACGATTTCACGATTTCTAATTTTGTAAACAATAGAATCGTTCGGGGAACTCGGTTAAAAAAATAAACGTTTTTACAAGTTACAAATTTTTTGAACCATAATGCCGCGATCGAGTCACAAACTTCCGAATTGGATTTAAACATAAACACAAATATTTGTAATCAGAAAGAAACTTACAACCAATACAAATATCGATTACAAAATACAAAAGAAACAGTTGGGCTATCTAAATACCATTGCAAACGGTCTTTATTCAAAGCGAATGAAGCGAAAGAAGTATGTCAGGATCAAACGGAGATCCGTGATCTCTGCCTACCCCTATGGGAAACAGGCGTGATATTATGTAAATATGTATGTAAACGGTCTATAGATAGCTCACCTGATCCAGCTCATCAGACGGTGGAAGCGTGCCTAAGCGGTTAGCGAGCCACATTGCTACGCTGAATACTGATCCGTTGAGCCAAATATGAACCAACACTTGGATCACGCATCGCTTCGACCAGACGCCGATTTATATTATAGTAAATTAAAAATGTTACCTTCAACATTCTAGGAATTGAAGCTAAAACATTAAATTGTTCTGGGACCAAATTAATCTTCACTACGAAAATCCATCTCACTGGCATAAATCACTCTACATTTATCTCGTACAATGTACACTACACTTACCGTCTTTAACCTTTGTACTATGCAATGTAAACATGGCTTTACACGGCTTATCCAACTGGAGTGACATTATACTTGGAAATGTTGCTACAAGCCCTTTAATTTATACCTACTTCAGATTAAGCAGGATGTGCGTTACTTTGTTTATTTGAAAATGGTTAACGGCAAATTAGGTACGGTCGTAGATTCCCAGAAATAAAACAGTACAGTGACACCAAAAGTACTTTCAGTATTTTTGCAATAAGTCACACTGTGACTTGTGGACGAATTGCTCTTATTCGTTGTCCGTCCGTCCATCCGGCCGCCTGTCAGCGGGCTATATCTCATGAAGCGTAGGTAATACTCGTAGGTTTTTCACAGAGTGTGTATTTCTATTGTCGCTATAAGAACAAATAATAAATATAAAATAAAGGGGGCCCCATACAAGTAACATTTATGTAGGTACTAGCTGCCGCCCGCGGCTTCGCTCGCGTGGTACCAGAACAAAAAATAGCCTATATGTTAATCCAGCACATGTACTATGTATATTCCAAGTTTCATTCAAATCCGTTTAGCCGTTTAGGCGTGATTGAGGCACAAACAACCAAACTCACAAACTTTCGCATTTATAATATAAGTAAGATATTCTTCGTGTAGGTACCTACCTTCGACTCGCACTTGACCGGTTTTTGAGGTATTATTTTTGATTGTAAGTTAATTAATGATGAAATTGGAAACCTGAGAATGGACAAATCAAGCCCCCTTTGACCTAATAAACCCCTTCATTATACAGGGGCTTCAACACATCAATAGATTGAAAACAATAAAACTAAATAGGTACTACCAATTACAAAAACATTGATTGATGAAAACCTGAGATATTGTTTATGTCCTCCTTCAATAGTAACAATTCTTGCATTAAATACGGCTGTTATATAATAACTTCAGAAACCGGGGTCTTAGTGACAGAAGATGTGAAAATTTACATGAATATTGATGTGCACGAGTAGAATACCAAATTAATTGAATACGGCGTCCGTGGCCCGTATTCAATAATGCCAAACGTTTCGCCAACATTTTTTAGTTTATTTGTACCAGCTTCATATGAAATGGCTTTGGCTCGGTACTCGAATGAAAAGTAGCGTATGATTCCCGATTCTATAGCTATTCAACTAACGAGCGATGGATGGAAGATTACCAGGGCAACGAGGATTTTGACAAAAATGTATTGCGATATTTGGTAGACTAACGTTGCTATGGTTCTTTGAAAGCACTGGAGGTCTAGTTGGTAGTGATCCCGCCTTCCGATACTAAGGTGGTGGTTTCAAAAAAAAAAAAAAAAAATTCTATCAGCCGTCTGGTTCCCATAGTGCAAGCTTTGCTTGGTTTGGGGCTAGATGGCGCTATGTGAAATGTCCACAAATGTTTATTATTATTATTATCAAGGAGATCAAGGTGTGAGAACAAATAAATATGAGTAAACGGCAAAAAGGTCTAGAAGGTTTATGTCATAAAACAGGTTGAAATCCCTGAGCTTTGCATGTCTCCGATTTTCGGGTCCATGAAATGTTTTCATCCCAAAAAATATGGTTCAAAGGCACAGAATAAAAATTAGTAGCTAGGTTCCTATAGGCCATAGAGACTTTGTACATCTCTAAACTAAAATCAAATATTTTCAAAGATCTAAAAATCATCTGAAACCATAAACTCATATCTAATAGCAATCATAGAGTCATACTCAAAACACCAGCATTCATTAGCCTCGTCTGACTAAGCTGAATATTACACTCTCGGCTCAATATTGCGAAATCCTCGATACAACATGAAGCCTACATGCGGATACAGATTAAAATATCACGCTAGGTTTTTGAAACAGCTGATAAAGTAAAAGGAAGTAAATGAGTAGTTTTACGACGTCATCGTTGTAATAGTGGTAAGAATACCTAAGATATGATTTATACAGATGAGCCCAAGTTTATGCACTGTCTTATATCTCTCTACACGCATGTATCCCTAATAAGGTGGGCAGAGCCAAAAATAATCATAACAAAACTTTCAACCACTCTTAACTTAAAGTCAGGTGATCAGCCCATCGCCCATATAAATAGATGGTCCATCATGTCGACCATAGTCATTAGTCGACTTTTAAGACATGCTCGGGGAGAGAAGCAGCTGGACGCATTCTATATTTTTTCTTTACTCCTAGTCTTAGAAATAAATGAAATAAATAATGTTATTTCCATTCTGGTATTAACACGAATAAACCTGCGAGTGCTTGCTGATGTTAGTCTTAAAATAAAACTATAGTAAAATTATTATAAAAAGTTATAATGTTCTTAAAGAAAACTGATATAATCGCCACACCTCAAAGGTGCCAATTCAAGAAGTTTTAATCTGTTACCAAACATTTTAAACAGAAGTAAAAATCATATTGACCCAGCTTTTCTAGTCCCTGCCAGTTATGATAGAAAGTTGAGATTAATGCTATGCTCTGCTGAACTCCACTGAAACCAATATGAAATATTAGTGGAACGTCCCGCGACTTTGATCGCGTTTAGTTTTTTTTACTCCCGACGAAAAAGAGTGTTATAAGTTTATAGCGTGTATCTTGACGGCCTCAGTGGCATGTCAGGTGATTGCTCGGCAGAGATGCATGAGGCGCAGGTGCGATTCCCGCTGCGGAAGAAATTTTTGCATAATCTGTGAATATTTCTTCCGGATCTGGGTGTTGTGGTACCATGGTACTCGTAGTTTCTGATACCCACGACACAGGGAATCCTAGTGTGGGGTCAGGGCTATGTATATGACTGTTGGTTGTCATTTATTATTTATTTATCTGTGTGTAAGTCTATGGCATCGTAGCTCCCAAACAAATGGACCGATTTTGATGCAGTATCTTCTGTTTGAAAGCTAATGTGATCGAGATGGTTCTTAGCTATAATTTATGAAGATCTGTTGAGGCGTTTGATCATCAGCTCATTTAATACATGACAAAAGGATCTTTCTTGTTCGGGGGTCGGGGGTTTTTTTATTTTTTTATTTAATAGGTTGTTCATACAATCTTTATCTTCCCGCTGCGTCTTCTAGGAATTTTGGGCAATCCTAGTGCACTCCTACATCAAACAAGGAATATACCTACATCATAAGTTTAATCTTTCCAGGATTAAGGCTGCGTCAGTCAGTCAGTCAAGCTTCGCTCGCGTGGTACCAAGATAAAAAGTAGCCTTAACGTTATTCCAGCACTCATAGGTACTATATTTATTCCAAGTTTCATTCAAATCCATTCAACCGTTACGGCGTGACTGAGGCACAAACATCGTCACATCCTCACATCCTCACAAACTTTCACATTTATAATATTAGTAGGATATAGATTTCCAATGTAAAATGACGATACGATAACCACTTAAAATGTACTCCAGATCCGGGGGATGATAAAAACGTGGACTTTGTATTAGATTCGTGGAAGAAACTCTCGTTTTATTTTTAGCTCGTCTCGCTTTGAAGAAAAACTGAAAGATCGTTAACTTTCTATTGGGTTTACATAAAATCGTTTTTTATTTAGATAACGCTGGTGGTCTAAGTGGTAGCGGCCCGCCTTTTGATCCCGAGGTCGTGGGTTCAAATCCAGTCGTGCACCAATGGATTTTTCTGTTAGAAAAAAATCAGTGCGCTACACCAGTACTCTCAAACGTTGGGTGTATTGTGTATGTATTATTTATCGTTTTAACGAGTGTGATTTAACGTTTATGACCACTCATATTACAGACAAATTATAGAACAGGGTAGTGGGTGAAAACCTTAATCTTTAATTCACTTTGATTCAAGTATAGTTACGCTTTTTTGAACATGTATTTATTTCCAAAATTAAAAAAAACACGACTGTGTAGAATTATGGTTACATAGTAAAGCAGCCATATTGGATTTTTGGATATTTTCATTGTCTAGACGAATCCAACTACACCTAGTTTGCTAAAATCGGTCCAGCCGTTTAGGTTACAGCTTCAGCTAAATGAATCTTACTTATATTATAATTATGCGAAAGTTTGTGAGTTTGGATATTTGGATGTTTGGGCCTCAATCACGCCGCAACGGCTGAATGGATTTGAATGAAATTTGGAATATACATAGTACATGTACTGGATTAACATATAGGCTATTTTTTATCCAGGTACCACGTGAGCAAAGCCGCGTGCGGCAGCTAGTATTATATATAATTATACCCACATACATACATACACCCCAAAAACATACTCTTCACAGTCGGGTAAAAACGATGGTCATCTTTCTATGTTTTTACAAAATATATCCCAATATTCAGTAAATAATATTCCATTTCAATGAAAACAAAGCGCCTTCTTTGAAAACGATAAATCAGCCCTTTCTTAATTGCCCACTGGCTCATACGAATTTACCCTTTATTATTCAGTTACCCCTAACTGATGACTGATATATTTTCACCAATTCGCTTGCAAAATGTATTCTTCAAACAATTAATAAGAAAGTTATAATAACTTGAGATTATAGTCGCGCAATCTCTGATTTACTTTACATTAACGCTGGCTTCGATCCACGACTTCTTTCGTCTAATACCCGGGTATAAGAAATCTAGATTAGTCCCATCTTTATGAGCGATGAGTTGATCACCTGTCACCATGGATCACCATTGCATCTTGGGACGTTGAATCAGGGCTGGCTGCAATTTTTCTTTCGATTACTTGTGGCTTTGCCCATTCCATTAGGGATACGGGCGTGATAATATGTATGTATTATTATGTTATACGATGTATCAGGTAGATCTGCCAGGGAGCACAACACGCTGGACGTCGGACAGTTAATTTGCACGAATGTCAAGTTGCACATACCATATAGACTTCAGTCATTGTACATGATTGCTTTTAGCTGATTGGATTTCCAGATATGGTATTCCAGTTGGACTTCTATGAATATGCCTTTTATTTTTACTACTGGTGTAATGTGAATGGAGTTAGTACCTAAGTTATAATTACAAACTTTTGTGGTTGTATAAATTGCTACTTACTATTATCACTCCGCTTTATTAAATCAAATAAACAAATTATGAAATATTAAATACTAGTCGGGTCAGAAGTTATTTCGAAAATTTTACCATTTATAGTAGATGATTTGTACAGCGTCAGCTAGCAACTTTTACCTTCACAAACGGGACGCTGTAGTGCCCGGGACCGCTTGGTCGGCCTTTTCCACAAGAAAGACATGGTCAATACGTGCGGAGCTGACTAAGCCGCGGGTTTCCTCCAGTGCTGGAATAGCGCACATAAATTTTTCGCTTAGAAAAATCCATTGGTACCTACACGACCGGATTTGAACCCGCCACCTTTGGATCGATTCATCAATTGTGTATTGAAAACACGTAATCCGAAATAGCGTTCGAAACATCATTTCCCTAAATATTAGGTTGGTAACTTTTACAGATTTTGAGATGTCGAACTACAAAATTGCATATGGCACACTCTTAAGTGCGCTATTATACTAGTAAGTACTATCAAACGGTGAAGAAAAAAATCGTGAGGAAAAGTTTGAAAACATGTTTTAAGTGTACGAAAGAAGTTTTAGACCCAGTGACACGACTAGTAAGTAGCAATGTAAAAACATAATTATTACGAACGAATTTAATTTTGAGCCTTTTAACAAAACCACTAACCTTGACAAATTCTTTTTTGTCATTAGCCGAGCGCACGTTTTAAAAAGCTTTGTAAGCTTTTAGACCCCTTACCACTGGTATGTCGACATACCAAACTAGTAGGTTGGTACGGTGAGCATTAAAAGTAAATTAAATAAGAAAATTTATAAAAAGAAGAAACAGTTTTTTATTATCATTTTCAAAAGTAAAACTATGATCGAACAAAATTCCAAACCCAAATTGTATGTAGTAAGGTAGTAAAGAATGTACTTAGATAAACTCTAATACTAAATTGTAGGGATTATCTCGGTAGGTTAAGCACTGCAAGTAGTTACTTCTAAACAAAGGTAGGTATTAGGTATTCAGCGCTTCATCCCACGTCTTTGTTTATCTAAATGCTAATTACATTTTGCCGAGTTGGCAGTGACAGAAAATAATAAGACCCTGCGTTGTCAGACTCCAACATCACAAAGAGGTTACACAACAAAGTATGTACCTTATTTTAGAGTTTAACGTTGAATTTAATAAATATTGCTACATCAGACATAAATATTATCACGCCCGTATCCATAATGGGGTGGGCAAAGCCACAAGTAAACATAAGAAAACTTGCAGCCAATTCTGATTTAGTCTAGATCTACACTTCTGATGTAGTATAGAAGGCACGTTAAATTGTCGGTCCCGGCTTTTAAGTCGTAAAGCCATGACGGCCTTTAGGCGGCTTAAAAACTTCGTCACAAGAGCTGGCCACTAACTAGCTCATACAAACTTACTTAATTACCACATTAATAGGATGAATCGATAGAAAAAGTGTGGCATTATTCTTTAAGTTTATACCATGCGTTTTCATTCATGCCGAGAAGTTGGTAGGTACCTAAGTATATTTAAAAACGCATTTTTATTTCAAAGTTTTCACTATAAATTCAAATAGATTTCATGCAGCGAAATGAGGAAAGTTTTATTTTCTACATTTCCTTGGCTTGAGTAAATATTCATTTTGAATAGGCGAAACATTGACGTTGCTTACGAATCCTTGTGTGGATGAACTATGTATGTGACCGTTTGGTGTTATTTACTCAATAACATACTATTGTTATCTTGCTTGAATTTTAGCAAAATGACACTAATGATGTGTACCTACCTAAATGCCTCATAAAATAATAATAAAATCCTACTTATATTATGAAGGAAAAAGTTTGTGTTGATGTTTGTATATAATGTTTATGCCTCGATCACATCGTCTTTATGCGGGTATCACGCGAGCGAAGCCGCGGGCAGATTATCATAGACTCTCAGACCAAATAAAATAATAATTCTTTTTATTTGGTCTGAGCATGGACTAAGGACTTATATAACTACCTAAGAAGCAAAAATACAATAAAACTTCCTGTTAGCCTCATTAAAAATTAAAACAATAAACGAGTAATAAACAACAACTAAAACGAGCATAAAACCGTCAAACAAAACTCAAAGCGTCCGGCGTTGTATCCGCAACGTCACAGATAAAGCAATAAACAGCAAGAAGAGTCAGTCCTGTTACGTGGAACAATAAATCCTATGAAGCGGTCCGAACTATGACAGCCGGCGACAACGTAATACTTCGTAGTATTTTCATGTGAATAAAATGTCTGTTGGTTTATGCAAAGGCAACTGGAAATGATGGTTTTACAGTTTTTGATGAGAGTATAATTATTTCCAAGTGGCGAGTGGCGAGTGGCGGAGTCGTGGCGGAGTTGTGGCGGAGTCGTGGCGGAGACGGCGAATGGCGGAAACATAGCGGAGATGTGGCGTGGACGAAGGAGGACGTTTCGAGGAGATACAAAGTTCTCCTATAATACAATTTTATTTATCGGTCTATAAAAAAATCTGATATTTGTATAATCTGAAGTACTTCGATCACTGATTTAAATAAATATTAACCAAATATACATAGAAATCTTTGCGAGAAAAATTACATAAAGAAATTTACTGGTACCTAGGTATAGAAAGATAAGTTCGGCCGACCAACTCAGGTTTTAAAGCAAGTTCGTATGTGCTAGTGGCAAACTCATGTGATGGAGGTATTGAAATAACAGAAACGAATGCAAAACTTATATTAAAACGCAGGGGCCCTAGTTTCTGTATCAAAGGAAGGTGTAACAATGCCATCTTATGTCATCCAGATAAAATTACAGAGTATACTTTATTGTGCAAGTTGAATAAAGTGTTTATGTAACACGATGCGAGATCGTAACAAATGAATACTGTGTTCTCTTGTTCATATTCCAGGTTGTATATTATTCAAGCGTGTATGTACTTCTTAGTAGTGTCACTAGTTCTTTGAAAGGATTTAAAGCGCTCCTCAAAGACTTCTCTAATAAGTAAAAAGTAAGTTCGTGTGAGCTAATAGCCAAACTCTAGTGATGGAGTTTTTAGGTTGCCTGAAGGCCTCCGTCGTGGCTTAACGACTTAAAAGCCGGGACCGACAATTTAAAGTGCCCTCCGAAGCACGGAAGCGATCAGCTCGTAATGCCACTTGCGGTCACCCATCCAAATTGTGACAAATTGCACTCCTCTATTGCACTTGATACAATGTATTCGATCCTTTTAGGTTCTACGACATGCCAGTTTCCTTACGATATTTTATTGCCTATCTATGTAATTATGTATGTACCTATGTTTTGCTGTAAGATATTGATCACAACATTATTGTTGTGGATTGCTTATAAGTAGCTGTTTTTGCTGGCAACATTTGTATTTTTTACACGGGTAAGTCTGCAAAGTTTTCCTTCTAGACAATTTATAAAACTTTTTCATGCGCGGCCTTTGTTTCGGAGATGTTTTCAGTCGCTTGACGGTTGTAAAACTTCCACACGCGAATATTTTTGCGGCAAGGTCGAGTGTTTTTTACACAAGAGTTAGAAGTCTGACATTGGGTTGTGTATGTCCGGCTTTTTTTTTGACCGGCTAAGATTGCGTAGGTAAATGCTAAGAATGGTGTATTGTGAGAATTAAGTAGATATAGTGTAAGGAACGCTTCCACCGTCTGATGAGCTGGATCAGGTGAGTTATCTATAATAAATAACACCCAACAGTTACATACATAGTCCTCACCCCACATTAGGATTCCCTGAGTCGTGGATATCAGAAACTACGAGTACCATGGTACCACAACACCCAGACCCGGAAGAAATATTTGCAGAACATGCAAACATTTCTTCCACAGCGGGAATCGAACCCGCGCCTCATGTGTCTCTGCCGAGCAATCGCCCGCCACGCCCGTTTCTTTTGTATTTTGTAAATAAAATTATACATATTTGTAAAATTTCTCTCTATTAAGTGCTAATATTGTGTGAAAGGAATAATTCAAAAGGATGTTATTAATTTTGTTGAAGGTATTTTTCTATATTCTAAGGTTGAAGGTATAGATAAAAAAAAGAATATGGCCGGTAATTTGGAAGACCCACAATTAATAAATAATGCCATTATCAATCAGACTATCCCATTAATATCACAAATCCCTCGCATTTGGATGTTTATATATGTGTGTTTGAACCACGCACAAACGACTGACCCGATTGGATGAGATTAGTCATTATCTGTTATGACATAACAATTATTATATTTATGCTATGTATACAATTTCACATTAATATTTTTATAATTATAATTGGTGCTTGTGTATCCATGCTGGTTAAATAAATTAATAATTTCAATTAAAATACATATGACCTGAAATGTGACTCCGTGAAATAAACGAACGCAGAAGCGTTCGTTTATTTCAACAGATTTCAGTAAATAAAATGGTAGTGGGGTGACTGGTGGTCTAGTGGTAGCGATTCCGCCTTCCGATCCTAAGGTCGTGAGTTCAAATGATTTTTTCTGTACGAATAATTATTATGCGCTATCTCAAACGGTGAAGGAAATCGGCATGTCGTAAAAGTTTGAAAACATGTGTGTCAAGTGCACGAAGGGGCCGTTGAGACGTACTTTAAATCCTTTCACCACACTGGTTTAAAAGAACTGGTGACACAACTAATAGAATAACCGACTTTTCCCCTTCGACGTACGAGCCCTATTCACGCGCAAATAATAAATGAAGATGTTTTCATATAAAGTGGCAGAGATATCTTCAAAGGAAAATTTAACATGCATTAGAAGAGTGCCTATACAATGATAAATAAAAACCGGTCAAGTGCGAGTCGAATTCACACACGAAGGATTCCGTACCATCGTACATGTACATAAGTGTTTCTAGTATGCCATCTACTATAGGTGGCAGCACGTTCCCTAATTGAAATCAAGCAAAAAATGCAAAATGAAACACAACACTTGTATGAGGACTTCCTTAATTTCTAATTTTATTTTATCAATAAATTTAAGATCGTTTGAAAAAGAAATACTTACATAAAAGTACTACAAAAAAAAGTACAAAAAGTCACCCGACCCATCCAATTACTGACCGCGCCTAGTGTTGCTTAACTTCAATGATCGATTACGCAATCGAACTATGAGAACCTTTTCCTCCATCTGGTGCAATTAATCGAACCACTATGTTCTTAGATTCCTCGCGTAGTTGTTTAAGCGTTATAAGGCATTTTTAACGTTTTAACGTATGATATGTATGTAAAATCCTAAAATGTATGTACAAAAGCAATTCAGATTAACCCAAGTCCAAACCAAGTTTTGAATTATTTGCATTTAATTCACTTTGTCAAAACGCATAAGTTTAGATTTAGGAGCATGGTTTCTTGTTATCAAAGCGTTGTATGGAACATTAAACTGTCTGTTTTGAATTAGTTAGTCATAGTAGTTAAACATAGAAACAAAAGGAATACACTTAAATAGACTAAAAATTTTGGAAAATCCTCACAAATGTTAAAAGTTTGTGAGGATGTTTGGATGTTTGTGCCTCAATCACGTCAAAACGTTTGAACGGATTTGAATGAAACTTGGAATATACATAGTACATTATAGGCTATTTTTTATCACGCGAGCGAAGCGGCGGGCGGCAGCTAGTCTTTTGTAAAACAGCTTTTGTAGAAGGTCCCTATAGTCTTAATGTGCCATAGTAGTTAGCTGTAGTACTTAGTACTTAATACAATTAGAAATTGCAAATTCATGAACAGTACAATGCAAGTTGGGTACATCCTGCATGAATTTACGTAATTTGAGGCGCATTAGGGTCTAGTCTAGGCGCAGTGACATCATTATCATCATCTGTGGATGGATAATGAGCCAAAACAGATACTATTAGTACATACATATTATCACGCACGTATCCCTAACGGAATAGACAGAGCCGATGGGCGATGGGCTGATCACCTGTCACCATGGTTCACCATATCCATCTTAGGACCAAATCAGAAGTGGCTGCAAGTTTTCTTATGTTTACTTGTGGCTCTGCCCACCCCAATAGGGATATGTAATAATATGTAGGTATGTATGTACGAAAAGAGCGATTAAGGATCATTTTAAATCCTTTCACCACACTGGTTCTAAAGGACTAGTGACACGACTAGTAATAGCAGTAGCACTATGTTTCATTGAAACCCTTTTTGAATATCGAAACATTCTCACAAACTTTCGCATTTATAATATTAGTAGGATGATTGCAGTAGACGTAAAAGTTTACTATGACGGAAGCTTTTTGGTGGCCTAAAAACTCCGTCACACGAGTTGGCCACTAGCTCATACGAACTTACATGATTTATGATTAAGACTAAGCATGTTTTATCATAAACCAATATCTATTGATCTAAGTATTGAAGCAAAAAAGTGTGAACACATCTTTCATCATTTATCAGAGGAAAGTGCCATTTACTGAGTAGTCTTCTCCAATATGTTTCATAACGTATGAAAAGATTCGCTCGACCATTTTTTTTAACTCACCTTTATAAAATAGGGTGGTTATTTATGCCTTATATCAAACATTATCTTTACGATATTACCTACAAAAGGAACAAAACAAAGATAGGTATATCCCATTTAAAAACAAAGAACAGAGAACAAAAGGATAAAGCGGGGCCCACCGGTTAATTTTAATCAGTTAAAAAGTTATACCCACATTAACAATTCAATGCAAAACATAATCATTAGCGCTTAACACTACAGGGTAATGAAGGAAAGTATCTGATTGTTAGACATTTACGTGAGAAAATTTTCCGTACAGAAATTCGGTTATTCGGATAACCCGGGTCTGCTTTGGAGCTTTGTAATTAAGGCCTTTTACATCTTTACTAGATGATTTATACAGCGTCAGGAGGCGTGTATTTATATAGCGTGGGTTCAAACCCGGTCGTGCCTAAATGGATTTTTCTGTACGAAAAAATTACAGTACTCTCAAACGGTGAAGAAAAACATCGTGTGGAAACCCACGGCTTAGTCAGCTTCGCACGTATTGACCATGTCTTTTCTGTAGACAAGGCCGACTAAGCTGAGAGAATGGAATAGGTACTGGGCAAGCCCACTCCATCTTAATTCGTCCCGGGCACTACAGCGTCCCGTTTGTGAAGGTAAAAGTTACCTGATGCTGTATAAATCATCTACTATAGATGGTAAAAGGCTTTAGTTTAATATTTGTGTCCTTTGCATCACACTTAACACTGGTTTCACTGCTTATAGAGGTATATAAGCCACGAGTACTACACAACTCTAAATTCTAGAGCTTTAGTATGCGAGAGCCTCGTGGAAGTGTTACCATAAATTGTGGATACACTCAAGATAAGTACCTGCTATCTTCGCAACGGGGACACCGACAATTTGTTACTTTTGAACAGACTTCGATATAGGAAGGTGTCAATACGTGGGTTGTATTGTAGATGTCACTTTGACTATTTAAGTATTCCCAAGGAGGGTTGACGTCAGGCAGGCGGCCGGTCATAAAACACCTTAGCCAAAACTCTTACAGCATGATCCAAGGAACATGCTGTGCCGACCCCACATAGAGTGGGATAAGGGCAGGAAGATGATGATGATGATTTTGACATTACGATGACTTAAAATGTTTTAGGGTTCCGTACCTGAAGGGTGCAGACGGGACCCTATTATTTAAGCTTCCGCTGTCCGCTCGGTTTTTTTTATACTATAGGTACAGTACTTTGACTTGTTCCGCATTATCTTCCATTTGATCAGAAAAGTACAATTAAGTTTGACTTGTTCCGCTTTAAGTAAATACGTTGCTAGTGGCCAACTCTTGTGACGGAGTTTTTAGGCCGCCTAAAAGCCTCTGACATGGCTTAACGACTTAAAAGCCGGGACCGACAATTAAACGTGCCCTCCGAAGCACGGAAGCGCTCAGCTCGTAATGCCACTTGCGATCGCCCATCCCAATTGTGACCGCGCACAACGTAAGCAACTTCAACGATCAATCAAGAACATTTAAGCAAGCTACGCCACGAGCGCTTAAAAGTACAATTAAGAATTGAAATGTAGGTAAGTAAGGTTTTATTAACTTTTGGAGCTGATTGATATATTTGAGCCTTTTGGAGTCGAGACCCTAGGTCCGTGGAGCACGGGTGCCCACTGCGTTTTCAAAATTCTTTCAGGGCGTCTGGTCGAAACGATGCGCGATCCAAGAGCTGGTTCTTATTTGGCTCAACGAATCAGTATTGCCATTCAGCGTGGCAATGCGGCCAGCGTCTTGGGCACGCTTCCACCGTCTGATGAGCTGGATCAGGTGAGCTATCTATAGACCGTTTGCAACGGCCTTTAGATAGCCCGACTGTTTGTTTTGTATTTTGTAAATTATATTTGTAATAGTTGTAAGTTTCTTTCTGTTAATAAAGAGATTTATTTTACAAAATTGCAAAAAATATTTTTCATTCATCAGATTTATCAAACACAACATAAAATAAAATTCATTTATTTTAAGCCAGTGTCTGTCTGAAAAGAAAGAAGATATGAAAAGAATACTTGCTTATGAGCTTCGGCAGCTTATGGACGTCAACGGAAAGACATAAATTAAATCTCAGACTGGTAATTATTTATTCTCCTTTTTAAGTCTCGCAGTTTATCTCGGAAATAGCTTTGACATTTTTTCTACAAAAAAAAAGTTTTCTTAAAAAATGTTTCTTGTATCTGGCCTCTTTTATATTTTTTATTTGTGGTTATAGTGGTAATAGAAATACACACTATGTGATCAACTCTACCTACTACGATTCATGAGATACAGCTCGCTGACAGACGGATGGCTGGACGGATGGACGGACAGTGGAGGCTTAGTAATAGACTCCCGTTGGCACCCTTCGGGTACGGAACCCTAAAAAGGATTCCGACCTTAATCAATTTAATATACAATGATTGAACAGAATCCATTTTTCCCACTTTTCGATATCAGTAAGATTATTAATAAGACTCGACTTAAGTACAAGGTCTAATAGATATAGATCGAGGAAAGGTCATGGTGAGAGACGCGTATCGAAAAGATCCTATTACCTTTATAATGCCCATAAATTACCTTGAAGAAAGCAATTCTGACAATGACCCTTCATTTGAAGGGTCTTAAAATTTATTAGAAATTTTAGGCCGCTGATAAAAAAATATTGAATCCTGAATGTACCAACCAAAATATAGTGTTAGACTGATACTCAAACAAGACTTTAATTTACATAGAAAAATATGTGAATTTTACGATCACGATCCGATCCATTTTTATAGTCTACTAAAGAGTTTAGTTAGATAGAGGTAGAGTATAATGCAAATTTAAAACTCCGTCACAAGAGTTGGCTACTAGCTCATGCGAACATATTTTTTAAAAGCACGTTTTCAAAATGTGCATAAATGAAAAGTTATGAATGTTATTGCATTTGGTAATTGCGTTTAGAAAATCGCAATGAAGGCCCAGATCCTTAAGGCCATCACGAACACGGACGTAGCTATAATGCATATTAATATATCATGCTATAATATAATTATAGGTACGTATGTGACGAACTCTAAGTAAGTTTACTCGCGAATCTTGCTAGATTTAAAGGACAGGTCATAAAAAATATCCATGCGGAGAGTTGGAAGCATGTATCTAATAAACATCAGTAATATAACTTAAGTGCCTGTATTTTATGATATCGAGAGTTGGATAAATCTTTGATCATTCAAGAGCGCAGAACCTGAAATGAATTTGAGTAGGCATTTATTGGGAACTAGTGAAACAAACTGAGAGTTTGTCCGCGTTCAATATTTTTAAAATCCTACTAATATTATAAATGCGAAAGTTTGTGAGGATTGTGACGATGTTGACCATGTTTGTGCCTCAATCACGCCGTAACTTCTTTAAGGTTAGTTATTTGACTTAGTACTAGGTACTTAAATACTAAACAACATAACTAACACTAATGTTATGTTTTTAGTATTAAGTTACGATACATAATGCTTCTCTCCCCGAGCATGTCGTAAAAGTCGACTAAAGGATAGTATCCTCCAACATGATGAGATACAATAAGCAAGTATTCCCAAAGAGGGTTGACGTCAGGCAGGCGGCCGGTCATAAAACACCTTAGCCAAAACTCTCCGACCCCACATAGAGTGGGATAAAGGCAGGAAGATGATGATGATGATGACATATTGCTGTTGGCGATTCTTTTTTTGAATAAATAAAATAATGAATTATATTTAGATAAGCCGTATTTAAGTTGATCAAGTCCGAAATTCATAATTTCTAGCGTTTTATACGTAGACATAACAATAGTATGTTTTTTTTTTATATCACGCTACAGTAAGAAGCTAAAGGATTCATTTCAACGCATTTGCTTCAAAATATCATTCCTTACTAAAAGCACTCTGTATGAGATAAACATAAAGTACTAGGGGTCTAGAAGGCTCAACGCTGACACACCAAACAACGCGTCTGGCGCCACGTTCAACCCATTACATACAATAATATTCCTTATCCTACAGGAAAATAAGGCTCTTATTCCCTAAAGCTATGCGTTATGTGTAAGTTACTGTTATCGGGCTATAAAAGAAAACATACCTACTAATCCTACTTACCTTAATCGTATTGATAAGAAGAATCAAGATAGTAAAACGAATTACGTAGTGAATAGTCGGCTTCTTTCCAATAGATTTATGATCGTGTTTGTGTAAAGGTTTTTTTATCTCGATTCTTACGAGTGAACCCTTCGCTTTTGATCTGAGAATCACAGCTTCTCTCAATCTCAACATCTTCGTATCAGTTCGGTTTTATAGGTTTCATATCATAAAGCGTATTGAATCGATGTGAATTCAAGATTAGTTTGACAGAATAGATGGTTTGGACTAGGAATTGTTGAAACATCAGAAAATTCCAGGTTCGAATCAAATTACAACTAACTTACATAACTCAGCCTCATCATCATCATCCACAGCCCGACTTTACCCACTGTTGGGCATATGCATCCCTTTGTGCCATCCATCATGGTCCTGTGCTAGTCTCATCCATCCTCGGCCCAAGGTTTTGACTATATCATCCGTCAGACGATCCACATTTCAAATACAAATACATTTATTGCCAAAAAGAGAACATACATAACAGAGTAAACAAAAATGAATTGCGTTCTTACTCCTGATCCAAGACTCCCAAGATGGATATTTTGAACCATGGTGTTATGATATAAAATATGTGAAAATAAAGAAACACATTCCTATAACGACACCTCAGCTACCATTTAGTTAAAGTTTTACTCCGGCTTTCATCACCACGCCTAAGTACTTCAAATCATTAGAGGTCTATGAGAACATCCTATTGTTAAAACTTACACGGAACATGTTGAGGTTGCTTTGTCCTACCTTTGCTAAATTTATCGTCAACTATAAATAAAACCTGACCCTTTCGCATGTTCAAAGGGATGCGTGTGGCTTAAACCGTAAACTTTGTTTTTCTCTGTTATTTATGTTTTGTAAATCCTTTGTCGTGCAAACATGTTAATAAATATGCGAAATAATTTCGCTTTTCGTTTTCTCAATCTCTTGTTACCATTCTGGTGAGATTCATGGTACATCTTTAGGCTTATCCTTAGAACTGATTTCAGACGGGAAGGATTTTGATTTAAAATCCAACAGAAAAAAAAAAAAAATATAATAACCTCGGCGCACGCACCTGGACCAAATCGGCGACGTTTGGAAAAGGGCCAGGTCAAGAGTACCCTAAACCGACGAGCATGCATAAGGAATGTAATGAGAGTGAATGAAGTGAAAGAAGATGTCTGGACGTAGCAAATGGCGATCTGTGATCTCTGCCTACCCCTATGGGAAACAAGCGTGATTTTATGTATGTATTAATAAAGTACTGATTTACAATAATCCTAAAGTACGTAACTGTAGGTCTTCGTTTAGTTCTTTGTACACAGCCATAGACAGCCATGTACAGTGTGAACGTTCTGTTAGAAATCGTAGAGGATGCGAACTGACGTCTCATAGTATAGCGCACATAAATATTTCCAATAGAAAAATCCATTGGTGCACTACCGGATTTGAACCCGCGACCTTAGGATCGGAAAGCGGATCCGCCACCACTACATTAATATAAAGGCAAATAATAGTAATTTAAGTCCTTGCTACAAAGAATGGCGGTTTCAAAACGAATTTCACGATAAAAGTCGTGATAACAAAAACGATTGCCGAACTACCTGCACAGACTTTTAATAAGTGGCACCGAGGGAGACATTACGAAATACCCAAACACTCTAAAAGGGCGACGAGTTACAATTTATTCCTGTAATACCGCCGCCCTTGAGGCTGTTAGGGTAATGCCTTCACTTCAAGGCTTCAAGCACCTTTGGGAAAGAAAAGGTATGCAATTATTCAAGTTTTCCTACAAATCCAAAAAATCCGAAGTACGGATGTTTGGCACAAAACTTTTTCCAATTTTCGTTCCCTGATTGTTATTTTTTGTTTTTGGAAACTTTGTACCTTTGTTTTTAACAAAGAAAACGTCCCTTAGTTTATACATAACTAACTTAAATAATATATTATATGCACATTGTCATTAAATAATGAAAGTTAACCTATTTCATAGGGATTTAAATTATATCTAAGTCAAGATTTTTATGTAATTTAAGCTGGTGAACGATTTATATTTTTTTAGTCATTGAAACTACCTGGTTTGTCTAACTAGTCCTGTCACTAGTTCTTTTGAACTACTGCAGTGAAAGAATTAAAGTGCGCCTCAAAGGCTCGTTTCGTGCACTTGACAAATATTTTCGATATTTTTAGATTTCATGACATGCCGGTTTCCTCAGAATGATTTCCTTTGAAGCTTGAGAGTACTGGTATAGCGCATATAAAATTTTCAAACAGAAAATCCATTGGTGCACGACTTTGAACCCACAACCTTAGGATCGGAAGGCGGACCACTAGGCCACCAGTGTTCTCGTTTAATGAACCTGCTTTTTTAACTACCGGTCGGCCGATATTTGAATGTGGGGACCGGGCATTAGTTAAACTTCGTGAACGAGCTTTATAAGGCGAAAATTTGGGTTCTCAAAGTTTTTGAGTGCAGTATATTCACAAGGATCCACAGAGATCATTATCACGGACAGTTGTGGACGCCGTTTCCAGTAACTTGCTAAGCACGTACTTGCCTCGGTTTTGCTGGATTTGAGCTCGTTAACCGAGTGAAAATTAGGATTGATCAGCTTAGTAAGCAGTTTTAATGCTTTTAATTATATACACGATCGTTTTATCAGTTGTAATATTTTTTTAATTTATGTTTATAAAGTGACTACTAATTTCTGTCTATGAAGGAGCTTCGAAGCGCTTAAGGCGTAGCTTGCTTAGATGTTCTTGATTGCAACGTTGTGCTCGGTCGCAATATGGATGGGTGACCGCAAGTGGTACCACGAGCTGAGCGCTTCCGTGCTTCGGAGGGCACGGTACGAACACTCAGACCACCAGTGGAAAAAAGCTTCGTAACTTCTTTAATGCACGTAATAATCTAGATACTAACGGATGATCGTTCATTATTATTGTTGCGACGTTTTCTTGTCAAAAATGTATATAGCACTTTTCGACGACAACGTTGCTATGCTAAGGAACGATCCTTCCTCCGATAGCAGTAAATTGGAACTGAGCAATAAAGTTGTCTTGTTCAAAGTACGCCAGACGTCTACAGTACAATCAGACCACAAGTTGAGAAAACTCTAGCTTTACTATAACTCCTTTAAAACTATAATACCCCAACCAGTTTCCACAAAGGGAATAACAACAGTCACGTCCCTCACCAAAAGTAGATTCGAGAAGATAAAGGGGTCTACGAAAAACTACGAAATGAAAGAAACGCCTTCATAACTCATGCAAATTCAGAACTAGCTGCGAGTGTATAAATGGATGTCAGAACTTTCTTGATAGTTTTATTAGTTTTCTGATATTCCACTTTTGAAGGTGCGAATTGTGAAAATTACAAGTTAGTTTTTCAAGACGACCGGGTTAACAAAATCTAAAAAATTAAAGATTTGTTTCAAGTTAACAAAAACTAAGGCCTTTACCATATATACTAGATCAATTATACAACGTCAGGAGGCAACTTTTGCCTTCCATATGGGGACGCTGTAGTGCCCGGGACGATTTTACATAATGCTCGTAAGTTAGGTAACACCGTACTTTATACGCAGCTTTTTTGTACCTCACAAAAATCACTCACCTCGAAAATGTTATGACGTATACATAAGCATTCAGTGTTATATATTTCTTTCAAAATTCCCTCCAAAACAGGAGACATGAATAATAGAATACGCGGTAGTGTCTCGCCTTTATAATAAGAAACGTAGTATGTTAATATATAATGCTAGGATAATAAGGGCCAACCAAACACTTGGCTTATACCCTTACTAGTTTACTCGCGCGGCTTCGCTTGCATGGTGTAAATTATGATACTCTATTTTACTCCTTTTTGAGGGTTATTTAGATTTTATACTCTATTTTATCGTTTAGAAGTTTCCATACAAACTGTAGGGTTAATTTTATCAAAATATTTTGACATATGTTTTTTATATTTTAATAATTAATAAAATGTTTTTTTTTTTATTGAAAACTTTACGAGTACCACCCAGTTTTACCCCATTAGGGCTGATTTTTAAAATTAGATAAGCCTATATTTTATACCAGAACCTAAACCATTCACATTTTTAATTTCATCAAAATCGGTTTAGCACTTACAGAGATACGTGGCAACAAACATTCACACATACTACCGAATTTATAATATTAGTAGGATTAGAGACTTGTTGACCACCAATAACCATTTGTGGAATTATCTCGGCGGAAAGCCTGATTAGCCTGATGTTATGACTCAGATGTATGGGTTGTGTTACGTGATATGTTTGCAGGAGTGTTGAGAATACAGCGCCATAATAGAAAACAAAGATTTCCTAGAACAATAGGTTTTATCCGTAGATAAATATTTGGGTATTTATCAAGACACTCAATCAGGGATCTATCAGACAGAAGGCGTTTGCGCGTTCAACCGGTCAATTTTGCGCTCGTGCTAATGACCACAAAATTAATAATTCGTCTTCTGATGAAGAATAATCGTCAAGACATGGACATAGTTAGTGGTAACGCGTAGACCATCCAACAGCGGGGTTCGTGGGCTACTGCACGCTCACGCAGAAAGTGAACGCGGAACGCATGAACGCGTGACCGCCTTCTGTCTGATAGATCCCTCAAGGGTCAAGGGTTTTACAAATTATGAGATATCTATTTATGTTAACCAATCTTGTGTGTTACAATCAAACTAAGTTAAACTTCGAATGCGTCCAGCTGCTTCTCTCCCCGAGCTTGTCGTAAAAGTCGACTAAGGGATAGTATCCTTCAACATGATGAGATACACTAGGCAAGTAATCCCAAGGAGGGTTGACGTCAGGCAGGCGGCCGGTCATAAAACACCTTAGCCAAAACTCTTACAGCATGATCCAAGGATCATGCTGGGCCGACCCCACATAGAGTGGGATAAGGGCAGGAAGAAGAAGAAGGAGACAGTCACCCCTTAACTGCAACCAAAGCTTGTTGAAGTAGAGTTAAAAGCACTTCATGCACTGTGGTATCTTTCTCGACCGAAAGACATCTTCCAAAATATTTTTTGTACAACCCAGATCTCAATTATTTTCTTCATAAATCATATGTTATTCCACGTGAAATCTCATTTCTCCGCTGGTTCCCTAGACTCCAACACAAAACCGGCTAGGTCAAAGGATCAATATCAGTCCGAACCCTTACATATTTACAGAGTAAACATCTCTCAGTATACGAGTAAACTAAGAAAATACGCAGTACTTAGCAACCAAAACATGTTTTCCTACGACCCCCAACAACCATGAGGTTATAGCTACCACAAACCAACGAAATAGCTGAAACGTAAAGATTTAAAGGCAAATAAGGCATAAGGAAAAATATAACGTCAAAATCATACAAAAGAGAGAGAACTAATAAAATTTTGGAGATAAAACCAAACTAGGAAAAATTGATTTTCGTTAAAGCGTAGATTTTAATTTGGCTGAACATGGTTCAACAAAATATGGCATCTAGGGGCACGGCAGTGCTCCGCCAAGACGATCCAAAAGAAGCGGGGCATTTGAATAACTAAAAAATGTAACTTGGATTCCTCGCACGCAAGTTTTGCTTCAAATAAGCTGGTTTTCACACATTGTTCTTCCACTCCGACTATGCAAAGGTTTCACAATAGGAACACTTTAGACGCTCTAAGACCCAAGCAATCTAGTGAGTCGACTACCTTGTAGAGCACTTAAAGTGTAGGCTTTAAGAAGTTTTAAAGTGGAATCGTACGGACCGCAATTTCGGCAAACAACTGAACCGAACTTGGGTGTAATTGTTTAATGGCGTGCATTTAACTGATGGATCTTAAAATGACAATGACTTTTCTCGCATTTAGACGTTAGTAGGATGCGCCTTACCTCGATCATTTAAATGGTCCTGTATCAATATAATTATCGTATCTTTGTAAGTGTTTACTATTACTTGCTTTTTTGTTATAACAGAGAACCTAGTGATAAGTCAAACTCCTAAGTTTAATGTCACTACTTAATTGTTTAAATATATTTTTGTAAAATAAATAAATAAATAAAAATAAATATTATCATTAATAATTAATCAGCCTGTGTCTATCCACTGGATACAGGCCAACCTCATCCATTGCTGCCCCACATAGTCAAGGTAGCACGTTTGACGACCTCGGTGGCGTGGCGGGCGAGTGCTCGGCTGAGACGCAAGAGGCGCGGGTTCGATTTCCGCTATGGGAGAAATTTTTGTATGTTCTGCGAATATTTCTTCCGGGTCTGGGCGTTGTAGTATAAGTATGTATTTACAAAAAAAGTATATAAGTATTCCATCAGCCATCTAGTGCCCATAGTACAAGCTTTGCTTAGTTTGGGGCCAGATGGCGCTGTGTGAATTGTCAACAAATATTTTATTTATTTATTATATCATTGGACCAACAGGAGGATGGTCTGCCTCATAGTCATGTGGTATCTCATGTTGAAAGTAAAGTGTTTTTCATAAATTCTATTTAACGGTTACTTGATAGTTGATGATAAATAGTCATGAAAAGCTTATAAATTATTCAAAATGTCACGTTCTGAAAGACTTTATGTTTTCGCTTTCACCAGAAGAATTTCGGAACATTCATTAGGTCTCAATAGATTTTGAAATTAATGGAGTTTGAAGACTTCTTGTGGTTTGTCGTTGAATTAGATTCTATTAAGAAAATATAAAACTTCTATCTTAACGAATCTCATGAATCAGCCTGTTTTTATGGATCGCTGGGTTCCTTCATCGTTGCTAATCTTAGTCATATTTCTGACATTTCTTTAGAACAATGGGCTCCAATTTCATAGATTTTTAGACGGGGATCTGCTAATAAAAATGATTTAGGACTTGAGAGAAAAGATAAAATGAGAATTACTGACTAACATCATCTAAATGATTTTACTCTCCTACATTAATGACTGGCTAACTAACTGACTGACTGACTGACTGACTGACTGACTGTTAGACTGACCATCAACGCACAGCCTAAACTATAAGTCCCAGACGAATGAAATTTAAGTTACCTGTATTCCTAATACGGTGTAGGGATGTACTAAGAAAGTAATTCCCGGAATTATTCAACTCCTGTAGAACACAGAGGGAGAACTAAGTTTGTGTAATCACTCAACGCAGACAAAGTCATGTGGCGTTACGTCAGTAGGTAGGTATAATAAAAAAAAATTAGGTTGCTACAATAAACAGGCGTAAAACGTGATAGATCTCATAATTTACGCAGCTTACGAGTATATCAATGTGAAACATTTGCCAGTTTTTAGGGTTCCGTATCCGAAGGGTGCCAACGGGACCCTGTTACTAAGCCCCCATTCCGTCCGTCCGTCCGTCTTTCAGCGGGCTGTATCTCATGAACCGTTATAGGTAGACTAGCAGCCGCCCGCGGCTTCGCTCACGCGGTACCCAGATAAAAAGTACCCTATGTCCCATTCCAGCACACGTAGGTACTTACTAAGCACAAAAAAGTCGAGCAGTTCAACTACTGCCCTGCTCTAAGACCACATAGTAACCCACCTGCAGTGTTAACAGTCCTAAATATTATCGCAACAATATTTTTTTAGACACTAATGAATGTAGTGTAATTTGACATTGACAGTTCCTTTTCCATATGTTTTGTATCATCTATTACTAATCTGTGGTATTATCGCTGTCATATGTCAAAATAAAAGTATTCTATTTTTCATGAAAAACATGCCAAAAATAAAGAATTTACAGGTAATTATGACATCAACTAAATGAGAAAAATCGGCTCTTTAATTTGATATAAGTTATGTGCAGTTTTAGACCAAAAATTTATTCCAGGTTTTCATCCCTTTTCACCCCTTTAGAGGTTGAATTTTGAAAAATCCCTTCTTAGTACACCCCTACGTACCAAGGTTTACCTACACTGAAAATTTCAAGTCTCTACGTCCAGCGGTTTAGGCTGTGCGTTGTCTGTCAGTCAGTCAGTCAGTCAGTCAGTCAGGATAAAGATTCTTATAATATAAGATAGTTGAAATTTTCACAGTGTGTATTTCTGTTGTCGCTATAACAAATAATAAGATTATAACAAAATAAACCAACTGACCTAAAAGATTTAAAATTTCAATTGTTTAACAAAAAATTAAAAATTGGCTAAATTGGAATAAAGTAAATTGGATAAAAAAATAAATTGAAAATTGGGTAAAGGTTTTTACTCCATCGACGAATATTTAAACAGTTCTGGACATTAAATTATGTATCTTTATATTCTGAGATTTTAAATTATGACTATCCTAATACATTAAATAGGACCTATGATATTTGCATGCCAAAGATTTTGGTAGGACATAGATTGGACTGATGTATTTTTAAACCATATAATTGTATCACATGTGTTCGTGAAAAAATGTCATTTATAATTTATTTATCAATTAAAGAAAAGGGGCCCATACTATAAACTGTGGTACGGAATATATAAATGGTACGGAACCCTTCGTGTGCGAATTCGACTCCCACTTGACCGGTTTTTTAATATGACCATTATCGTTTGCCGCAACGTTTTCTCTCCCGCCTATCATTAACCTACCTTCACGAACTAGTTAGCACTAATAGGGTTCTATTTCCTCACGAACATACTATAAAAGTAAAAGTCTTTATTTGGTATCATTATTATTTTTGCTATTATTATTATTTTTATAGATTTTGTGGCTCATATAAGGTTCCAATGTCTGTATTAACGGACAATCTGCCGTCTGTTAATAGAATATACGAATCATGATGTTATGGCGTGCTTCATGATTTATAAATTACTCTTTGTGAGAGTATAATAATATTTTCTTTATAAGTCTTCTATCCACATGAACTAAACCGAAACCAGAAACTTGCAATAAGGTCTGGTCTACACAGCGGTATTCATATTATGTTTGCAACGTTGATACAGGCCTTTCCACTGTCATTAATCTTTTGATATTGCTGCTAGTTCCTGAGAACAATGACCCAAATTACATTTTGAATACCCCATTGACATTATGCGCCTACATAGTGGAAACTGGAAATATCCACAATGATGCGGGATAAAATCTTTAGCCATTTGCACTGAATCTAGCCAAACCTGATATATGTCATTGATTTCTATTATATAGAAAACAAAAATACTTAGTACTGAATAATGCCCCAACTCGTTTTATTAACATGATTGTAAAGGGATCATTTTCCAAAAATAAATGCAAAGAGTAGTTTATTTTCTTGTATATTCCACGCTTGATCGGGTTACGAACAGATGTAAATTCAATCTAGATTTAAGACTTTTCCAAATGATCTCACAGATTTTACGGAATAAATAAATAAATAATTATTATTTGTGGACATTTCACACAGCGCCATCTAGCCCCAAACTAAGCAAAGCTTGTACTATGGGCACCAGATGACTGATAGAATAATTATACAACACCCAAACTCGGAAGAAATATTTGCTGAACATACAAACATTTCTCCCATAGCGGGAATCGAACCCGCGCCTCTTGCGTCTTAGCCGAGCTCTTGCCCACCACGCCACCGAGGTCGTCAATAAATTTATTTGCATTTTGATGAGGTAATACATAAACAATCTAAAATTACCATAACTACTTTTTTAAACACCCAAAAAAACTAGATAGGTCTTCAATCTTTTGCCCTTTATACGGCTAACGTATCTTATTTTGCGCTGAATATTCTAGCACAGGTAACGCGGGATTGGATGTCAATGGTATCAATTTCTAGTTGATACTGGCAGGCGGTTGATTCTTGAGTTAGTTGCGTTTGTCAACTATTTAGTGTAAATAAAATTCCTAGTAAAACTTTTACCTGATCCTTCAAATGTAATAATACCTGTAATGAGAAAAATCATTACCATTACATACTCAACGATCAGAGATCACGAAAGGTTCAGTGACGCAAATAGAGCAAAATTCACAAAACAATGTTTCTGATTGAAGTCCTTAAGGGGTACATAGTGTAGTAAATACATTAAAAATTTATATCCTCAATATATCGTAAAAAAATCATGTTTCTGTGTTCCATCTTTTATTAACTTTGGAATTGTGAATAGTTAAGGTTTGAGACTTATTGGTTTAAAAATACAAGTGGGATGTATTTTCAATAAAATATCATTCGATAACTCACTTGTTGAAAAAAGTAAGTTCGTATGGCCAACTCCTGTGACGGAGTTTTTAGGCCGCCTAAAGGCTTCCATTATGGCTTAACGACTTAACGCCGGGCCCGACAATTTTACGTGCCCTCCGAAGCACGGAAGCGCTCAGCTCGTAATACCATATGCGGTCACCTATCTAAATTGTGACCGCGCACAACGTTGCTTAACTTCAACGACCAAAGAAGAACGTCACTTGTTGAATTCAAGAGTTCAATGTATCAGTTCTCAAATATTCTCAACTATTTTCACAGTACATTAAAGTAAATCTTATTAGTTCAGTTTCACACTTGCATTTGGCATTATTCGTTGTTTATAGCTGCATGTAGTTCAACTCGGTTACTTCGTATTGGCTTGGCTGGCTTCCAAAAGCTTCCAAACGAAATCTCGAAACGCCCTAACTTTAGGATATTTATGCACATGCGCTATGTGAATGGCATTTTTACTTGCCAATATTTCTGCATTCATTGCATACAGTAGGTACCTGACGGTTGCCTCACAATGCTGTGACATTATGCTACTACTAGTCGTGTCAATAACTAGTGTGGTGAAAGGATTTGAACCTCTTGAACCAGTATGGTGAAAGGATTTAAAGTGCGCCTCGAAGCTTCTAAAAAGTTTAAAAGTTCGAAAACATGTTTCATTAACACGTTTTAGGTTTTACGACATGCCGGTTTCCTCACGATATTTTACTTCATCGTTTAGAATTGCTGGTATAGTGCACATCATTTTTTCGAACAGAAAAATCAATTGATCCAACGACCGGATTTGAACCCAACTTAGGATCAAAAGGCCGCTACCACTAAACCATCAGTGCTCTCAGACCACCAGTGTTGTGAAAGATAAAATACGATTAATCTTCATAAAATTCACGTTAATAGAATTCAGAAGGTAATGAGCGAAAGAATAAAAATATGACTATTTGTCAAACTGAGATCTAATTCAATCCGAAAAGGTCAACTTTGTAGTCGCAAAGCAGTTTGGTTTTTATTTTGGAGAACCTTAGTAAACTCTGTTAGGCAATTCCAAAGGCACAAAGACCCAAAGAGATTTACTTGCTAAGTAAAACAATGTGAAAATTCAGTTGGGAATTTAAATTGCTCTTAAAGTTGTTGCAGTTTTATGTAAAAAACAGATAACTATTTTTCATTTCAGAGTGTATAAATATTTAGTTTTCATGATTAATGAAAATACGATTAAGAGTAGCAGCGTTCTGAATATTGAAATATAGCGAGATGGAACAAGTTTTCTCCCTTAGCGTAGAGTCTAGTTGCCGAAAAATAATCCATCAAAACATTATAAAGTTTTAATGGCGACACGAAAAAATAGACTCAGTCTCGAGAGATTGCAAGCTTATAAAACATGCAATAGCTGGTGCTTTCAACACGCGAAGTGCTTGTGGGGACGAACTTATGCAAATTTTATAGCAAGAAAGAGCAGTCAGAAACCACACAGAATTTTGAACCGTATATCTCACACAATAGAGTTCAAAAATGTATAGACATTTTAGGGTAACAGTAGCTTATAGATTAGCAACAGATCCTATTGGCTGCATACAATAATAAACAACAGCAAAAAAACTGCACGGTTTTTAGAAAGATAGACGCTTTGCAATAGAACATGTTGCAGAACAATATGCTAGGTACTGAAAGATAAAAAATCGAGTAAAGTTTGTAAAGGTGCAGATTTGAATTTTATTTTGAACTCTACAACACATCGAACAGTCTGTTTTTGGGACAAACAAAATGGGAAAAGATAGGAAAGTTTACTCACGGGACGCAATTCGAAATACAATAGGTACTAAAAACACAATTTTCATAAACTTCCGGCAACGAAAACAACCAAATGAAAACAGGCAGAGCTGAACTTAAAAGCTAAAAAAACATAATATTGCACATCTAGTAATAATATTTTGCGATTTCTGCTTTCAGATTGCAGCACGAAATCGAAACTACCGATCCTAGTGCTTCATCAAAAATTGAAATTATTTATGACATTGGATATCCATCCAAAGGATAAAAGAAGACAGAATGCAACAGAGAGACTTGTATCTATATTGTTTTAAAAATCAGTAATTTTATACATTTATGAACATAAATAAACTAACAAACTAATACAAATGTAATTTACAAAATACAAAAGAAAGTCAGGCTATCTAAAGACCGTTGCAAACGGTCTATAGATGGCACACCTGATCCAGATCATCACACGGTGGAAGCGTGCCCAAGCCCTAGCCGCATTACCACACTGAATGGCAATACTAATGTATCTAATTAAAAAGAAAAAAAAAAAATTAATAGAAGATAGGTACAGTAGGTATTTTTATCAAAAGAATTTCTGTAAAAGCGATCAAGCTCAAAACATACGATCACCATAAACTCTGTTTGTTGGGACTATTTGGAATGCAAACAAAAATATTTGTGTGGAGCCATGGTTCAGCAGGTTTACGTGCATGTACAGTTTGTAAAAGTGTAAACACAGTTTTAACGTATGTGACTATGCACGTGAACCGTGTAGTTCGTGCGCGGGAACAGATGTGAATCCTCCTTTAAATAAAAAAGTAAATGAAATATATATTTGTGGACATTTCACACAGCGCCATCTAGCCCCAAACTAAGCAAAGCTAGGTACTATGGGAACCAGATGGCTGATAGAATATTTATACTTTTTTTGTAAATACATAGGTACCTACTTATAATACTAAAATACCCAAACCCGGAAGAAATATTTGTAGAACATACAAACATTTCTCCTGTAGCGGGAATCGAACCCGCGCCTCTTGCGTCTTAGCCGAGCACTCGCCCACCACGCCACAGAGGTCGTCAATATGTAACCATTATTTTGTAGTAATGAGATACTCTTAATACATACTAGTTTCCTTCTTCAATAGGTTTTTTTTCCGTTCTGTAAAACTTTATACCAAAGTTGCTTATAAGTTAATTTCTGTTATTATGAAACGTTGAAAGTTACTGATATTCTTATTTATTTCGTTTTTAAACAGAAACGCTATGTTCGAAACTTTCAAGGAGCAAAGTATTTTTCTCTTATTACTATGCCGGTTTATATATTCAACTAACGGACAACGGATGCTAGAATTACCATAGCATCGTTGTTATCTGCCATAAAGCACTAGTTCTTTCGAACCAGTGTGGTAAAGGATTCAAAGATGCGTTTCAGAGGCTTCTTTCGTGCACATGCTTTCGAACTTGTTAGGTTCTACGACATGCCGATTTTCTCACGATGTTTTCCTTCACCGTTTGAGAATACCAGCGCACTAGACCATCATGTTTTGGCGAAAAACAATAATGCTATGCTGTGCCTATTATTTATTCCGTCACCCGTCAGTTGGATAAAGGAACCTGACAAAGTTTACGTTTTTACACTTTTATAATAATAAAATTTATCTTTGTTTTTTTATGAGTCCTATTCTCGTTTTCTTTTCATTCCCCATTAATGCACAATTCGGCGAATTCGTATGAATAACATTTTTTTTAAATAAATACTGAAATAAATTTTATCCGAACATTCCCAATTCCGAGAACATTATAAAACAGAATGGAATATAAGAAACATTCTGAAGCCTATCCAAACAAAATAATATCGATTAAAATCTCCTTCATCTGATTGTTTGGAACTAAATAGTTGTTCCGTACCGGAATTGATTTTTTTTCACATTTTTGTTTTATTTATTGTGATGATGATAATGAGTGCATTCTTAAATTGTTGGTGTGGGTAGCAATACATTTCCTGTGCAAGCAGACACAATTTGGAGGGTAGGTCGAGAAATCTTTTTTGACCTATCTGTTTTCTTATTGGCTGGTTGGTTTGACGACGCCTCTCACGCGCTCTCGTGAAGGAATCGGCCAACGAACATTCCTCGCTCCACCGTCATCGGAGACGAACGTTTACGCACCCTGACTGCCGTTTGCCCCGATTTTCCCACGCGCCCGCGCCGGTATTCTATCGCGTTGTGTGTGCGTGTCTACGGTCCTTCTTTTCGAACAGACGACACGATCTGTGAGACCCTTTCACCAGTCCTGTGGATTTCTACAAGTGCGGACAATATCGGTGCTATCTTGGAAGGCCCCCGGACTCGAGTCAGCCGTGAACCCAGGTACGTCTTTCCAATACCAGCCACTGAATTTCCCGTACATACTTTTTGATCCGTTCGAGCCGGATATATTTCTTGATTCCTCCAGATTGTGTCATCTTTCATTGGTTTCATTGCTACACTACGTGTACATTTTGTAATTTTCCGTTGGTCGTTTTTGCTCATCTTTGCTACGCAAAATGGCGGACGACGCGGGAATTGAACAAGATATTTTCGAGCGAGATATTATTCTAGAAGACATTAAAAGAACGTTATTATTTGCTACTACTGATCAAGTTCAATTCAAATCAAGATCTACTGATCTAAATGCTCAACAAAGAAAGTTTAGTAAACTTCAATCTAAAATTGAAAAAGCGTTGATGAAGTCGAAGTTGTTTAACAAAGACGAACAGTTAAAAATTCGTAACGATTTTAATGATTGTTATTATGCTATTTTAGTTCATGTAAATAATTTGAAAGAAGCCAGTCAGGAATTTAGGCGCATGAGTCGCACTAACATTAATTCAATGCCTCATGCACATAATCATAGTTTACATTTACATAAATTGCCAACGTTACCGTTGCCGTCATTTAGCGGTGAATCTACTGATTGGCCCTCATACTTTGATTTATATCAAGCGTTGATTCACAACAATGATGCCTACACGCCAGCGGAGAAGTTTCGTTATCTGTTGTTAACTTTAAAAAACGAACCTCATAATTTGATAAAATCGATTCCCATTACAGATGAAAACTATTTAGTTGCGTTAGATATACTAAAAAATAGGTACGAAAACCGCCGAATTATTGCTTCGAAACATTTGGATCGCATTCTGGACTGTGACACCTGTACCAATGAGTCATATTCCAATCTACGAAATTTGCTAAACGTATACATGGAAAATATTAAGGCTCTTGAAACGATGCGTTTCCCAGTGAATGAATGGAGTTTCATTTTGTTGAACGTTTTGTTGCGAAAAATTCCTAATACCATTCGTAAGCGTTTTGAATTATCTCTTCCAAAGCCGTCCGAAATACCTAACGTAGATGTGCTCATTAGGTTCTTAGAACAGGAAATTTCCACATTTGAAATTATGAACGGTGGTGAATTGAAGGAATCGAAGCGGGTAGATAGTAGTTCTCGTTCCCGCGCAAACAGCGTGGATCCATATCGATCGAATGCGCCCTCCGGGTCGGGTCCGCGTCGCTCGTTTGCAGCTACTGAATCATCCGACGGACAAAGCGAGAAGCAATGCATTTTGTGCGATGCGCAGCACATCCTACCGAGGTGTTCTAAGTTTTTGAATATGTCTCCCGGTGATAGGTATAATTTCATAAAAAACAAAAATGTTTGCTACAATTGTTTGAATGTTGGTCATAGTCTCGTAAACTGTAATTCCAAATATACATGTCGATCGTGCAATAAACGACATCATTCATTATTGCACTTTGAGAATCAGGTAAACAAGCCTATTCATTCAAATCAGGCCGTCTCTTTCCCTCCTTCGGAGAAACATATGGTTGTCGCGTCTGAACCCGGCCCTCCTGCCGTGCTACCTCAAACGACCGCCGTGAACCACGCGATAAGCGCGAACTGCGAGTCGTCCATTGCGCCCTCTACGAGGAAATGGACCGTAATGCTTTCTACCGCGCTCGTCAATATACACGTTGGTACGGTGAAACATCAATTACGTTGCTTAGTTGATTCGGGAAGTCAAGCTAGTTTTATTACGGAGGCTTGTTCTAGACGCATAGGCTTGAGCTCTAGGAATATTAATATTCCGATTTTTGGTATCGGTGAAGAAAAACCGATTTATCCTAAAGGTATAGTTACGTGCGTTATCAGTCCTCGAAATCAGGATATACCAGCTATTTCAGTGGAGGCTTTAATTTTACCAAAACTAGTTTCGACCCTGCCTAGAATACCGGTACCTATAGATGCGTGGCCGCACATCAAAAATTTGTATTTAGCTGATCCTGATTTTAATGCTCACAGCTCTCAACCCATTGAAATGCTTTTAGGTGCAGATATTCTATCTCACATTTTGCTAGGAAACATTGTCAAAGGTCACCCCGATGCACCGATTGCAATGAATAGTATTTTCGGTTATTTGTTGATGGGAAAGGTTTTTTTCGATGTGGTGAACCCGCCGCCACTCCAGGTTTGTCATAGCTCCTTTTTCGAGGACAACGACCTTCAAAAGTTCTGGGAGCTGGAGGCAGTTCCAGAAGAAAAAACCCTTTCTGCTGATGAAAGATTGTGCGAATCTTTTTTCGAAGGATCGCACACACGTGACGAATCCGGTCGCTATGTAGTGGCCCTTCCATTCAAAAGTGCACCTATACTAGGTCAATCCCGTGACATCGCTCTCTCGCGTTTTCGAAAATTAGAATATCGTTTAGAACGTAATTCTGCCCTGAAAAGGGAATACCACTCGTGCTTACAAGAGTATTTAGATTTGAACCAAATGGAACTTTGTGATCCCCCCTCCAAAGATGATACTTCTCATTATTATATTCCGCACCACTGCGTGGTCAAAGAGTCTAGCGAAACTACTAAGGTTCGGGTAGTGTTCGATGCTGGTTGTAAAACCACAAATGGTCACTCATTAAATGATCTTTTGCTTACCGGTCCGAAGCTTCATTCGGACATTGTCGATATTTTGTTAAAATTTCGAATTCATAATGTCGTGTTTACAGCTGATATCAAAGCTATGTACCGTAATATTGCGGTTAGAAATTCAGATTGGGACTATCAACGCATACTTTGGCGATCCTCTCCTGACGCACCCATTCTGGATTATAAAATAAAAGTTGTTGTTTTCGGCGTGAGCTCATCTCCTTATCTCGCTTTACGTGTGATGCGCCAACTCGCACAGGATGAGGCTGAGAAATTTCCGCTCGCGTCAGCAGTTTTGATGGACTCCGTCTTTGTCGATGATATTATTACAGGAGAGGCCGACGAGGCCAAGGCACTCGCTCTGCAAAAACAATTAGTAGATGTCTGTGCAAGCGCAGGGTTCGAACTTCGAAAATGGCATAGTAACTCGCCGGCGATTCTCGCCGCAGCGCCCTCACCTCACGGTGAGCGGCCGGATAATGTTTCGTTCGCACTAGTGGAGAATGATACTTCAATAAAAGTACTCGGACTCCAATGGAACCCTTGTTCGGATGGCTTCTCATTCAATGTTCAATCTTCTGACTCGACTTGTACTAAAAGATCCATTTTGTCGGAAATCGCAAAAATCTACGATCCCCTAGGTTTATTATCGCCTGTGATTTTGTATGCAAAACATATTATGCAATTACTGTGGATCGCTGGGACCGGGTGGGATGAGTCACCGCCCATTGATATAGTTAACGCGTGGTCAAGTTTCACCAGTGAGCTTCCGCTCTTAGCTGAATGTTTTTTCCCTCGTCACATTTTCGACAAGGCTACATCGATCGAGTTGCATGGCTTTTCAGATGCTAGTGAACGAGCTTATTCTGGATGTGTTTATGTTAGGTGTAAATGCAGCGACAACAAGATTCGTGTTTTTCTTGTGTTGGCAAAGACGCGTGTTGCGCCGTTGAAGCGTTTATCTATCCCGCGACTTGAACTTATGGCAGCCCAACTGTTATCTAAACTAATAAGAAAAGTAATGCTCGCTTACGGCGACCGAATTAATTTCGATCATGTCTACGCATGGTCAGATTCCACGATTGTGTTAGCATGGCTACGCTCATCACCACATGAATGGAAAACTTTTGTGTCCAATCGTACCAGTGACATACTGTCACGAGTACCAGCCGGTTGTTGGCGACATGTGCCATCGTACGACAACCCGGCCGATTCAGCCTCCCGAGGCATGCTGCCCTCGGTGTTTGTCAAACACGTTTTATGGTTTTGTGGCCCTAGTTGGTTAGTTGAAGAACCAAAATTGTGGCCTATGCTCATTCAAGGTCCTGTTACACAGGAAGAAAAACGCAATCCTCCTCTTCTCGCAACACCATCTTCTGTAGGCGAGCTCGAGGTATTTTCAAAATTTTCATCGTTAGGAAAACTGGTTCGTGTCATATCGTACATTTTTCGATTTTATCATAAATGTAGAAAAACTCAAACTTCTTTCCCTGCGCACATTACTGTGCCCGAATATAACTCTAACCTAAAGTTAATAATAGGTAGAATTCAACAGTCCGTTTTCGCGGACGATATAAAAAACATAACACTGGGGAAACAATCCTCAAGTCAATTGAAACGCTTATCTCCGTTTTTAGATAAGGACAACTTATTACGTGTGGGCGGGCGATTGCATAAATCTCTTCTTTCGTTTGAATCTAGACATCAATTGATACTTCCTAAAAAACATCATTTAACTACGTTAATTATTGATGATGCACACGTCACCCATTTACATGCTGGTCCCCAGTCTACGCAATATTTGTTGATGCAAAAATATTGGATTTTATCGGCACGAAACATAATCAGACAGCGTATACATAAATGCATTTCTTGTTTTCGAGCGCGGCCGACTCACACACAGCCACGCATGGCTCCTTTACCTAGCGTACGTATACAATCAGCGCGTCCATTCTTAAAAACAGCTGTTGATTACGCCGGACCATTTTATGTGCGCGCTAATAAGGTTAGGAACGTGTACGGGAAATTCAGTGGCTGGTATTGGAAAGACGTACCTGGGTTCACGGCTGACTCGAGTCCGGGGGCCTTCCAAGATAGCACCGATATTGTCCGCACTTGTAGAAATCCACAGGGCTGGTGAAAGGGTCTCACAGATCGTGTCGTCTGTTCGAAAAGAAGGACCGTAGACACGCACACACAACGCGATAGAATACCGGCGCGGGCGCGTGGGAAAATCGGGGCAAACGGCAGTCAGGGTGCGTAAACGTTCGTCTCCGATGACGGTGGAGCGAGGAATGTTCGTTGGCCGATTCCTTCACGAGAGCGCGTGAGAGGCGTCGTCAAACCAACCAGCCAATAAGAAAACAGATAGGTCAAAAAAGATTTCTCGACCTACCCTCCAAATTGTGTCTGCTTGCACAGGAAATGTATTGCTACCCACACCAACAATTTAAGAATGCACTCATTATCATCATCACAATAAATAAAACAAAAATGTGAAAAAAAATCAATTCCGGTACGGAACATAGCCGCTCACCTTAAAAGAACGTGGTTGTTTTAACGAAATATACACAAAAAAAAATAAGAAATATGAAAGGAAAAGGAAAAACAAAAATATATAATATTTGCTTAGGTACTAACTAAATGCTCAACTAGTAAAGTAGATTTATTAATCTAAAGGAAGCGGACAAATCTTAACGACGGGTCTCCTCGTAAAAGAGTTTCCCATTTTAAGAGTGACAGCACGGGTAATGTTATCACTGCCCGGGTGCAGAGCGTGTACTCTGGCTAACCTCCACTGTAAAGGGGGTAGGTTGTCATCACGCACAACAACAATCATGCCTTCACGGATTGGAGGTCCACGACTATGAAACCATTTTTGAGATTGTTGTAATTCATGTAAATACTCGCAACTCCAACGTTTCCAAAAGTGTTGAACGCTTTGTTGGATCCATCGCCATCGAGTAAGCCTATCAGGATTAAAGTCCGTCAACGAAACGTCCGGTAGGGCCGTGATAGGACTGCCTATCAAAAAATGTGCTGGAGTCAGCGGTAAGGGGTCTTGGGAATCAGTACTCAAGACGCAAAGAGGGCGCGAGTTCAACACTGCCTCAACCTGACAAAGAAGAGTATGCATTTCATCGTAGGTTTGTGTGCGAGTACCAAGAACACGATACAAATGATGTTTGAAACTTTTTACACCAGCTTCTACCAATCCACAAAAATGTGACCCGGTAACGGGTTGAAAATGAAAAGTAAGGTTTTGACCTAATACCTTTTCATGAAACGCCTTTTGAACTGAATCTGAATTTAGAAATGCATATAACTCTTGTAAGTAGTTATTACACCCAACAAAGTTTTTGCCGTTGTCAGAGTAGATGTCCGTACATAAACCCCGACGAGACGTGAAACGTCGTAACGCAGCTAAGAACGATTCAGTAGTAAGATCTGAAACTAATTCGAGATGTATCGCTTTTACACTCATGCAAACGAAAACTGCAACGTAGGATTTTATTATTTTAGCGTTCCTAACCTTATTAGCGCGCACATAAAATGGTCCGGCGTAATCAACAGCTGTTTTTAAGAATGGACGCGCTGATTGTATACGTACGCTAGGTAAAGGAGCCATGCGTGGCTGTGTGTGAGTCGGCCGCGCTCGAAAACAAGAAATGCATTTATGTATACGCTGTCTGATTATGTTTCGTGCCGATAAAATCCAATATTTTTGCATCAACAAATATTGCGTAGACTGGGGACCAGCATGTAAATGGGTGACGTGTGCATCATCAATAATTAACGTAGTTAAATGATGTTTTTTAGGAAGTATCAATTGATGTCTAGATTCAAACGAAAGAAGAGATTTATGCAATCGCCCGCCCACACGTAATAAGTTGTCCTTATCTAAAAACGGAGATAAGCGTTTCAATTGACTTGAGGATTGTTTCCCCAGTGTTATGTTTTTTATATCGTCCGCGAAAACGGACTGTTGAATTCTACCTATTATTAACTTTAGGTTAGAGTTATATTCGGGCACAGTAATGTGCGCAGGGAAAGAAGTTTGAGTTTTTCTACATTTATGATAAAATCGAAAAATGTACGATATGACACGAACCAGTTTTCCTAACGATGAAAATTTTGAAAATACCTCGAGCTCGCCTACAGAAGATGGTGTTGCGAGAAGAGGAGGATTGCGTTTTTCTTCCTGTGTAACAGGACCTTGAATGAGCATAGGCCACAATTTTGGTTCTTCAACTAACCAACTAGGGCCACAGAACCATAAAACGTGTTTGACAAACACCGAGGGCAGCATGCCTCGGGAGGCTGAATCGGCCGGGTTGTCGTACGATGGCACATGTCGCCAACAACCGGCTGGTACTCGTGACAGTATGTCACTGGTACGATTGGACACGAAAGTTTTCCATTCATGTGGTGATGAGCGTAGCCATGCTAACACAATCGTGGAATCTGACCATGCGTAGACATGATCGAAATGAATTCGGTCGCCGTAAGCGAGCATTACTTTTCTTATTAGTTTAGATAACAGTTGGGCTGCCATAAGTTCAAGTCGCGGGATAGATAAACGCTTCAATGGCGCAACACGCGTCTTTGCCAACACAAGAAAAACACGAATCTTGTTGTCGCTGCATTTACACCTAACATAAACACATCCAGAATAAGCTCGTTCACTAGCATCTGAAAAGCCATGCAACTCGATCGATGTAGCCTTGTCGAAAATGTGACGAGGGAAAAAACATTCAGCTAAGAGCGGAAGCTCACTGGTGAAGCTTGACCACGCGTTGACTATATCAATGGGCGGTGACTCATCCCACCCGGTCCCAGCGATCCACAGTAATTGCATAATATGTTTTGCATACAAAATCACAGGCGATAATAAACCTAGGGGATCGTAGATTTTTGCGATTTCCGACAAAATGGATCTTTTAGTACATGTCGAGTCAGAAGATTGAACATTGAATGAGAAACCATCCGAACAAGGGTTCCATTGGAGTCCGAGTACTTTTATTGAAGTATCATTCTCCACTAGTGCGAACGAAACATTATCCGGCCGCTCACCGTGAGGTGAGGGCGCTGCGGCGAGAATCGCCGGCGAGTTACTATGCCATTTTCGAAGTTCGAACCCTGCGCTTGCACAGACATCTACTAATTGTTTTTGCAGAGCGAGTGCCTTGGCCTCGTCGGCCTCTCCTGTAATAATATCATCGACAAAGACGGAGTCCATCAAAACTGCTGACGCGAGCGGAAATTTCTCAGCCTCATCCTGTGCGAGTTGGCGCATCACACGTAAAGCAAGATAAGGAGATGAGCTCACGCCGAAAACAACAACTTTTATTTTATAATCCCGAATGGGTGCGTCAGGAAAGGATCGCCAAAGTATGCGTTGATAGTCCCAATCTGAAGTTCTAACCGCAATATTACGGTACATAGCCTTGATATCAGCTGTAAACACGACATTATGAATTCGAAATTTTAATAAAATATCAACAATGTCCGAATGAAGCTTCGGACCGGTAAGCAAAAGATCATTTAATGAGTGACCATTTGTGGTTTTACAACCAGCATCGAACACTACCCGAACCTTAGTAGTTTCGCTAGACTCTTTGACCACGCAGTGGTGCGGAATATAATAATGAGAAGTATCATCTTTGGAGGGGGGATCACAAAGTTCCATTTGGTTCAAATCTAAATACTCTTGTAAGCACGAGTGGTATTCCCTTTTCAGGGCAGAATTACGTTCTAAACGATATTCTAATTTTCGAAAACGCGAGAGAGCGATGTCACGGGATTGACCTAGTATAGGTGCATTTTTGAATGGAAGGGCCACTACATAGCGACCGCATTCGTCACGTGTGTGCGATCCTTCGAAAAAAGATTCGCACAATCTTTCATCTGCAGAAAGGGTTTTTTCTTCTGGAACTGCCTCCAGCTCCCAGAACCTTTGAAGGTCGTTGTCCTCGAAGAAGGAGCTATGACAAACCTGGAGTGGCGGCGGGTTCACCACATCGAAAAAAACCTTTCCCATCAACAAATAACCGAAAATACTATTCATTGCAATCGGTGCATCGGGGTGACCTTTGACAATGTTTCCTAGCAAAATGTGAGATAGAATATCTGCACCTAAAAGCATTTCAATGGGTTGAGAGCTGTGAGCATTCAAATCAGGATCAGCTAAATACAAATTTTTGATGTGCGGCCACGCATCTATAGGTACCGGTATTCTAGGCAGGGTCGAAACTAGTTTTGGTAAAATTAAAGCCTCCACTGAAATAGCCGGTATATCCTGATTTCGAGGACTGATAACGCACGTAACTATACCTTTAGGATAAATCGGTTTTTCTTCACCGATACCAAAAATCGGAATATTAATATTCCTAAAGCTCAAGCCTATGCGTCTAGAACAAGCCACCGTAATAAAACTAGCTTGACTTCCCGAATCAATTAAGCAACGTAATTGATGTTTCACCGTACCAACGTGTATATTGACGAGCGCGGTACAAAGCATTACGGTACATTTCCTCGTAGAGGGCGCAATGGACGACTCGCAGTTCGCGCTTATCGCGTGGTTCACGGCGGTCGTTTGAGGTAGCACGGCAGGAGGGCCGGGTTCAGACGCGACAACCATATGTTTCTCCGAAGGAGGGAAAGAGACGGCCTGATTTGAATGAATAGGCTTGTTTACCTGATTCTCAAAGTGCAATAATGAATGATGTCGTTTATTGCACGATCGACATGTATATTTGGAATTACAGTTTACGAGACTATGACCAACATTCAAACAATTGTAGCAAACATTTTTGTTTTTTATGAAATTATACCTATCACCGGGAGACATATTCAAAAACTTAGAACACCTCGGTAGGATGTGCTGCGCATCGCACAAAATGCATTGCTTCTCGCTTTGTCCGTCGGATGATTCGGTAGCTGCAAACGAGCGACGCGGGCTCGACCCGGAGGGCGCATTCGATCGATATGGATCCACGCTGTTTGCGCGGGAACGAGAACTACTATCTACCCGTTTCGATTCCTTCAATTCACCACCGTTCATAATTTCAAATGTGGAAGTTTCCTGTTCTAAGAACCTAATGAGCACATCTACGTTAGGTATTTCGGACGGTTTTGAAAGAGATAATTCAAAACGCTTACGAATGGTATTAGGAATTTTTCGCAACAAAACGTTCAACAAAATGAAACTCCATTCATTCACTGGGAAACGCATCGTTTCAAGAGCCTTAATGTTTTCCATGTATACATTTAGCAAATTTCGTAGATTGGAATATGACTCATTGGTACAGGTGTTACAGTCCAGAATGCGATCCAAATGTTTCGAAGCAATAATTCGGCGGTTTTCGTACCTATTTTTAAGAATATCTAACGCAACTAAATAGTTTTCGTCTGTAATGGGAATCGATTTTATCAAATTATGAGGTTCGTTTTTTAAAGTTAACAACAGATAACGAAACTTCTCCGCTGGCGTGTAGGCATCATTGTTGTGAATCAACGCTTGATATAAATCAAAGTATGAGGGCCAATCAGTAGATTCACCGCTAAATGACGGCAACGGTAACGTTGGCAATTTATGTAAATGTAAACTATGATTATGTGCATGAGGCATTGAATTAATGTTAGTGCGACTCATGCGCCTAAATTCCTGACTGGCTTCTTTCAAATTATTTACATGAACTAAAATAGCATAATAACAATCATTAAAATCGTTACGAATTTTTAACTGTTCGTCTTTGTTAAACAACTTCGACTTCATCAACGCTTTTTCAATTTTAGATTGAAGTTTACTAAACTTTCTTTGTTGAGCATTTAGATCAGTAGATCTTGATTATTTTGAATTGAACTTGATCAGTAGTAGCAAATAATAACGTTCTTTTAATGTCTTCTAGAATAATATCTCGCTCGAAAATATCTTGTTCAATTCCCGCGTCGTCCGCCATTTTGCGTAGCAAAGATGAGCAAAAACGACCAACGGAAAATTACAAAATGTACACGTAGTGTAGCAATGAAACCAATGAAAGATGACACAATCTGGAGGAAACAAGAAATATATCCGGCTCGAACGGATCAAAAAGTATGTACGGGAAATTCAGTGGCTGGTATTGGAAAGACGTACCTGGGTTCACGGCTGACTCGAGTCCGGGGGCCTTCCAAGATAGCACCGATATTGTCCGCACTTGTAGAAATCCACAGGGCTGGTGAAAGGGTCTCACAGATCGTGTCGTCTGTTCGAAAAGAAGGACCGTAGACACGCACACACAACGCGATAGAATACCGGCGCGGGCGCGTGGGAAAATCGGGGCAAACGGCAGTCAGGGTGCGTAAACGTTCGTCTCCGATGACGGTGGAGCGAGGAATGTTCGTTGGCCGATTCCTTCACGAGAGCGCGTGAGAGGCGTCGTCAAACCAACCAGCCAATAAGAAAACAGATAGGTCAAAAAAGATTTCTCGACCTACCCTCCAAATTGTGTCTGCTTGCACAGGAAATGTATTGCTACCCACACCAACAATTTAAGAATGCACTCATTATCATCATCACAATAAATAAAACAAAAATGTGAAAAAAAATCAATTCCGGTACGGAACAGAACGCTAAAATAATAAAATCCTACGTTGCAGTTTTCGTTTGCATGAGTGTAAAAGCGATACATCTCGAATTAGTTTCAGATCTTACTACTGAATCGTTCTTAGCTGCGTTACGACGTTTCACGTCTCGTCGGGGTTTATGTACGGACATCTACTCTGACAACGGCAAAAACTTTGTTGGGTGTAATAACTACTTACAAGAGTTATATGCATTTCTAAATTCAGATTCAGTTCAAAAGGCGTTTCATGAAAAGGTATTAGGTCAAAACCTTACTTTTCATTTTCAACCCGTTACCGGGTCACATTTTTGTGGATTGGTAGAAGCTGGTGTAAAAAGTTTCAAACATCATTTGTATCGTGTTCTTGGTACTCGCACACAAACCTACGATGAAATGCATACTCTTCTTTGTCAGGTTGAGGCAGTGTTGAACTCGCGCCCTCTTTGCGTCTTGAGTACTGATTCCCAAGACCCCTTACCGCTGACTCCAGCACATTTTTTGATAGGCAGTCCTATCACGGCCCTACCGGACGTTTCGTTGACGGACTTTAATCCTGATAGGCTTACTCGATGGCGATGGATCCAACAAAGCGTTCAACACTTTTGGAAACGTTGGAGTTGCGAGTATTTACATGAATTACAACAATCTCAAAAATGGTTTCATAGTCGTGGACCTCCAATCCGTGAAGGCATGATTGTTGTTGTGCGTGATGACAACCTACCCCCTTTACAGTGGAGGTTAGCCAGAGTACACGCTCTGCACCCGGGCAGTGATAACATTACCCGTGCTGTCACTCTTAAAATGGGAAACTCTTTTACGAGGAGACCCGTCGTTAAGATTTGTCCGCTTCCTTTAGATTAATAAATCTACTTTACTAGTTGAGCATTTAGTTAGTACCTAAGCAAATATTATATATTTTTGTTTTTCCTTTTCCTTTCATATTTCTTACTTTTTTTTGTGTATATTTCGTTAAAACAACCACGTTCTTTTAAGGTGAGCGGCTATGTTCCGTACCGGAATTGATTTTTTTTCACATTTTTGTTTTATTTATTGTGATGATGATAATGAGTGCATTCTTAAATTGTTGGTGTGGGTAGCAATACATTTCCTGTGCAAGCAGACACAATTTGGAGGGTAGGTCGAGAAATCTTTTTTGACCTATCTGTTTTCTTATTGGCTGGTTGGTTTGACGACGCCTCTCACGCGCTCTCGTGAAGGAATCGGCCAACGAACATTCCTCGCTCCACCGTCATCGGAGACGAACGTTTACGCACCCTGACTGCCGTTTGCCCCGATTTTCCCACGCGCCCGCGCCGGTATTCTATCGCGTTGTGTGTGCGTGTCTACGGTCCTTCTTTTCGAACAGACGACACGATCTGTGAGACCCTTTCACCAGTCCTGTGGATTTCTACAAGTGCGGACAATATCGGTGCTATCTTGGAAGGCCCCCGGACTCGAGTCAGCCGTGAACCCAGGTACGTCTTTCCAATACCAGCCACTGAATTTCCCGTACAATAGTAGAACGCCACCTGACATTGTCCGCATTGAATTTTTTGAGACAGAATTCAGCCTGGGGAATTCGATCCTTCCCCAGGATTAAATCTATCATCTTGTTAAGTTTTATCAAAAAGTTTCCTGTTGTTTTGGAGTGAAAAGGTTGGAATGCCTCGCGACTTTGTCCATGTTGAGTTTTTTCCATACGAACTTTATCTTCCTGCTGAGTCCTCTAAGAGTTGAATTTTAGGAATTCCTTTCTGAGTGCTCCCCTACACCATAAGAGGAATATAGGGACGACCTTGGTGGCGTGGCGGGCGAGTGCTCGGCTGAGACGCAAGAGGCACGGGTTCGATTTCCGCTGCGGGAGAAATGTTTGCATGTTCTGCAAATATTTCTTCCGGCTCTGGGTGTTGTGTTATGTTATGTATATATTTACGAAAAAAGAAAAAAGTATATAAATATTCTATCAGCTATCTGGTTCCCATAGTACAAGCTTTGCTTAGTTTGGGGCTAGATGGTGCTGTGTAAAATGTCCACAAATATTTATTTTTATAGTGAAGTTTCATGCTTGCTTCTCTGCTGGATTGGGAGTAAAGAAAAAACATAGAATGCGTCCAGCTGCTTCTCTCCCCGAGCATGTCGTAAAAGTCGACTAAGGGATAGTATCCTCCAACATGATGAGACACAATAAGCAAGTATTCCCAAGGAGGGTTGACGTCAGGCAGGCGGCCGGTCATAAAACACCTTAGCCAAAACTCTTACGGCATGATTCATGGATCATGCTGTGCCGACTCCTCATAGAGTGGGATAAGGGCAGGAAGATGATGAGTGAAGTTTCATGCTTCTAGGATTTATCGTTTAGGCTGTGCGTTAATTGTCAGCCAGTCTATATAACTTAAGTTTTATATATCTAGATAATTTCTATTGAAGAACATTATTTTGGCCCCACAACCTAAAAAAAACAATCTATAAACTAAAAAGGTTAGCAAGTAGCTCTTGTCTATTGGCTGGGTTAAAATAACATTGGGTATTGGCGCGTTTTTCACAACAAACACCTTAAAAATATAACCAATAAAAACACCATTATCATCTTTTATTATTTTTATACCTATAAGAAATCTTAACCTGACTGACTGACTGATTTATCATCGCTGAGCCGAAACCGCTCATGCTGGAAAGCAGAAATTTGGAAGGGAGCTTCCTTTTATAGTAAAACCACCCACCCACTAAGGATTTTTCGAAATTCAACCCCTAAGGCGTGTAAGGGGATAAAACGATTGTGTGGAACTTTTTAAGGGTAGTGCGATTGGCTTGAAACTCAGTTTGGATACTATAAATGCAAATTAAATGGATATGTGTTACAGAATTTTTTAAAAACAACCCATAAAAGGAGTGGACTGGGGTGTCAAAATTAGTATTGAAACTTTTTAAAGGGCGGTACGATTGGCTTGAAACTCGGTTAGGATAGGTACTATAAATACAAAATAAGTAAACACGTGTTTCAGGATCTTTCAAAACAATGATGATGAACTTAAAAAGATGTATGATAGAGCACCTATGAAAGTTTGCATTGGAACTTACCATAAGGGCTGAAAGCCGGAATAAATAAAAATAATGCTAGACATTTTACACAGCATCATAAAGCCCCAAAATAAGCAGGTCGTGTGTTATGGGAACCTTAATTATTATGATATACTACTCGTAATTATATACTTTTCTTTGTCAATACATACATAATCACCTAGACCCAATTGCAGATCATACAAACATTTGAACCTGCAACCTTCTGCATCTCAAGCGGGCTCTTTCCCACTGCACCACAGAAGTCGTCAAATTCAACTACCGCATCTTCCATCACATCTCCCACCTATCTTAAGTTCTTAAGTTATACCTACCATTAAAAAACTACTTAGCTTACTTACGTAGGTACTTATAAAAGTAATCTAACGCGTACGAAGTCACGGGCAACAGCTAGTTGTAACTAAAACATGGAAAACTGCCTTGGTAGCCTCAATTTCCTATTTGAAAGTAAAAACAAACTAATATCAATAATAAACAACCTGACCTTATTTTGTAAGCTAAAACTCTCGTGACGTAACGAGCTGAGCGCTTCCGTGCTTCGGAGGGCACGTAAACAGTAGGTTTTTGGCTAAGCCATGACGGAGGCCTTTAGGCGGCCTAAAAACTCCGTCACTAGAGTTGGCCACTAGCTCATACAGACATACATAATAATATATCTAGTTGGGCTGAAGTATAGAAATATCCACCACCATATTTTAATAGCTAAACTACCCACATGCACTACACTGTAGATGTGAAGGGGGCTTGGCGCGAGCGACGGCGACAGCCTTACAAAATAAGGCAGTTGTAAGTAATTAAAACTTTAACTAAAATGTATAGAAGCAAAACCAACGGATTCAAATGAGTTCAGAATAGTTAAGGCCTTTGTTTTTATGGTACCTATTACAAAAAAAAGCTTCGATGCTTTAGGCGTAGAGCGCTGATCACATTGTCCTTTAATTAAACTCATCTGGATTATAAATGGTAAAAGGCCTTAGTTTTTTTATGACGTCATATTTCACTCAAACCCCTTGTACATACATACATAAAATTATGCCTGTTTCCCATAGGGGTAGGCAGAGATCGCTGATCTCCATTTGCTACGATCCCGACATACTTCTTTCGCTTCATTCACTCTCATTACATTTTTCATGCATACTCGTTGGTTTAGGGTACTCTTGACCTGGCCTTTTTCCAAAACGTCGCCGATTTGGTCCAGGTATGTGCGCCGAGGTCTTCCCCTTCTAACGGTACCATTCACACTCGCCTCATTCACCTGTTTCGTCAATCGTCTTTCATCGTCTCTACATGACCCCTTGTATCATAAATCTCTTGTGTCTCTGTCTTAACACTAGAGTGCACGCGCGCTCTACTATAGTAGAACGCACTCACTTATTTTAGCGCCATTCATTAATTATCACACCTGACCCCCCGCGCTCCTAGATAAGCCTCCTCGACAAAATCACGGAACGGATTAATACGGCACCCGGCCGCAGCGTCAGCGCATCTTCACGTTATTACATCTCAAAGTTCATCTTCTACCATAGTAGTACGTGCGAGTATTGGCGTAACAAAACTGAATGTAAGTAAACATTTTATTTTTTAACTTTATTACTTCACAATGTATAAAATTTGAATGTTTATTATTTGACAAAGTAACAATAATTATTATATTTGCAGTGTAGCATATTATTGTGTATTTACTAATAATTATTACATTGTTCAGCGAAAAAATGAACCCAGACTTGGAATCTCGCGTGATCCAATGGTTACAGGAAGAAAATGATGATGAAGAAGCGATCGAAGGTGACCCGGATGATGGGGAAGAAGGAATATAACCGATGGAACAGGAAGATAGGAACCAGGTACAGGAAGCTGTAAACTAAAACCATGCATGATCGTCTGAAGATGACATGCCTTTTTCAGAACTCGCTCAAAACAATACGAGACGATGTTTATGTGTCTAGAAATGGAACAAGGTGGAGAAAAACATATCCTGCAACAACCCGGGTAAGACCTCAAAATATCCGGTTTGGACCTCCAGGTCCAAAGGGTGCCGTTATCGTGTTTCGATCTATTTTTTGATGATAGTATATGGAAAAGATTGTGAGATGCAATTTCCTCTACGATCTTTCATACGAGTTGGTAAAACCCCTCATGGCAAGAAGATTAACATTTGAAAACCTCCCCCGAGAATTAAAAAATAAAACAAAATGGCATAAAAGGCATACAGATGAGGTGCCTATGCAATGATCCTCAAAGAATGGGAAAAGTAGGCAAATTTTCCCTGTGCTCTCGAGCCCGAAATCGGTCCACGAAAAATTGGTGTAAACGATGTGCCAGGTGGATTTGTCCTGATCACCAAGTTGTGGCCTGTATCGAATGCGAGTATGGTGACCAGTAAGACAGTCATCGATTATTAGAAGTTTTTTTTTTTGGAACTGAACTCAAACATGCCAAAATAGTTGATTATTTCGTTGATCTCTTAAATTTTTCCTAAGTTAAGCATATTCTATTAAAACTAAGATTTTTTGCAATAATTGTGTGTAATAATAAATAGAGGAAAAATATTACTCAGTTTTATCATTTTAAAACCACCCATTTTTAAAATAATCGTAATATAGTTTTCTACCATAGTAGAGCATGCGAGCACCCATGTAAAAAAAAGGGGCGCGTGCACTGTAGTGTTAATGACGTTTTCTGATTCAACATCACATTTTACTCCAGTCTCTTCTAAACCTTTGACTAATTAGTGCCGGAGTAAGTTCCACGAAGTTTGAGTAAATCATATAACGACTGTTTACACAACTTTAAGTATCCAAAGACGCGCTAACGTGATAGGGGCGGGTTGATCAACGTGGTTATATTAAGGATTGAACTTTATTTTCTATAATGCTTAGATTTGGTTTTGAAAAAATAAATCTGTAATATAGAATGACCTACACATTTAGTACCTTTTTCGCAAGGTAGGCCTTTTTTGCAAATAGCTGACATTGTATTGTTTATTTGTGAATAAATGATATTAAATCTAGAATAAATATTTGTGAACATTTCACACAGCGCCATCTAGACAAAAACTACGCAAATCTTGTACTATGGGAACCAGTGGGTTTAGCCAAGATCATTTCTATTCTCTTTCCATTGTAGAAAACGATAGCAGTGTTGCCACCTTGCATTTTTTTAAAGCGCTAGGTCAAAAATAAAATGTCATCAGATTTCAGAAATTTGGATTAAAAAAACACCAAATTCCGCTAAATTATTTAAGATGAAAGAAACCCTAGTTTAAATTAAAAACGAACGAATAAGTATGTATGAGATGCAGAAAAAATAGTACTTAGTATCTTATTAATTATACAATTTTACGTAGGTATTTTTAAAGTTTAATTTTACCAGAGAGCAATAAAAAGTTTTTACTAAGTTCACAATTTCTACAATTCTATAGTAGATGATTTATACAGCGTTAGGAGTCAAACTTTTACCTTCACAAACGGGACGCTGTAGTGCCCGGGACGAATTAAGATGCAGTAGGTTTGCCCAGCACCTATTCCATCCTCTCAGTTTAGTCGGCCTTGTCCATAGGAAAGACATGGTCAATCCGTGCGGAGCTGACTAAGCCGCGGGTACCCTCACGATGTTTTCCTTCACCGTTTGAGAGTACTGGTATAACGCACATAAATTTTTCGCACAGAAAAATCCATTGGCTTTCCCTTTCAAAAATGTGTTGCTAGATTAAACGTTGAAAAACCGCTAAATACCACTAAAAAAATAAAAACGCTATACAGTAAAAAAAACTACTAGAAGCCTTGAAAAAGCATCAGTTTTGGATGGAAAACCACGAAGGTGGCAACATTCCGAGTTGACGCGACTGAGTATCGCTCATTCATTCGGATAGAAGCTCAGATAGAAGACAATATTGTATTTGTCTATGGTGAGCGTTCTCTAATGTCAAATAGAGGTTGGGAAAAACGGTATTTTCGTATCACCGTAACTGTTGTTCCAGTTCCAAAAAAATCACAGTGAAAAATCACCGTTACTTTGTCACGTCGATCACTCTCGTCACTTACGTCACGAGAAACGAGATGTGTTTATTGAAATAACAGGCTCAGGCAGGACTGAGTTGCACAATTAAGTAGTATCAAGTACACTTACTCAGTACTAACTAAGTACGGCATTCTAGCTAGACCAGTGAAACCGATGTATTTTAATAAATAGTAAATACCAAAGTACCTATTAATATTAAAATACACATACCTCCAAGTCCCTTATCCCAAGTAATCCCAACTAATAACAAATAAAGATAATGAATGCATATCGTAAAATCGTTGGATTTAGATTGTTCTAATCTGCCATTTCTAGAAAACAGGTACCCTCTTTAACTCTTTGTAAAGAGAGAGTGTGAAATAGAATGGACAAGAACACGCGCCGAGGAAGCGCGATACTGACCGAAGATACAGCGCGACGGCGGCGCCGGCGCCGGAGCGCTTGCTTCGTTGTCGTTTGTCGCGCACTAGAAGGAACGTTAATATCTAGCGCGCGAGAACAGGAAGGAACGACATAACGTAACGTTGTTCCTTTGCGACAAGTATCAGTGATACTATTTGACTGCAGGTCACTGTGATTTTTTCACCGTTACGTTATTTACCACCCACCTCTAATGTCAAAGTCACAGGTTTGTTTTGTAAAAGTACGCGGTGCGCGGGTGAAATAAGAGTTTTGAATTTTATTTTGTGCTACAAAGTGGATGAAATAAGGTAAAAGTTATCTTTTTTACCGATTTGTGATAATACATTAAATGGAATTTAATTATAAACGTCATTAAAGAATTATTGTAGCATGAAAATGTATCGTATCTTGCTAACCAATCCATCCATTCCACAGGATCGAATCTAGATCCCGAGCTGGCCCAGAACAGTTCGCGGCTTTATTAGAATTCATGGAGAGGTACGTAAATTACAAGTTATAATACCAAAATCATCCTTTGTTGTGAATCTTCCTAATACTCAGGAACTCGAAACATAAACAATGACGCGGTATGCAACTTGAACTGCCTACGTAGGTACTTATGAATCAAATAAACATATTGATTGTGTCTACTAACACTTTGTTTATGAAGTGCCTAGTCTCTTTGTCTTTCTAAAATAGTTTAAATCGTTGTTTTAGCCGAGGTGGGCACAATGCAGACTAAAGGCTGATCGTCTATGGCAAGAGCTGGCAAAATTGCTGAACTCCATTGGTGGAAGAGTCTTAAGATCAACGGACAAATGGAAAAAAGTGAGATCCTAACACCCAGGACCAAAACAGTTATTAAATATTATCAATTCCAATATTTCTAGCTAATCGAACCTAAAGCTAAAAGAAAGAGGATTTGATGTTAGTGTTTTTTCTTCTAATTTAAGTTTAGTAAGTAATACCTATATCACACATATTTCAGGAAGCACCATCTCAAAGAAGCTCTCTACCACCACCGGGTTCCATCCCTGAGCTACCCTTGCAATTACCAGCCATAGATGTGATTAATAATAATAAATTATAATACATTGAGTTGGAACTTGCTCAAATCGAAGGTATATATACTTTTAGATTTTTTTATGATTTGCAATAAAAAGGAGGTGAGACTATAACATAATATTAGCTCAGCTTCACAGTTTCACCAGTTTCCCACTGAAATTGTGACTTATCCGCAATATAGTACAAGCATTCTAATGTACCTACCTCAAGCATTACGAAATTATAACATACAAACCGACTAATACTTTGCATTTGTAATTTAGATATATTTATAATAATGTACGATACATTATCTAAGTGTAATACGATACATTGGTGTTTTTACTTCCTCAGCGTCGACTACACCATCTTTATTTGGACTTCAAGAGTCACCGCCACCGCCACCGCCAGATCCTGTATCCACGCAGATGTCGTCAGTGACGTCTCCTGTGGTAACCACATCGCGAAGGGACCCACGACGACGAGAACGAGCAACCTCTTCGCCTGTTGCGTCGGCCACATCTTCGCCGCGACGGCATATGTTATTTTGACCGCGCACACGAAGGGTACAGACAGACTCCGTTTGAACAAGCCAAGAACAAGTTCGTGGCCGTCGAAAACGGTCGGCTGCAACTTGAGGAAGACCGAGAACGAAATAACCACCATAGAGAGATGGAAAGGCTTAGATTAGAACCTCGGTGAATTTGATTGGAAGAGAATCGGAACCAAACTTTATGTCGTTTGGTGGAGGTTCTAAACCATTATCAGAAATTTTGCTGCAGTTAAGATTGTCATCGCTACCTTCAACATATCGATACATTATCAAGTTAATTTTTTGAAGGTCTGTTGATGGTTTAGGCCATCATCGTTACCTACCTATGGTATTAACTGTGGTTTAGTAGTAGGTACTTATAGCTATACAAATATTGCTTTTTTGCAGACATTTTCAGACTAAATAAAAACAAACAAAACTTAAAATACTTTTATTCAAATGTATTTATTAAACTAAACAGACTAGGTACCTAGAGTACCTACTTATCAGACTACCTACTTATATTATCCCTACTACATTATAATCCTATCCTACTAATATAATAAACGCGAAAGTTTGTACGTATGGATGTTTGTTAGGTACTTTCGCGCCTAAATGGCTGAACGGATCTAAATGAAACTTGGAATATACATAGTGGGTCCGAGGTTATCCGAGTACCACGTTAGTGAAGCCGCGGGCAGCAGCTAATGATATATAATTATACTTTACTTTTATCAATTCAATGAGTTCAAAGTCGAAGTTCTACAATGAGAACTTTGAAAGTAAGTTTATTTAAACGAAATCACTGCAAAAATAAAGTGTCCAACATTTCTTGTACCTATTGCTTCTAAGCACTCGCGATATACGTGTCTTTTCCGGCGATTTAACCACACTTCTTCATGCTGGGGGCACACCACAACATATTTAATGAATGCATTTTGAAATGCTAAACGAGAAATAAGTATTATCAAGTCCAAAAAATCAAGTTTTCTTACACACTTCTCCGTCACAAACACTCTTACTTCAAAACAGCTGATGCCAAATGCGCCATTTTGTATCGTTTTCTATTGGGTCTTGGCGATCGCTCGCCTAGCGATCACAACTTAGAATTCGTTTCTTCAGCGGTTGTCAAAAGTGCGACTTGTCTACCGTTTGTATGGTGACTTTGCGTTTTACAAATGGGATTCCTATACATTAACACTGCTATCGTTTTCTACAATGGAAAGAGAATAGAAATGATCTTGGCTAGACCCCCAGATCCAGTTCAGCAAAGAAGTATTGTCATAACCTGAAATAACGTAAAGGCTTTTTATCCACAACGTTATTATGCGTAAAGAGGCGTATAGTGAAAACAGCCTTAAGCCCAGAGACACGCAACTTTAATTAGTCAAGAAAATGAGACGTTTCACAAATGTCAAAGTTAATAATAAAACCACAGAGGGATTTGCGAGGCTGTGATTTATGAGACACTAATTACCTTCCCCAACAATGATGTCATCATACCAAAGGATGAGGCTTTTGGAGTACCTAAAATATTTCTTTGGAGCAAGAGAAACAAACATTCAGGATTTGTGCCAGAGTTTTAAATTTCTATCTTAAAATCCGTGTGACGACGGGTCGTTTATTACAATAGCAACGTCATGGATAAGTTACCAGTAAGTATATAAGTAAAAAAATAAACAAAAATTAGTTACTAGTTGCACGCTATAATATACACTATAAATGAGAAGGGGTTGAACGGTTTTTCCGTCCCAATTTGACGGTTTGGCGGGCAAGCTGTTCAAGGACGAAATTAGAATAACTCAAGCGGCAAGTCTGATGGTATCGGATGATTTGGAATACCTTAACTGATTCCGTTTCGGACCCAAATCGTATTTTAGTTGCATCTTGGTAAAGTATTGGTTTCGGAGTTCCATTAATCCTACCTATATAATATTATAAACGCGAAAGTTTGTATGTATGGATGTTTGTTACTCTTTCACGCCTAAACGGCTGAACGGATTTGAATGAAACTTGGAATATACTGGTACATGTACATGTACTGGATTAACATATAGGCTATTTTTATTCGGGTACCACGCTAGCGCAGGCGCAGGCGGCAGCTAGTATTCTATACCTTAGTTTCTTCTGATAAATAATAGTAGATTATTATACAAGGGGCTAAAATTACCCATTACATACGAGGTAATTTTACTACAGAGCTTTAGTGAGTAAGGAAATAGAAACCGAGTTACAATGGGTTTTTAGCGCCGTGTGTTACACTCTATTTTTCACTACGATTGCGAGAAAATAAAATAATCCATTACTATATTAAATTCGGTCAATTCAATTTGTAATTAGAGAAAAATTCTAAAGATTTCGCTCCAATGACTTTTTTTTATTTCTTCTGTAGCCGCAACTCAAGGCAATGCATGCATTCTACCGAAGAGATCGCCGCTTTTAGTTCCATTTTCAAAAATTAAATATTCTTTTTTTTTATGAAACAGTAATAAGTCGAGTCTTTATTCATGATTATTCTATTTATTAATAAAGACTTTTCTCTTTTGTAGGCTCGTTGGAAACAGACAAAAAATAACTTTTCCCCCTAAAGGCAAATATGCTATTTTATCACCGCTTTGGTACGCTACAATGACGGACTTTTTGAGCAAGAGGAGTGAAAAAAAATATTATTAATATTGTGCCGACCCCACATAGAGTGGGATATGGATTTGATTTGATTTGATTTATGATGATGATAATTATTTAGTTAAATAGCATAGGCGAGTTACTTATTTCTTACGATAATAATCAATGTAGCCGAGAAAAACCCCAGAACTTTCTCATTTGCAATATTAGTTTACTTCGGTTACAAGACAATACATGTAAGAACGTCTGCGTTCCAAAGTTAGTGCGCTCAGAATAGACAAAGAAATTACTAGAATACCATTTACTTTGATAAATAAAAAAAGAGTTAGGTACTTACTATAAGGAAACTTTCCCTGAAAGGTTAGCCTGTCGATCAGGCCAGAGCGTCCAAACAAGTTGAGGAACTCTTTGACTTTTTGAAATGCGTCTACATTGATATTACGGTCGTGTAAAGTGTGTTTGTTGGTTTGTCCCTTTTACGGAGCAAAGGAGCAAAGAAACGACGTTATTTTTTGCATTAAGATGTGACTGAATGCTACTTTTTATCCGCTACAGTGATATTACGGTCGTATAAAGTGTGTTTGTTGGTTTGTCCTTTTTTACGGAGCAAAGGAGCTAAAGGAACGACGTTATTTTTTTCATTAGGATATGACTTAAATGCTACATTTAATCCGGGTATTATGCACGCGAACAAAGTCGCAATCAGTAGCTAGCTATGGTGATATGCTATATTGGGATAGCTCGACGAGCATAGCACTGAAACAAAGGTTTTAGACATTTCTGATCCTAAATACACCAAATGAACAGAAAAAACGGCAAAGCTCGTAAAACGACCAAATAAAATCCTTATTACCGACAGCCAGGCTATTATCTCCTCTATTTTGTAGTAATGATCCATCCGACACCAATTCATGTGGAAACGAGAGATGAAATCATGAGGATAAAATGAGATAAAATATAAGCTGTAATAAATCAAGGAGATATAAATGGTGTTCTGGAATTTGTTGACATATTTTTTATGCCATTTAAAGTAATAATTGAAGAAATGTTCATCTTGTTTAGACATCCTCCAACCCTGGCTTGAATCATAGTACAACTCGACCAAGTCAATGTTTGAAATTGTTCGACATAGTGAATCATAAAAACTATTATTTTCAATTGAGCAAGTCGTTCAAAATGCTGAGCATAATTATTATTAAAGCTGCAATATTTTCTCTGTACGTTAAGTTACCTATATTTCAACGAGTATCCATATTGACAAGTGAAAAATGAATTTTGCTTCCCAAATTTTATACTTACATCAAAATATTTGGAGCTTCGGACGAAAATGAATGAATGGTTGGCAAGGCGCCCGGTTTTATGATATACTGAAGGAAATCGGAAGAATGCCATGCTGTCTACAACATAAATCTATGAATGTACTACATAAGGACACTTATCGCTTTGAGCTATGTTCTTGTAATCTTTGCTTATCGAAAGTTATAGCGAAAAACGTCGAATTTTCAATCAGTTTAGAGCAGTCAAAAATCTATAAATAAAATCAGTTTCTTTCGATCAACTTTAACTAGTGTTCATATTAGTAGTAGTAGATGCATTTAGCAAAGTTTGTAAGAGCGATGAAAGGTTTGACAAAATATCCGAAGAAAAGAATCTAGGGAAACGGTAGCCCTGTATGATCCGTATCAGATATAAAACCGGTCAAGTTAGGTTTAAGTAATTTATTCCCAAAAAAGACAGAGTCACTTACATGAGAATATTAGTCATACAGTTAGTAAGTAAATGATTCACCAAGTGCAAGTCGAATTCGCACACGAATTAGCTCATGATGTTGATGATTGAGCGGCTTAGTAATAGTGTCCCGTCGACACCCTTCGTGTACGGAACCCTAAAACGCACGATACCACGATACGAAATGTGCATAAACAAAACGTTATGAATGTTACTGCTTCCTGATCAGAAAGTCTAACATTTAAGTTGCCTAAGAAGTAAAATGCCTAAATGTCATGTCTAAAAAGCAAAATGCCTAAGAGCCTGACTCTTAGGCATTTTGCTTTTTAGACATGGACTTATTAGACACCTAAAACGGTAGTGCTTATGCCTAAAATGCAAATTGTTGAAAATGTGAAACTTCCTAAGAAGCAAAATAGTCTAAAATGCAATACACCTACATAGGAACATGACTAAATCTAACGACTATGCGTTTGGTAATTACGTTGAGAACGGCGCAATTGGGGCCCTGGTTTATAATACAAAGAGAATTTCGTCTCAGTAGGCATTTTACGTGCTACCCAAATGAAAATCCTAATTTATGATTCTATGATTCTAGATTAGCTAGAACAAACAATCTTTAAACGGAAATTGTCTGAAACATAAACATTACTTATTAATTTCCTTCAAATTAGTTGGTGTATAATTATTCTTTTATCAAGTTTGTGTTTTTGTTATCATCACCATAAGAAAGTTAGAAAAGTTGGTGAATATCTAAGGTCTTATTTCACCATTCAAACTGAACACATTTAGCTTATAGACTGATCTCAAGAGCTGTCACTGCTGACAGTTTTCATACATTTTTTTTCAAACAATTTGTCATTACAAAAAAATCGACCCTAAGAAAGTAGACTAGGGTAGCATAATGAATGAACTAATAATACAAAAATCGCAGTAAAAGTTACACAATAAACAAGTATTAGTAGATTGTTTTAAGTACTCAAGGGGCTAAAATGACCCATTATATACGAGGTAGTTTTACTCTAGAGATTTAGCGAGGGAGTAAATAGTTATGTAGAAACCGGGTTTTAATAGGTATTTAGCGCCGTGTGTTACTCTACTTTTCACTACGATTGCAAGAAAGTAAAATAATCCAATACTTACAAAATTAAATGCTGACTGTATTCAATTTTCAATTTGTATTAAGAGAAAAATTTCACGCATTCTCCCGAAGAGATCGCCGCGCGCCGCTTTTAGTTTTCCTCCTTTTTTTATGAAACAGTAATAAGTCGAGTCTTTATTCATGACTATTCTACTTATGAATAAAGACTTTTTCGTTTTGTAGGCTCGTTGGTAATAGACAAAAAAAAACTTTTTCCCCTAGAGGCAAATAATGCTATTTTATCCCCGCGTGTACGCTACAATGGCGGACTTTTGAGCAAGAGAGTGTAAAAATAATTCTATATCTACCATCACGTACTGTTATTCTAACAAAGAGAATATTTGAAAGATGCTCCCCATTTTCAGGAGCGAGTATAAAGACACGAAACAGTATCGTGACATATTTGCCTCGCACCATTACATCCATCAGTACGGGCCCTTGTTTATCTTCCCCACCGCATTTTTCTTTCTCTCAAGGACTAAAGACGAGGAAACGGGGCCAAAGTACTAACGTCCGCATTGAAACATTTTCAAATGGGACCTCACTCATGAGGTCCCATACAACTAATATGGCTTAATCCTCAAATTAAGTTTGTATTAGTTGTATCTTAGTACTTGTTCCGCTAGTTCGGATAAAATAGTCAAAAAAACATAAAAAACAGCAAACACAGCATACAAAAAAAATCAAACTAAACGTAAATAAGTGTTTTGCTTCATTCACTCTTATCACATTCCTTATGCATATCGTCGGTTTAGGATACTCTTGACCCTTTTCCAAAACATCGAAAAGGTTTAGTGATTCAGAACATCGTTCCAACGATCCCATTCACACGCATACACGTTAATCTCCTTTCATTCAACCCTAAATCAAAATCAAATCGTCAAATCTCATTTGGGCTCATCAAAGAGATAGCCGTGATACATACCCCATCTAGACATAATAGCCATACGTAGCCCATCTCATAGCTAATGATCTTTCACACGTAAACACGCGTGTATTAGCCACGACTCCTATGCAGCTGAGGATGTAATAATAATAATAATAACACCCAACAGTCACATAAATAGTCCTGACCCCACACTAGGATTCCCTGTGTCGTGGGTATCAGAAACTACGAGTACCATGGTACTACAACACCCAGTTCCGGAGGAAATATTTGCAGAACATGCAAACATTTCATCCGCAGCGGGAATCGAACTCTTGCGTCTCTGCCGAGCAATCGCCCGCGACTCCACTGCAGCCGAGGATGTGCACGAAGAGGCCAGCTGCGTGTGTCTATATCTCTGTATGTATGAGTCTACGACTTTACTGCGGCGCACGGATATATCCTACGTACACGGCGGCCTACTACGGTCCATTCCAGTCCCACCAACCAATTCCCCGCCATATATATCGCGCATTAAGCAAGTTGTTAGGCCACGACGGAGGCCTTTAGGCGGCCTAAAAACTCCGTCACAAAAGCTGGCCACCAGCTCATACCAACTTACTTTTTAGCAACGGTTTGTGTTAGTAACGTCTTCACGCCACGCATTCAATTCATTTATTTCCAATTAAAAACAATGTAAAATTGTATGCGGAAAATGCTTATAAAATACAATTATTAATCTAACAGAATCAGAACAGAACGAAGAAAAAATAATAATAATTAAAATACTATATACCCTCAGATTCTGAATATATACCTAAATAATTACTAATCTAATTTAATTAATTCATAATAATATTATTAAATAGTTACATGTCAGATAAAAATTCGGATGTCAAACTCCAATTTGGGATATAGAAAAACTATTCGTTCGTAGTGTGGCCGTGGGCCGCTTCAAATCTCGCCAGTCCTACCAAGCCCTCGATTCCCCGCCACATATAGCACGCGCCATGTTGAGCTGCGTGGGTAACGCATCCGGGTAGGCAACGTGTGTTAGTGACGTCATCAAGCTACGTGTCCATGCGTAAAGTGCTTGTACACACAAAGGAAAGCTACTTAACTTTGTATGAATAAAAATACTTACACATGCGTATCGTGGCCATGCGCCGTAATGGATTCGCGCCTTTATACCTACTTATACTAAGCACCCATTCAGTCCCCCTTCCTCGAGTACGTCCTAGATATATCTCCGGTTCCCGCGTCACTAAATCACATGTTATCCATTATGTTGTCTCTTCCGATGAAGTTTATAAACGCTCTTAGGAGACGTGTTTATTCTGCGGTGTTAATATATTTGAGGAAATACACACATTTATTCAGCGTGAAATGTACTTGTATGAAACATTTATATTTGTTTGGTTATTTCAGGCTACACGCTAGTTTCTATCGCACATCGCTGTAAACAAGTCGAGCGTTGAAAATTATCGTTATCTGCACCTTGGTAACAGGATCGGCGGTGTTTACAGACTCGCACAGGGAGGGGGTAATTTTGTATTGCATGCACACGATAGCAGAATGTGTCAAAATGTTTTGCCCCCATTACCCCGCTGTTCCCCTGCTATTTTACCCTACGTTCGAAAACCTGTTTTAATGTGGTTTAGCTACTTATAGTTCTCAATTTTGCTAGCAATTTCTTTTCGCACTCGACTTGGACTCACGTATGGAATATGATACTTGATATGAAGTTTAAATCACAGAAAATATAGTGAACAAAAAAACTGATGAAGTGAATGGCAAATTTCTATACGAGGTCACAGAGTAAAGTGGTCAGAACCATTCGGGGACTCTGGTCGAACTGACAAGAGTGTATAAAGAAATCCCTGCTCCTACAAAACACGCAATTGCCTAAAAGCTTCCCTACATAAAGAGCTTCAAAACCCTTATATGATAGCGTGCATAGGAATTATAATGATGGCGCATGGCGCAAAAGATTTACGTCTACCTGTAAGTAATAATGGAACAAGTATTTATTTAAAAGAACAAAAAACCCGACTGCGTAAAATTAATTGGCATAGTAGGTCTGACATATGTGATTTTGTGACACATGATGATGATGATGGTAATGAATTTGTACCATTTTAGTTTACGTTTATAGTTTTGTTCCATCTTAAGTTAATTGGAAATGGCTCCTTAAAACTGCCTTATTAGTTTTTAACTTATTAGTTTAAGTGATGGTAATGAATTTGTATCATTTTAGTTTACGTTTATAGTTTTGTTCCATCTTAAGTTAATTGGAAATGGCTCCTTAAAACTGCCTTATTAGTTTTTTTACAAGTTAGTATCAATTCCATATACGCCAACAGTTGTGCTAACATGCTTTTGTTAGTTTCTTCTTTTTAAACTCTATTTTCGCTGTCTATGGCTAAGAACTTTCTGCCTGTGTCTTGCTTGTACTGTTTCTATATTTTGTGCCTTCTAAACTTTATGTGTAAAGGGTCTGTGTATTCGTTACAAAATTGTGAGTTGGACTTTTTTATTTGGTTATGTAGGTACCTACTTATATACTAAGCCGGATATATACTATAATTCAGTTAAAAGAATGCTTATTGACTACTTACGTAAATAACCAATATTCCGTCGTTTTTATTAGCTTACACCGTGTGGAAAAGAGATAAATAATATAACCAAATGAAATTACTCAGTGTCGACTCCAAAAAATATTACACATGTTCTACATGAAAATGCTTTTTACCTAATGAAACGCATAAAACGTGCGACCAAATGGAATTCGTAATGTGCTCATTTATAGTTTAATTACTTTTATGTATTTCATTTAGCCGCTAAGGTACTTCTCTGCTGGGAGTAAAGAAAAACCATAGAATGTGTCCAGCTGGCTCTCTCCGAGCATTTCGTTAAAGTCGACTAAGAGATAGTATCCTCCCCAACATGATGGACCATCTATTTAAATGCGCGATGGGCTGATCACCTGTCATTATGTTTCACCATATCCGAAGCGCTCGTGGCGTAGCTTGCTTAGACTTTTATTGATCGTTGAAGTTAAGCAACGTTGTGCGCGGTCACAATTGGGATGGGTGACCGCAAGTGGCGTTGCGAGCTGAGCGCTTCCGTGCTTCGGAGGGCACGTTAAATTGTCGGTACCGGCTTTGAAGTCGTTAAGCCATGACGAAGGCCTTTAGGCGGTCTAAAAATTCCGTCACAAGAGTTCGCCACTAGCCCATACGAACTTACTTTTACCATATCCATCTTGGGACTTTGTAATAATATGTATGTATGTATTTAGTCGCAAATATATATAAATCAGTCTATTTGAACACTTAATTGAAGTTTTATTTGTTTATCGTGGAACACAGCTGCCAATGATTTATGAAAGGTTTTAATGAAATTACATAGTAAATATTCTTTATTACCTGCCTTTACGATGTCTCAGTAAAAACAATTTATATAATAGAAAATCCGGCAAAATTAATGAATGTTGCTACATTTTACACAGCGCCATTTAGCCTAAACTAAGCAGGTGTACTTTAAGAACAAGATAAACACAGACATCATGAATTTTCTTCAAATGTTAGTACCTAGTATAATTATGTTGAAACATGATGCATACATACGATTACTCGGCATATGTTCTTAAAACTAGCTGCCGCCCGCGGCTTCACTTGCATGGTACCGGATAAAAAAAGCCTATATTATGTTAATCCAGTACGATGAGAAACAATAAGCAAGTATTCCCAAGGAGGGTTGACGTCAGGCAGGCGGCCGGTCATAAAACACCTAAGCCAAAACTCTTACAACATGATCCAAGGATCATGCTGTGCCGACCCCACATAGAGTAGGATAAGGGCAGAAAGATGATGATGACATACAGCATATTATCACGCCCGTATCGCTAATGGGGTAGATGATATAGTCAAGATCGTGGGCCGTAGATGGACGAGGCTAGCACAGGATGGCACGTGTTGGATGGCTCAAGCAAAGGGTCCAGCAGTAGACAAAAACGGTCTGTGGATGATGATAATGTCACAAACCACAAAAAATGTTACTAACTATTATCTTTCTCGGACGTAATTCATTTCATACACGGAACGTTGACAGTCCGGTAATAAAATGCGGTAGTGAGCGGTGACCATTAGCCGAAACCCAATAGTAGCGATTCCTCCGTCCATTAAAGCCTATCCATCAATGTAACGCAAAACCGCCTATAAATAAAGTCCAAGAGCCAAGGGACAAAATCCAACCAAATGCATGCAATAAATCACCTTTGTTTTTATATTGACTTGACCATTTGGTACATCTTTAGACGTTTATTCTGACAATCTTGGTGGTGTAGTGGAAGAGTGCTCGGCTGAGACGTAAGAGGCGCGGGTTTGACTCTCGCTGTATTAAAAAATGGTATTTTATCAGCCATCTGACCTTTCGACCTCGGATGCTGCTTGAATCAACTTTTACACGTTCTAAAATTTACATACGTTTTGAAAAATAATTCACACATAAACATTGTACATTGTTAACCTGTCTGTGTGTTTAATTTTTAAGACAAATAAAAGTTGATGAATAGATTCTACAGTTTATAAGACTTAAGATTTACCTTCCCTAACTTTAGTAATTAATTTAAACTGATAAGCTCGCTACGACAACTGAAAAGCAATTTTCTCTTAAAAACTTTATTAAAAAGTTGCCACAAAAAGACTACAGAATAAGATTATTAAAACTACCTAGGAATAAACTACAATGCCTGAAGTTAAAAAATTAGAGGAATAACTACAAGATATTTAACAACATAAGTGAACCAATTTTTTTATCGACTTTAAAAAGGGGAGCTTCAATTCGGCTTCATATTTTACCATAATATTTTTTAAGTATGTATGTAGCGCGATGTATATACGCGATGTATATATATTATTATACCTAACGTAAATAGTTAATTTATATTTCTCTTGAAATCTCTGAGCTTAGTCGGCCTTGTCCACAGGAAAGACATGGTCAATACGTGTGAAGCTGACTAAGCCGTTTGAGAGAACTGGTGATATACCAGTTACCAGCACATACATTTTTCGCGCAGAAAAATCCATTGATACACGACCGGGTTTAAGCCCACGACCTTAGGATCAGAAGGCAGGGTTACTACCAACTAGACCACCAGTGCTCTCAACCTCCACCTGCTAAGTGTAACAGCGTAATTATTCTGTAGTTCTCTACTATATCATTAACTTCGAATTGACAACGTTTTATAGGAAAGCCACACTTAAGCCGAAGCTAAGCCTAGGTTTGGACTTGCTACGTTCCGTTAATGAAACTAAAACAGGATTTAAGCGAAACTTGTGTCTAATAGACCTCGATCTAGGGTAGGATTAAGCTGGGTTGTAAAGATCGTGTTTTTAAAGTAACGTAGAAAGTAAAATTACTGCCATAAACTCAAACCTACCTCCTTTTCTGACGTCCTCGGTGGAGTGGTGGGCGTGTGCTCGGTTAAGACGCAATAGGCGCGGGTTCGGTTCCCGCTACGGGAGAAATGTTTCTATGTTCTGCAAATATTTCTTCCAGGTCTGGGTGTTGTAGTGTTATGTATTATAAATGTGTATTAAAAAAGAATATAAGTATTGTTTCAGTCATCTGGATCCCATAGTAAAAGCTTTGCTTAAAAATTATTAATTAAATTATGTTATAGTAAACCAATTATGTATTCTTTGTAAATTAATTATTTTTTGTTTTTTAATGTGATTATTTGTCATTTTGATACTTTCTGCTCTAACAGGATAAAAGGTAAAATTTAAATAAAATACACTATACCTCCCCAACTTACACCCAGACACAGATGAAATATCTAAGTTTATCATAAAAATATTTTATTAATTATTCATTCATTTATTTAAATGTTTGTCCTGGATGAGAATCAAACTTACAACTTACAATGCAGAAGGCAGATTGACTATCAACTGAGCTACAGGGTCAGTCAAGTTTAAAAGTAATTATAATACTAAGAGTAAGACTAAGACTAAGAGTATATTGTATATTGAGTATAAGTGCCATGTAACGTTTGTTGTTAAATAAATTTCTATTCTATTCTATAATAGGTTTATATAGTCGGTCTAGTGGTTTTCTATACCTACTACTACTCGTATCAATGGTTTTAACAACTAATATTTGAATAAGAAAGATTAAAGTGCGCTTCAGTAAAGTAGGCTCTAATTGTCGCTATGGTACTTGGCAACGCCCAATGACGGTCGTCAGAAGACAGCACCGTCCAAATAGGAGAACCAAGAGCTACAATTACTCTACATCGGTATTCAGTTTAGGTAGTTTAATTCGAAACAATCATTTGTCAGGCGAGGGGGAAATCCACGGGGGTATTTGTAGATCTCTGGTGCCTTGATCGTCACTTATTAAAGCGCTGTTTTTACAATAGTAATATTGTGAGGGCCGATGTAAACTCTTAATCACAAAAAATACCTCTAAGCTTTTACATTTGTTCTGATTCCTCTGTATTGAGTACAATTATTGTGTTTGCTGAAATAAATTTATTTTGTACTAGCTGCCGCCCGCGGCTTCGCTCGCATGGTACCCGGATAAAAAATAAACGCGAAAGCATGTATGGATGTCCGTGGCTCTTTCACGCCTAAACGGCTGAACGGATTTGAATGAAACTTGGAAAATACATAGTACATGTGCTGGATTATGATATAGGCAATTTTTTATCCGGGTACAACGCGAGCGAAGCCATTGGCGGCAGCTAGTAAAGTATAAAACATCATTGTTTTGAGCGCCTGATACTAAGAGGGAAATGTCCGTGACATCACTCGTAGTTTGCTTAGACGTTCTTGATTGATCGTTGAAGTTAAGCAACGTTGGGCACGGTCACATTCGGACATCATTCGGATGGGTGACCGCAAGTGGCATTACGAGTTGAGGTCACGTTAAATTGTCGCGGAGGCCTTTAGGCGGCCTAAAAACTCAGTCACAAGATTTGCCACTAGCTCATACGAACTTACTTTAATTTTTTATCGATGCTTTTTTGTTCCTTTTTTGTCGTCAGTATTAATAAGTCAGTGAGTCAGAAGCACACATTTTCAATTACTTATCTATGATTTTAATCGTTTTGGTCGTTTTTTACAGGACACTAAAAAGTCTTTAGATTAGTCCACGCTCCAACTAACAATAAATCCAACGCCGGGCTGGGATTAACATAATTCCTGTGATAGTGGATCCGTTTCCCGATAGACAGAGGTTTTGCACGTGTTTTTGTATGGGAAATACAAACTGTTTTGGGTATGGTAAATTTTATTTATTCAGCAAACCAACAGTAGAATAAACTTGATAGAAAACCCGCTAAAATAAATAAATCTGTAATAATTGATGTAGGACAAACATAAATTGCGTGATAACATAATGTGAGTTTAATTATTACTAGCTTATGCCCACGACTTCATCTGCGTTGTTTTTTTTATCGAAATTAAAGGTAGCCTATCTCCTTCCCCAAGTTGCAATCAATCCTTGCCAAGTTTTATCCGAATCTGTTCACTAATTTAGCCGTGGTAAAGTAACAGACAAACCGAGTTATTCTTGCATTAATAATATTACTAGCTGTTGCCCACGATTTTGACTGCATTACCGAGGCCGTCATTTAGATATTGTTTTTAATTTATCTGTCTCTTGGGTTTTTAAAATAAAGATAATAATGGTCTTGTCTTATTACGAGTATAATAAAAAATACTTGACTGCTTCAAAAACCCCTTTTTTCGCAGACAAAGTTTTTTTTTAGGTAAATCTTTAGTAGTAAGATTCGATCTGCAAACGTTAACATGTGAGTTGCTCTAATATTTACATTGTACGTTAGCAAATAAATCAGGAAAAGCTCATGAGATTGGGATCCTGTACGTATTGTGGGATTACATCGCCTTGTAACGGATAAGAGTCGTGATTGGCCCCGAAGTTTGGTTGAAGAGCGAACAAATCTGAACCAGGACATTCTGTACTCTATGGATCGATGACGTTGGAAGGTTGCGGAAAACTGGTGGCCTCGAGATCATTTATTTTCAAGACATGTTTGCTTTTAGGTCATGAGAGCACCCCCGCCTTCCGATCATAATGTCGCGGGTTCAAATCCGTTCGTGTACCAATAGATTTTTCTGTGTGAAAAGTTTATGTGCGCCATACCAGTTCTCTCAAACGGTGAAGAAAAATATCGTGAGGAATCCCGCGGTTTAGTCAGCTCCGCACGTATTGACCATGTCTTTCCTATGAACAAGGCCGACTAAGCTGAGAGGATGGAATAGGTGCTGAACAAGCATACTCCATCACAACTCGTCCTGTGCACTACAGCGTCCCGTTTGTTAATGTAGAAGTTGCCTCCTGAAGCTGTATAAATCATCTACTATAGATGGTAAAAGGCCATAATTTTATTTAGCTTTTAGGACTTTCAGAAACTTTCATACACATGATGATGATTAAGTATAAAAAAGGTCACACAAACACAAAATAGGGATTTCCGTTCTTCTCATGAGTCTCTTCTTCATTGTCTAAAGTTCAAAGGTCAAGGTTGAATATCCTACCGTTTTACTACAGATGTTATAAATAGAAATCAATATACAAGTACAAAACTTGCACCAAACTGGACCAATCAGAGCTCAAATACGTAGCTCAAGTTGAACTTGGACCCCGCATGCGATTGATCATAAGGGGACTTCAAAGTTGAGCGTCCTGTGCAAACAATGTTCAAGTGAGAGAGGTCTTGAGGACTCTTTCACTTCCGCGTGCCCCTTCTCTATTTTAAGACCACCAATTGGACGTGGGTTCAAATATCTAAATCAATGCTCCACTTTTGTAAGTCCTAGAAGCTTGTAACTTGGAAGATGCGTTGCTCTTATGGTGTAGGAATGCACAAAGGGAGGAATTCCCGATATTCAACTCCTAGAGGACGCAAGAGGTAAAATGAAGTTAGTATGAATAAAAAACTCATCGCGGACAATATCGATTGGCATTCCTCTAATCTAACCAATGATTTTATCTGGTAGAAAAATGTGCGTTACACTTAGCAGCTACTTTTCTGCTGGTCTGGGAGTAATGAAAAAACATAGAAGCTGCTTTCCTCCCTGAGCGAGCATGTCGTAAAAGTCGACTAAGACATAGTTATTTTATACTTAATCATCCCTAACATGATTGACCATCTATATGGGCGTTGGACAGACCACTTGTCACTATGGTTCACCATATCAATCTTAAGACTTTGAATCAAGAGTGGCTGCAAGTTTTCTTATGATTGCTTGTGGCTCTGCCCATCCCATGTATGTATATATACTAAGCAGTTCTCTCAAACACTGCAGAAACACAGCCCATATCATTTTTATTCATCAGAAAAATTCGTTAGTGAGATGATTCGTTTCAAATAACTTAATTAGCTTTTCTTGAAGACAGAAATAGCGTTAACCTCGTGTTGGAGTGAGATACGCTGCTCCAAACAAACTTCAAGCTTATATTACTTGAAAGGGAAAGGTAACTACTTGATAAGTCAATATAACTTTTGTTTTACTTCGGCTAAGCCCATTTACGCCATAAGTTAAGAATGCGTGGGAACAGCTGTGAGTGTTTTTGTGACACCTTACTTTACCTTAAATAATTGCTAAGTAATTTTGTATATTGTGTGTAAAACGAAAAATTAATTGAATTATTACTATAGTCTGTAGTAAAATCCTCCCCTTCTCTCCAGTCAACCTTGTTCTGAGCAACTGTGAACCAGTCCTTTAATTGGGCATAAATATTTTAATAAGAACTGAGTAGACCAGAGCCAACACAAAGTGGATATCACACGATAAAAAATCAGCTGGCAGACCACAGTGAAGACGAACTAGACTTCCATAAGAAAAACTGGATCACCTTACTACTAAATAGAGAGTGGCAAAACTAAGGCCTTTGGCCTGCAGTGAGACGTAATTTAATCTTTATAATAAAGAACACTTTTATTACGAGAAATACTGCCGTCATAAGAAAAAGGACGTTTCTACATAAACTCCGAAATGGAGAAAAAAATACTGATAAATGCGTCTTTTTTTACTGATTTCGGTGATGTATATAACTCAATTATGAAAAAAATGTCAGATACGTCTTTTTTCCTTATGACGGCAGAATAGAGTATGTGTACTGTATAAGGCGCAAAAACCGCACATGGAGTATTGCCCTTATCTTTGGGCCGGGGCACCCCAGTACCAGTTCCTTCTTTTTAACCGCATACAACGAAGAGCCTCTCAAACTGCCAACGACCAAGTCCTTTCTCATAGGCTTGATCTTTTGGCTCTGCAAAGAGATGTTGCATCTTTATGCATCATGTATCATATTTATAATGTGTTCTGAAGAATTGTTCGGATTAATTTCAGTCGCTGATTTCCGCCATCATGCACGGCGACAGCAGTACACACCATCCACAACTTGTGAATGGTTGACAATCCACAGCTATGCGGTTCACACGACAATTTCTGCCTCGCACAATTGCAGCGTGGATTCAGCTGTCGCCAGTGGTATTTCCGGACCGATACGACTTAAGGACCTTCAAGAAACGAGCCTACTTCTACTCTCCTCTGATGTTGCAGGTGACTGTGGGCGGCGGTAATCACTTACCATCAGGTAAGCCGCTTGCTCATTTGTTCCCTCTTCCATAAAAAAATATGTGTAATAAAATATAACTTAGTAAATAAAAAAGATATAGTTGGGTAATCTAAAAACCGTTGCAAACGGTCTATACGGCTCACTATTTTATAATAAAAATAATAATAATTTAATTTCAATAAGACCACAGAATATTCCAAAGTCTTCCCTTTCATTAGATGGAATCCGGAGATAATAGAAACGTTCTAACGTCAGATCATTTTATGATGAAGAAAAGCAATTAATTTATAACACTGACACATCCAAAACAGAAGCGGCGAAACTTACCTCGTCTCGTAAAACAAACACGCACTAGGGATGCAATAAACCCTCTGTTTTCAGTCAATAATAGACCTAATTTTATATAGATTTTTAGATACATATTTAGAAAGATAGGCAGTATACCGTTAGAGTATTTTTGTTCTGATCAACAAAATACATCTTTATCTTTAACCAATTAAAATAAGGAAGATACAGTGAGCTAATTTTATCCAACGACTGCATTTTGAACTTAATTTTAACTGAGTAAGGTCGATTTTAATAAGTGGAAAAATGGGAATTCCTCGTGGGATTGCTGGCTTTACTATGATTGGTTACAATAAAACTACTCCTTGGTTCTCGTAGCACGTCTTATAGAAACCGCGATCTTGGCAGAGCTACCCACGGATATCATCTGTGCTGCATTTGCCAACAGTTGCTCCTATTGGTGCATTTATATCACAAAATTCTGGTTACTTATAATAACAATAAGATAAAGACTAGCTTCCAGCTTCTCTCACGGTAAAAGATAAATAAATAGTCTATGTTATTTCAGCTTACACGAGAGCACTGGTGATCTAGTGGGTGCGGCCCTGGCTTCCGACCCTACGGTCTTAGGTTCAAATCTGGTCGTGCACCAATTTTTTCTGTACAGTGAAGAAAAACATAGTGAGGAAACAGGCATGTCGTAGAACCTAATAAATTCAAAAATATGTGTCAAGTGCACGAAAGGAGGCGTTGTTGGTTTTTTCTAGATAACGAGAGTGTCATTTACGGCCTACCACACTTTTTTGAAACTAAAGTGTAAAAAATCCAATATGGCAGCTTTAAGAAGCCATTTCCAATTAACTTAATATAGTACAGAACTAAAAAAACGTAGACTAAAATGGTACAAATTCATCACCATCATTATCATTGTGTCACAAAGTTAAATATGTCAGACCTATGCTACCTAAATTCTACGTAGTCGAGTTTTTTCTTCTTTTAAATAAATACTTGTCATTCGATGTCTTTAAAAAAAGCCCGCATGTTTCTCTCATAAAACGGTAAACGAAGACAATAATTAGTACCTACTAAAAACATCTAGCGTTTCCCAGTTTATGTCGCACCTCTCAGGTTCTCGAGAGCAAAATTAAATTTCCGTTGAGACGAGCGGACATTATTTATCCAGGTACATAAGGTACCTACGGCTTTTACATAGACAATGCAAAATAGCTGTGCCGATCCCACTTAAGTGGGATAAGTCCAAGAAAGACGATGATGATGATGATGATGCTTGCTTTATGGCTTATTTAGGGTTCCGTACCCGAAGGGTGTCAACGGGACCGTATTAATAAGCCTCCGCTGTCCGTAGTAAGTTAAAAGAGAGTTAAAATTTTCAGTGTGTATTTCTTTTGCCGCTATAACAACAAATAATAAATATAAATAAATTAATTAATAGTAAAACAATATTTCTTCAACAAAGATTTTATTTTAATACTCTTGTAAAAAAATAGACTTCAAATTAAATCAACCACATCAATTTATTACATTACACAATTTATTTGATTTAAAAGCTTGTCACAATATTTATAATATACAAAAGCTTTTAAAAATTAAAAAATAAAGTGAGGCCCTATACAAGAAACTTTTATGTACATACCATGTACGATGGTACGGAACCCTTTGTGTACAAATTCAAATGCAGCATAGCACCATTAAAATCTTATTAGTCACTAGCTTTCGCACACGACTTCGCTCGCGTGGTACGATTACCCATATGCGAAGAAAATGGATAATCGTTTTCGAGTATCTGTATGTATGTTCGTACGTGTGTGCGTTGTGCATTCTTTTGGCTGAAGTTATGCTAGGTTTAGACGAAGCCAGTGCTGGCTTACTATTTAGCTTCGTATAAACAGTTTTTCAAGACAAGCCAGCGCTGGCTGCCAGCACTGGCGGGAATAGAGCGTTTAGATGGCCTCATCTAAACAACACGGGCCAGGCCAGCGCTGGCTTGTCTGAGGCTGGCGCCAGTGTTTTTGGCTTCGTCTAAACCTTGCTTTATTGATCAAACGGCTTGACAGAGTTTGACAAATTTAGACCAAATCCCATTGAAAGAATGGCAATATCCTTTATGTAAGCGTATTGCATTGACGAGAAATAATGATGGTACTAATTTAAGACGTCCTTTTTTATCTCTTCTTTATTTATTTAATTCCGTCACGATTCTGTATAGATTGTTCGTACATATCTGAAGGAAAAAGGTGGCAGGGTTGCTACTAGTGAATAGATATTGTAGACTCAAAACTACAAAGGAACCTTATACCGGAAAAATAATGATCGGGTTGAAGCAAACTAGTAGAAAATATAATCTGCATTCTGCTAATGACACTTCAGTTCTTTAAATAGGTCTTCGAGCGTAAATACTGTCGTCTACACTCATTCTGAAGTACTTATTACCACTACTACCAGTCTAGTCACTAGTTCTTTCGAATCAGTGGTGAAAGGATTTAAAGTGCGCCTCAGAGACTTCTTTCGTACACTTGACACATGATTTCGGACTTTTTAGGTTCTAACTTCTACGACATGCCGGTTTCCTCCCGATATTTTCCTTCGCCGTTTGAGAGTACTGGTGTAGCGCATATAATTTTTTTGTAGAGAAAATTCCACTGATACATGATCGGATTTGAACCCACGACCACGACTACCAGTGCTCTTATCTATACACTTATTACTAAACTAGTGGAACATCCCGCAAATTTGTTTCTTTCATACATATTCATTGAATTCCTTTCTTAGAGCACCTTTACACCGAAAGAGGCATAGACAGGAATAGGTTGCGCATTGATTGATGTCAGTCAGTCAGTCAGAAACGTAAGAGCTTTATATATTTAGCTTTAAATTGACTGTCAACAGGTACGTCTATTGAAATAATACATAGTAAGTATTTGCGTTAATGATTGTAGCTTCCTATAAGTTACAATTATAATTTTAGCCTGAAGTGTCCCACTGGGAAAGGACTATACTTTTTCTTTCCAACTACTCTGGTCTTGTGCCAGTTTAAAGCACAGGCTATTAAAATGTTACAGACGATCTGTCTCGAAATATCTTTTTTTTTCAATAAGTGTACAAAATCATAACTAAATCAGAATTAATATTATAATTAATTTCACTTACATAGCAAAGCATTTTTCATTTATCTTCGAAACACATCCTTTGAGACCTTCATTGATACCACTTATATTTATTAAACGAAACAGAAATTCCTTTCAGTTCTTTCACGTTACTTGTCTTTATTTAAAATCGAAAAAAAAACATTTTTTCCAACATTTACGATTACTGCACTTTAATAATAATATTTATATCATTCATAAAAATCATTGCGAAAAATGTAAATAAATTATCAACGAAATTGCGTAACTTTCGGCAAGCAAGCACTGGATACGCAGTAAATCGAGACACGACCGCTCGGCAGTGAGTCCGAGGACGACTGACTGAACCGAGGAATACAATACCCTCCACTGAACATCAGCTGAAAGCAATGAAGTGTTGAACTTCATTTGTATCCTTAATTTGAAAAGGGTCTGCATTTGGATTTGGAACGTATTAAATGTGCCATTAGCTTTAAACTGATTAGTAGTCTGTATATGGCGTAGTTTTTGATGAAAGTTTTAATGAATTAAAAGCTATCACTTTATTGTAAAAGTCATCCAGTTGAGGCCTTGGTAGCCCCGCAGATTATTTACGGCTGGTCCTAAAAGGCCTAAGTACTGTGACATGTAAAACAAGAGTGGTGAATGGACAAAATGTGCATCTTAATACGTAAGATACATATCGCTGTGAAAGAAAACCAGTGCGAAGAAAGTATAATACGCGTATCATAAATTATAAAAACCAACAGAATATACATACACCTCGGTGGCTGAGACGCAAGAGGCGCGGGTTCGATTCCCGCTACGGGAGAAATGTTTGTATGTTCTGCAAATATTTATTCCGGTTCTGGGTGTTGTAGTATTATGTATTATAAGTATGTAAAAAAAAGTATTTAAAAAGTATTGTATCAGCCATCTGGTTCCCATAGTACAAGCTTTGCTTAGTTTGGGGCTAGATGGCGCTGTGTGAAATGTCCACTAATATTCATTATTATTATACACTTACATATTTATTAGAAACAGTAGACTTAACGTAAACTGCAACGATGTGATTTATTCGGACAGATACGAGGGAAAGTTAGCTGTTCTAGCTTAAATTCTACCACGAAATACACAATTGCAAACATTATCAACTTTTGGATGGGTACGAAACGGATGAGAATATCTGTGTGCTTGTGTTGCAGTGCAAGTGCGAAATAGGGGGATGTCGACAACACTCGAACCGAAACTACTGTTGTGGCTTCACAAATGTCAACGAAGCAAGTTTAGATTTCTATAAACATGAAAATGAATCAAACTTGTTAATGTATTACCAAGAGAGTTCACCTAATAAATACAAATATTTGTAAACGTTTCACACAGCGCCATCTAGCCCCAAACTAAGCAAAGCTTGTACTATGGGAACAGATGGCTGATAGGACACTTATATACTTTATTTTTATTTTAAATACATACTTGTGATACATGATATCACAACACCCACACCTGAAATAAATATTTACAGATCATGCAAACATTTTTCCCGTAGCGGGAATCGAACCCGCACTTCTTGCATCTCAGCCGAGCACTGGCCCATGACGCCTTTAAGCGGCCTAAAAACTCCGTCACTAGAGTTGGCCATTTGCTCATACGAACATACATACTGGCCCGTCACGCTACGAGGTCGCCAAATATTACGTATATTTATGGTATGCATAGTTTCCCACTGGAATCGTAGTGTTGTGGCAGAACTCAGTGTGATTAAAAAGTGTTAGTGATTACACGAATAAAGGTGAGCGAGCTCACTGTCGATTTAATTCATATAATTTAAACTTTTAATTTTAAATTTCTTACAGGTCTTTTGTATTATGTAACTTCGATATCAACTCACAACGTTATTTGAAGGCCAGGACGAAGTTCAGTTGGTGGCCATACATTACTCTCGTAGTGAAGTTTGTACTGATGTTCAAATGACGCTATTAAATGGGCATTAGAGATACATAAAGGGCCGAAACTGTTATAAATAAAATGGAAAAACCATAACATGTTCAAACTGCCATAGTTTCGCACATTACCAGCAACACACATTAAACTCATCTCGTTGAAACAGGACGCCCAACGCGTTCAAGCCACATTTCAGTGTTCTCCTTTAAAACACGAAGTTTCTATATAATCGCGACCGTCATTTAACAACCGTACATCAAGATTAAAATACTGTAAATTACAGAAAATATAAATATTATTTAAGAGCTAGCTCTTGTCGGTGTAATGATGAAGTTTCCTCCATTTCTCCCTCTCTAATGCGGTCTCTTTTACTTCTTTATACGACATGACAGCGGCTTTCTCTTTTATCTGGCTGGCAGAAAAACTGTGGATTAAATACTCTGATAAAATATCTTGAATGATGGTAAATGTGATCAACCCAATCGCCCATGTAGATGGTCTATCACGTTGGAGAGGATACTACCCCTTACCCCCGATTACGCAAACTCATCTCAAAGTTAAGCACGTTTCAAATGACGATTTTTTGACAGATTTTCTTCAGAAACTGTCAAAAAACCGTGAGTTGAGACGTGCTCAATTCTGAGTCGCGTTTGAGTATTCGGGGGATAGTCTACTTATACGACATGCTCGGAGAGAGAAGCAGGAGGATTGATTAAATATACGATGGTAATGTAACGGTCCGTCAATTAGAAAAATAGGAGATTTACACATGGGACGGAAACATAAAGCTTAGACTCAAAATTTCAGAGCTGTGGGACAGGATGCGAAATGCACTTGTTTTAAAGGTAATAAAACATGTTACTGCTTGTTCGAAGATGATTTTATTGCGAAATTCTAGAACCTGGTATAACTGGAATTTAATGAAAATGCAGTTATATTGGCAGTTACTTATCTGCTTGACTGGGAATAAAGAAAAAGCATAGAATGCGTCCAGCTGCTTCTCTCCCCGAACATGTCGTAAAAATTGACTAAGGGGTAGTATTGTCCCTGACATAAAGGGCTATCTATACATAAATAATCAGGAGTGGCAGTAAATTTTCTTATGATTACTTGTAACTCTGTCCACTCCTGTCTGGGTATTAGTATTATGTATTATAGGTATGTATTTACAAAAAAAAGACTAAGTATTCTATCAGTCATCTGGTGCTCATAGTACAAGCTTTGCTTAGTTTGGGGCTAGATGGCACTGTGTAAAATGACCATAAAAATTACTTAAATACTTATTATCACGCCTGTATCCCTAATGGGGTGGGCAGAACTTTAAAATTATGAATGAAGGGTCCATAAGAAGCATTTTTCTTAAACTAAGAGGCTTTAAGTAATGATATGATGAAGGGCCTTGAGCAGACTTAGCTGGCTTCTTAACGTTAATTATTACATTCTGAAAGACTGTGCACCTGTTCTCTAATAAACGAACTTGCGACTATTTTGGGAAAGTTTGTGGTTTAAGGATCTCCACCACGCCGTTACCGCCTTGGCTACTACTACTTAAAAATGTCCTTAATTATTTTGAACTAGTGTGATGAAATAATGAAAGTGCGCTTCAATGGCTTTTTCGTTCATGTTTTCGACGTGCCGGTTTCCTCACGATATTTTCCTTCATAGACTGGTTTAGCGCACATAAATCTTACGAACAGAAAAATTCATTGGAGCGAGACTGGATTTGAACCCACTACCTTGTGATTGGAAAGCTGGGCCGCTACCACTAGACCAACAGTTCTCTATGGGAAACAGGCGTGATTTTATGTATGTACTAGCTACCACCCGCGGCTTCGCTCGCTTGGTACCCGGATAAAAAATAGCCTATATGTTAATCCAGTACATGTACTATGTATATTCCAAGTTTCATTCAAATCCGTTCAGCCGTTTAGGCGTGATTGAGTCACAAACATCCAAACATCCAAACTCACAAACTTTCGCATTTATAATATAAGTAAGAAGTAAGATGTATATTATTTTGATAATGTTTTGATGAGGGCGTAGACCCCAAGAGACCCCCAAGTTTGCTTGTCGAATTTTGATGAAAGATGTTAAGATAGAATTTGCCGAAGAACCGACAACCACTGTGGTAAGCGAGTTCTTGAGTGGAGACCGCGACTCTGCAAACGTACTCGTAATGTAGGACGCCCTCCGGCTAGGTGGAGTGACGATCTGCGAAAGGCTGCTGGCAGAAACATGATGCGTTAAGCCGAAGATAGGAGGCGATGGCGCTCATTACGGGAGGCCTATGTCCTGCAGTGGACTTCTATACGCTGATGATGATGATAATGTTTATGTGGAATGAGAGCAATTGTGGTCTAGTGGTACCCCGCCTCCCGAACCTAAGATCGTGGGTTCAAATCTGTTCGTGCACAAATGGATTATTCTGTTCGAAAAAAATATGTGCACTATTACAAGTACTCTCAAACGGTCAAGGAAAACATCGTGAGGAAACCGGTATGTCGTAGAACCTAAACAAAATGAAACACATTAGTAACACGACTAGATAGATAGATATAAGGTGGAATGAGGTAATGGGCCTGATACTCATAGATAACTTGCCAGAAACTTTGCCTTTGTACAGAAGTTAGACGTAATAAAGCTAATTTTGTGCTAATGTTTTAAGTGCTTTAGCTAATACCTTAAATTATATATAAATAACACCTATAATCAACTCATAGATCTGATCCCACACTTGGATTCTGTTTCGTAGGTACCAGAAACTACGGGCACCATGGTATTACTCAGACCTATAAGAAATATTTGCAGGATATGCAAACAGTGCTGCCGCAAGCGGGATTCGAACCTGCACATCGCAGACGTCTCAACTAAGCATTTGCCAGTTCTTTCGGAAGCATACTGGGCTTTAAAGTGCACCTCAAAGGCTCCTTTCGTGCACTCGACACATGTTTTCGACACAGGACTTGTTTGAGACACCGTTTGAGAGTACCTACTGGTATAGTGCACATATTTTTTAGAACAGAAAAACCTATTCACGCACAACTGGATTTGAACCCACGACCATAGGATGTAGGCAGGGCCGTTACCACTAGACAATCAGTGCTCTATCATATTCTTATGTAATACACACAAACGTCCACCATTATAATATAAGTAGGATGATCCGAAAACATTATTTTCCTTAGAACTGAAAGTATGTCAAGAGGAACTACAAAAATAGGAGCAGTTAGTGAATATACTTGGTAGCTAAAAATAGTTTGAGAGACGACAAAGAAAGAACGAAAAACGTCTACGCCGTAGCAACAGCTACGAAGCTCGTAGCTTGCTCGTAGCTAGTTGGTAATATAAGTAGGTACTTTTTGTACACTATGACACTTTTTATTCAATTTCAAATCCAAATGTTTGACATAAAATAAAATAGTCGGGTAGAATTATAAAAATATAAGAAAACTATAAAGAAAATCCGTCTCGTAACAGAGGAACATGGATACAAAAGTTTTCTGTCTGAACACTAATAACCTATATGGTCCAATGTTAGTTTTCTGCTTCGCAGTGCGTTCCCTATTGTGCTACTGAGAAAGTTGGATAACTTGTATTAATAGAGGACGTACAAATTGCAACTTACGATACCACTGTTGTAGATCGAAAAGCCTGTTACAATATTTTGAATCAAAAACATTCAAACAAATAAGTGCAGAAAGAGTGTTTGTATTTTTGTTTTTGTGAACATTTACACAGCACCATCTAGCCCCAAACTAAGCAAAGCTTATACTATGGGAAACAGATGGCTGATAGAATACTTTGATACTTTGTTTTTAAATTATAATACATAATATTACAACATCCAGACCCGGAAGAAATATTTGGAGAACAAGCAAGCGGAACGGAAGCTTCCGCAGCGGGAATCGATCCTGCACCTCTTGCGTCACAGCCGAGCACTCACCCGCCACGCCAGCGAGGTTGTCATTATAATATAGGTTGGTTACTTCAATAGCTAATAGTTAGTAACTGATATAAATAAAAAAGCTGAAATTGCTATTCATTTCATCGTTTTTAAAAATGAATTGGTTATGTAGATAAAACCGAATCGTTTCTGTGCCAAAACATGCAACTGAGTAAAATAAATTACTGAAGGTAATTTGATTGACTAGTATGCTCAGTTAACAGAATTTATTCGACAAATAAATTCCCCTTGTAAACGATAGTATTTACATAGCTATTCGCCAAATAAATAAAATCTGTATAGGTTTATAGTTATTTCATGAAAGTATTGTTGATTTCATCCATAAAACGTGAACATTTTGTGTTAAATGACATGACTATAAATAATTTAAAATATTCAAATTGCTTTTGCGTTGAGTTTCATCAACAATGAACTAATTCTCATGATAACTAACACACCAAACATTCTGGCATTATTATCGCTATTTTTACAGAAATAATTAGTTACGTTTGAGAATACTGACACAATTATTCCGAACTGAAAAATCGATTATTGCGGAGCGGGTTTGAACCCGCAGCCTTTGGATCAGAAGGGGGTGCCACCATTAAACCAGTGCTCTCGTTTGTCAGCTCCGCGCGTATTGGCCATGTCTTTCCTGTGGATAAGGCAGACTGAGCTGAGAGGATGGTATAGATACTAGGCAAGCCTACTCCATCTAAATTCGTCCCGGGCACTGCAGCATCTTGTTAGTGTAGGCCAAAAGTTGCCTCCTGACGCTATATAAATCATCTAGTATAGATGGTAAATGGCCTTACCCCCGAATACTCAAACGCGACTCAGCGTCTCAAATCACGGTTATTTGACAGTTTTTGATGAAAATCTTTCAAAAACTCGTCGATGGACGGTGTCGATGGACGGTCGGACACGGAGGCTTAGTGATATTGTAAAAGTAAGTTTTATTTGTCAGTACAACAAAAAACACCTGCCAGTACGTGAAAAAAGCTGGAAATAAAAGTCTCAAAGACTTTTCACGGTAGTTCTATTGTTCCCTTTTGCGTTACGTGTCTCGGAGGCTTTAATCTCGCCTTGCAGCCTGTTACCCGCACCGTAACGGATACCGGTTGCTACCAGGGAATCTTTTGGTCCACGTGCAGATGGAAACGTGTTTGTTTCAAAAGGAAAATACATCTGAGAGATATACTGTTAATAGGAATTGTGAATATATCTATCTAGCCGCGTCACTAGTTCTTTCGAACCAGCGTGCTGAAAGGATTTAATTCCTTTGTTTCATTCTATCTCTTCATATTATACTTTACGTAGCCAAAGACAATCAAAACATTACATAATTTAACTTCGTGCCGGATTTTTCGTGACGTTATCTTTTACATGGTATTTTATAAAGTCTTTTATTTTTTTCCTTCAAAATATTTAGGAACGGTTAATGCGTACTTAGACTTACTTCAGTACAATACGTATATCATCCAGCATCTCCAAAAGTTAAGTGGATCACACACACACGCAAGATCGCACCGCGCAATTTTGCGAATCGCTTGTCTATGTACTGCCTGTCACTTTTCTATGACTGCTCAAATAGTATGTCATGCAGAGCGAAACCGCACGGGTTGATAAATCGCCAAAACCGCAGTCTATCTCACTTGTTTCTCCATGTCTCATTCTCATTTTCGACGTAAGTCAAAACTGCAGTCTGTTTCGCGTGTCTCTCCGTATCACTTATCAAGTTCCGTCTCTCTCATTTTCGACGTGTCGCGCGGTTCGGCGGTTGTGTGAGTAAAGCATTCGGTAGTTCGGAGAACAGCTACGCTATTTATAACCAGCTGAGTGGATACACGATTGTCAGCGGGTAGAAGACAGTGTGATATTGCATTCCAACGATTTCGCAGGGTACAGTGACGAGCTGGTTCATTCAGGCGTACTTAGTTCTTGAAGACAACATTCAATTTGATACACAACATTTTAAATATACTTATTACTATTTTTGCCAAAGTGTAGTAGTGTAGTGTGGTGAAAGGATTTCAGTTTAGCTAGAATGACGCTTTGTAAAATGTCTACAAATATTTATTTATTTTGTTTCATGGTGCACCGAATTTTGGTATGATATCTTAGTAAATTTTTTGAAAGTTGACTTATCAAACCAAAGACGTCACTTGGCATTTGAAAGTGAGAAGGAAATAAAGACCAAAGCAGTATAGCAAAATTTTATCCAAAGTCAAGATGTAAGAGTATTTTGTAGAGTTTCCTAGCTGTTCTAAAAGCTGGAACGCAGCCGTATCCATTTGTCATACGTCCCGCGGGAACTGTGTTTCTGTAAACGGCAATTCAGGAATGCCGACTAAGGTTATGAAAATGGTTGGAATACGTTAATTCCAGGGGCTTTATTAAATCCCTACTAGTATCTGCTTTTCTGTCCGAAAGTGATATTGAAAATGCGGTACAGGAACAGATCGAAATATGGTAAGCTTCAGGTGTAAAGTTAGTAATATTATAACGGTTTTTGAAATGTTTTCTCTTCTTTTTATCATAGGAGACAGATTAGTGGAAAATCTGATGCAAAATTCCGCAGATCAAATAAGTCATTTTTTAGAATAATCTTAACATGTTTACAACTTATGTGATAATCATAGTATTTAGTCGAGAGTAAATAAGGGCGAATGAAATAAACTCTAAAAGAACCAAAGGCAATGATAAATTAACCGACTACAATAATTCAATGTCAACTTGGGTAACTAATAAAAAGACAAGACGTAGTTTAAGGCGTGTTTGAGGAGGGCATTTCTCGGTGTTTTTACGAACTGTAAAAATGTTTATTGCCCATTTATTTTACTTCCCTATTTGGTGCTAAACGAGCGAAATTTTGTGGTTTCATACTGATTTGCGCTATACGCCGCAAAATGAGTAGATAATGTAACAAAAAACCGGCCAAGTGAGAGACGAATTCGCACACGTATATTTTTATTATTTGTTGTTATAGCGGCAGTAGAAATACACATAGTGAAAATTTCAACTCTCTACCTATTACGGTTTGTGAGATACAGACGGACGAAAGGACAGACAGACGGACAGCGGAGACTTAGTAATAGGGTCCAGTTGGCACCCTTCATTGATGTTTATTTCATATTATCTTATGGATAACCCTACAATTTCACCCGTAATTTGGTTCAATAAAACAGGTGCTAATTGCTTATTTTATCTTATTATTTCTGCCAGCCGAAGTCTCGTGATGAGGTCATGGGCAACAGGAAACTTCGGAAAAAAATGGTAAATTACGCTATAAATCCGTTTTATTATATGGCAGAACTACGTGTGGTGAATTGAATGGTGGCTGAGGTGTGACTCTATTTCTAACATGAAACGCCCGCCATCGAGATGGACTGACAATTTAGTCAAGATCGTGGGCCGTAAACGGTAGGCTTGCAAAGGACCGTGTTCGATGGCATGGAGGTCTATGCCCAGTAGTGGGCGAAAACCAGGCTGTGGATGATAATGATGATGAAGTGTGGTGAAGCGTGGTGAAAGGATTGCAGCAGAGACAACTTCACAGTTCGTGTTCTCACAACTTTTCACAGTCGGAACGCCGCAAGCGAGACACTAAACTAATTAGAAAAGTTACCCTTTAGATAACTTCATATTTTAATCAGAATTCCTACAGTTTACAACGTCGAAGTTCAGAGCAAGTTGGACAATACGAAACCACGTAGGAATAGATCTAGATAAAGTTCACTAATTAATAACAAGGGAAGTTCAAAAATTTTGGTTTTAGAGCTCTGGGGACTATAACTGTGAGTAAAGAAAAAATAAAAATGCGTTCTGCTGCTTCTCTCCCCGAGCATGCCTTCTTTTCATTTTTCTTCTGAGATTTACATCCAAACAGTTTTTTTTATTTGTTTATTTGCAAAACATGGGTTACAGCGGTTGGTGATAAAAACAATATAGGTTCAGACATGATCAGCATAATTAAAGCATGCAAAATTCAATAAAGGAAAAAAATATTTTATACAGTTAACATTAGGTACTATCACAGATCACTTTCAGATTCACATTATTAGTAGCAGGCGCGGTCGCAGCCTGAAATTTTGGAGGGGGTCACTAATAATAGAATATGTTGAGTAAATCAGATTTTATTGCACAATACACAATTTTATTGCACACATTATAAAACAAACAGAAGCCTTCTATTTTTATTGGCATTGCGGCTAGATGCAGAAAATTGCTTTTTTATATTTTGTAAATTTTTAAAATATTTATCAATTTGACGTGTACGATTTGTGGGGGGGGGGGGGGTCATGTCCCCTGTGACCTGCCCCCTAGGACCGCGCCTGATTAGTTGGTCCACCGAATATCTTATTCTCTCTTGACGTTTATTAAACAGACCAAATTTTAGATTCACATAATGTGAGCTGCGAATAATCGCCCGAATCACGAAAAGTCCTCGCCAACTTGAAGTACCTATCGAGTGTGTTTCATAGTCCGATCACACCGCAATATTGCTTGACTTACGAGTTCCGAACTAATATTGGAGGGGCTAGATAGAGGGCGAATTGAACCTTCAGCCTATTTACAAATGAAAGGCACATAAATTTTTCGAACTGAAAAAATCCATTGGTGCACGACTGGATTTGAATCCACGACCTTAGGATCGAAAGGCAGGGCCGCTACCAGTAGACCACCAGTACTCTTACAGTAACAGTAAGTAAAGAACCTACTTCGAAATCGGTAAAAAATGCGCTATCAGTTAAAAAAGAACGTTTTTTTTTCACAATTGCAAGCGAGTATCTAGATTCTAAAATCTAGTCTTAACTGTTCACTTCGCTACAGCTGAAGTACTCTGAAGCGGGCACTCAGTCACGTCTCCGATAACGGATCCACTCACCAGGACCACTCACTGTGTATCGGCAATTTTGTATCGAAAGCCCTACAACTAGCTGTGTCAGCAACGATCAAGTACTACTCGACTTGTGTGATCCATAGCTTAGTGTCTCTAGCAGACTATTCGTACAACAAACGAGTTTAACTAGGTTTTTTTTTTTATGAAGACTCATCTAATTAGTAGATTGTTATACAAGGGGCTAAAATGATCTATTATATACCTACGAGCTAGTTTTGCTACCGAACTTAAGCAAGTGAGTAGAATAATGACTTTTTCGTTTTTGTTGACTCGTTGGTAACAATTAAAAATAAAAAATATTCTGTCAGCCATCTTGTATCCCATAGTAAAAGATTTGCTTAGTTTGGGACTAGATGGCGCTGAGTGAAATGTCCACAAATACACATTTATTTACTTACCGAAAACAGGTCTGCAATAAACATTTTGGCAACCGTAAATAACCGCAGGAAGAAATCTGAACAAATTTAAAAATGTAAACGAAACAAAGTTTTATTTTCATGTTCATGACGTGTTTTACTGAAACTAAGTTTGAATTTAGGGCGCCTACAGGCAGTTGATAGAAATAGCGTCTTAAAATAAATTGTTTGTTCAAAAACGTTTAGGGTAAAAACACACTGATCTAAATGCTTGTTTGTGTGTGTGGGCATTTTCAAAAAAATGTTCCCTATCTCAAAAAATGATGTATTTTTTAAAGTATTTCGTTGTATGTTGTGTTTGGTATCTTTGTGATGGGAAATAAGTATATTTTTAGAAAAAAACAATTGTTTTAGGCTCAGAACAGGAATACTGTACAAAATATCAAAACAAAAGGGAATGTCTAGCAAATTTACATCAGTTGTGTGACTACATTCAATGCCAGAAAAAACATTAATAGTTAATAGAATAAGGTTATTTTTGTTTGTTTAATAACTCAGCTAATGCTAATTTAATTAAAAAAACACAAAATGTTCTCATTTTTTATATTTGAGCATATTAATCACGCAAAAAACAATTCAGTTTTGTGACCTCCGTTACTGCACCTATCGTAATTTTCTTTTCTTTTAATATAAAGGTATATTTTTAAAGAAAAATCTATAACTACTATTAAAAATAATAATTTTGCACTGGAGAAAGTAATTTACAAAGCATAAAACGCAAAATCTACTTTAATAATCAACATATTCTGTTCCATAAATCGGGGGACAGTCACCTTACTGAAAACTGAAAAACAGAAAAAGTGAGTTTACATGGCGCGAAAATGCAAGCATAGAGAAATATAATAATTTCGTTTTATTTAAATCATTCATGATTACAGAAAGCTCACTACTGTATTCCTTGATTTTGGTTGTCTGGTTGATTCTGGTTGCTTTTCTTTTTCTGTTTATTGCTTTTTTCTTTATGCTCTCTCCATTTTTTTCGCTGTCTTCTGCTTCTGTGGGTGTCATTTCTGATATTTTCTTTTTTTTGTATTTGATTCCTTCTAAATTTCTTTTACATTGTAATTTTAATTCTTCTGGGCGTTCTCTTTTGAATTTTTCTCTAGAACGCTTAGTCTTTTCAGCACAATTAAGAGGCATTTTAATAGTAGTTCTTTGTACCTTAAACAAAACATACATTCATATAAACAAACTCGAACATTCACACTATAAACGTAAAACAATCATAATTAAACGGTATCCAAACATCACAGGTCGTCATTATCAAAGTCGCTCTTTAATAATTATCTATTCTTTTGAAATTTGTCTTGGTACCTACTCGGTCAAAACCTCTCAAAAAATATTTTTGTAGGTCAAGAAAATCGCCATGTAAGCTGTGCTTTACGGGTTCAGGCATGTAGTGACTTTCTGTTCCACCTATACGTGACCGCTCAAATAGTCACCAAATGGTGGTCACATTTAAGTACCCTCTGTTATAAAAAACTGTTTTACAAATGATTTACGATACTTATTCGTTAAAACTTTTGCTAAACTGAGTAAGAGTAAAATTCTCAACATATTCTGTTATAAGCGACAAGATAAAATATCATAGAACACAACAAAATATGGTCACTTACCTGACTCAAAAAATTGGACCACGGACCGGCTTGAAACACGTCTCCTCTTTCTGAGCACTTTCTTACACTGAAGGCTTTGAAATAATTGTCTATTGGAAACACTTAACCACGAAGTTTCCTGTAAAACTAAACTTTTCTATCCACGATATTATATTTGTTAGAAAACTGGTCACAAAACTGAATGTTCCGGGAATGACATGATTTTGACTTTATTTTATTTTCGATTTTTTAAGCATATAATACATTATATTTAATTATATTTCATTTGAGAACATAAGAATTGATTATATTCAATAAGATAAAATCAAAAATGAGGGCATCTTTCATACAAAAATGTTATGAAATAAGCCACTGAATGCTTAATATTTCGTGAGGGACAGCACAAAATCACGCATATTTTACTTTAATTTTGTTATTTTATTAAAATGTATTGAAGATTATGTTATGGTTTGTGTTTAAATTACAAATAGAGTATATGTGTATTCATCGTAATAATTCAAAATGATTAGACTAGCCATAACTTCATAATTATTAGCGATTGAATTCGAGGGACAGCCAAAAAAGGGGTATAATAAACATTTTTGTGAAAATGCCCGTGTATGTTTGTTTTCACTGATTTCCGTAAAGGTAGATCAGATATTTTATGGCATAAAATAAAATAAAGGCTAAAAACCTAGAAAAGGCAAGGAAAACCCCGTCTTTTCCATTGCGAGCAGAGCTTTATTGTGAAAGACATAATTATGTAAGTAAGTAGTGTTATATTAATTATTTTTATTTTTGTTTTGTAAAATGATCTTAAAACCAATGCAAACACCACCTTATAAAATCTACGGAGTGGGGCGCTGGTGACTATTATGTAATAGACTGTTACTTCATCAGGTAAAATGTGGACAAACGCAAATTTTATCTGTCACCTTACAAATCGTTTATTAAGAAACTTTTTGTGAAGATAAATAAAACATTTTTACGTAATATTATGACTTATACTCAAACAAATTAAAACACATATTTATTTACACATTTTGTGAAACATCACGATTTAATCCATTCGTAGTCTACAATTAGTTAACAGTGTTGCAGTATATTTCTGCTAATGTCATTGTCAACTAGAGAGTGTGTGTATCCATCGTCAAATCCGACTATTAGTTGGTAAGTATAATTTATAATGCAAGTACTTTCATGTAGCAAATATTCGTCCCAATGCAGCAAGGACATAAAACCACAAGATAACCTACCTTCATACATATTGAAAGCTTTACGCTACGATAAAAAACATTTTGTTCTTCATGTAAATTCTGCTAGGGGATACGTAGTAGGTACTAGGAGATCGTAGACAGTAAATAGAATAATTTTGTGTTTAATCTTTTTCGAAATCTTTCGTCACGGGAAAAGAATAAAAGATTTTAAAAATCGAACATTCTGTATACTATTTATTCAGCCAGTTGCTTTTGAAAAAAATATTGAGACCGCTTACTTCAAATTATTTTAAATATCGAATAGTTTTTCACCAAGTTATCAACATTACATTGAGTTGCTTGCATTAAACTGAACTTGAAAATGATCATGATCTAACTGTAAATGTATAGTTTCAATCTCGAATAATCTAATCATAATTTTATTAAGTAGTTTCAGAAGTATTTGATTTTGAAATCAGTTTGAAACTAAATGTAAAAAAAATGCGGTGAATGCTCCATCTATCGAAAGAGTATGAAAACGTAACGTAACGTAGACATTTAACGCGATTTTCAACCTTCCCTAGGTTCTATGTTGTGAAGTTGTAAATAAGTAATGCTGAAAACTAAGAGATGGCGCCACAGTACTTGCTTCAGTTTAAAGTTAACTCTTAAAAATTATAGAGGGCGCTAGTAGTTAGATGCTGAATTGCTTCAGTGTAATAAAATGACAATAGATGGCGTGACTTTGACGAACGTTATTTTCCTATTATTTTTCTATTTGCACAAAAAAACAAAGAAAACAAGCAGACTTCTGACAGGATTTTGCATTGTTTATTTTGCACTGAGACGGTGGCGGTCCGGTTATAGAACAGAGTACTTATAAGAACAATAACTACGTTTTACTAACTACGTTTTTTTAATTACCTACTAAGTTTTTTCGAACCAGTGTGATGAAAGGATCCATACAGGCTCCTTTTGTGCACTTGACGCATGTTTTAGAACTTTTTTGTTCTACGAAAAATACATACCAGTTTCGTCACTATGTTTTTTTTCCTTGACCGTTTGTTAGTAGTGGTACAACGCTCATACATTTTCAAACACAAATATCCATTAGTGCACGACCGGACTTGAAGCCACGACCTTAGTATCGAAAGAAGAAGATGAGTTTGCAGTAGTTTTAATATTCAGAGCTCTTAGCAATATTTCGCAATAATCACAGTCAAGTAACGCAGTTAAAGCTCATTATTTGCATACCTCGCCTTGCTAAGCCTAGGCAGCTTAGGAGCCTTCATTTGTATACCTTTACTGGTGGAGAGCACAACAAAGATCTCTTTTAAAAATTCATGAGACCCTAGACTTTGGTAAAGTCTGAAATTACCCTCACAAAAAAGTTGCGTTGGATTAAGCTATTTCATTAAAGATTAAACGTAATAAAACGAAATTTTCTTTAGAGTCGCAACTACACTTCCTATTTAGAGCTGATTGAAAAAGTTTAGGTAGGTATCTTTTTTGTGGAGTCAAAAATGCTTGGCTTCTAATTAAATCGGTGTGGAAGCAATTACCCTGTTATCTTATTAGGTTGACAGCGCTCTTTGAAAATCTGGGCAGATTCGGGAATTTTTTACCTTGGTACATAATTAATCATTGACCTTCCGTTTCCGGTCGAAACTCATTAAACTTTGCCTTTGATGATAGGCTTTTGAATATCTAGTTATTTTTAAACAAACTATTTTTTTAGTTAAAAACATGTCAAATCAGTCTCTCAAATTACTAAAACTAGTCGAAAATCTTATCACCAAAACCCGCAGAGTACCTGTGAGTTTTGGAGTAGGCAAATAGCAAACAAGATATTATTGACAAGAGCTTCTACAACGTTTTTTTGGGTTGGTATATTTGAGACTGCTTTGAGGAAAGGAGGCACGTGCTTCATGCAAATGTGCATGCAAATTCCCTTCCGTCTAGATTGAATTCAGCTATATCCCGAAGGGTATAAGTCACGTCCTATGTTGTCGTAACTTGTTTGTACTTCGATTCAAGTTGCGTACTAAGCGATCGTATAAAACGAGTATTTGTAAGTATGTGACGAGAACGTATGTAAGTATGTGACAGTCTTATTCTGTTTCGACAGTCCGACATTTAACGTCGTCGTGTGGTGAAAGCGCATAGGCAGCTTATCACCCTACTTATCACATTTGTCGCAGCTCAGCTTAGTATATCAGCAGTATTGTATCAGAATACAACTCATTGCATCATCGTACAGTAAACACGCATTAATAATCTATCATTACACAAATCGAATTACCCCAGAAGCCCACATTATTGTCGTCTATTGCCAATTCCCACTCGCTAGCTTTCACACGCTTGGTCCTTTTGTTCCTAGCGCTTAGCTGAGGATGCTCCTTAGGTAGTAGAGGGGTGCGGGGGGATGTCATGTCATGTGATGTAACAAAACTGTTGCGCTATACATGGTGATGAATAGTAAAACGACTTACGATATTTTCAAGTGTGTAAGTACCTATATTAAGTTGGTATAATTTCTTATTGACAATTTAAACAAAATCAGTTACTTTTTCCTGCATTGATAAAGCGTCGTACGCTTTTTTCTGACAGCACGGTACGATGTTCTTAATTTAAATCATTTTTTGCTTAATTAAATAGCAACAGATTTTTTGCCCTTTATAAATTACTTGCTTAGTTTGAGCGGATCAGAGGAAATTTCTTTGGTTACAAATAACGTGCGCTTTTTTAACTAACACATTGTGTTCAGCGATTCCGATGCTTGACTGCCTTGTACGACTGACTTGACGTAACGAAAACATCCCCTGCACCCCTCTACTTCCTAAAGAACTATTTAGGCCTAGTACCTCCTCAGTTAAGCGCTACTCCTTTACCTATATTAGGTACTCTTAACATGAATTGCTGAAACATGAAACGGAGAGTCGATAGTTTATCCTTACATTATAAGTGAGTGTACATAATTTTCTTAAAGAAAACGATATTATTTTATCTACTTACTATTACAGCATTCGGAAAAAGTTGATGATTACCTGAAAAAAAAAGAGAGCTCGTTAGTATTATAGACGCTTGACGTATTATTCTGACTAAGAATCCCTGTAACATGGTTTTCAAAAACTGCTAGTATCGTACCAAAACATCTGGTTCTGTAAAAGGTTTCATAAGATTATGCAAACATAATTTTCACACGGGAATCGAACCTGCGCTTTTTTATTCCACGCTACCAAAGCCGTCAGGATCGAATTGTTACCTATTGTTACGAAAAAAACTGCTCTACGAAAATCGCGTGAAACATTTGAGAACAGATTTGTTGGTAAAAAAATATTCCTTTCATTTATTTCCCCTTCCATTCATTCGGAACGCTACTTCGTCTGCTAACGAAAGATAAGAGGAATTAAATAGCAAATTAATCCGGTTATCCGTCAGTTTTATTTCTTTGTTTGAACGAGAATTGCATTGCTTTCGTTCACTCCCATAATGTTTTCGTTTGTTGCCATCAAAATGTATAAAAATTTTACGTTACTGACTAATTAACGTTTAGCCTCAACCATAAGTCATTGTGAGTTTTCTTATGATTACTTGTGACTTTGTCCACCCCATATATACGAGCGTGATAATATGTATGTATGTAAGTTATGTAGTTTTTATGTGCTTGTTGCTTTAAGCTGTTGCTGGTATACCTGTATGATTGCCATAACCATTTAAACACAGATTGACACTCAACGGTTTCAAAGCTATTAAAAGTCACCAAAAGTTAAATCTTTAAGATAAACTTGATTGAACTATTCACGGACAGGAAAGTTTTAAGTTATCGAGTGTAACCCCGAAGTTATTTATTTATAGCTTTAGAAACCAGGTCCGACCTTCAGAAGGTCATGGCAAACGCATTTATATTAGTTCTCCAGGATAAAAAATGGAATCAGATCCAGGATTTCAAACACAGTAGCTTTAGCAATAGTTTTCTTAGACCATAGGGACTGTAGTGAAAAAATCATTGTTTTGATATAGTCAAAAAATTGATTAAAATTTGTGCTAAGTTGTATAGATTCATAGTAAGTGTAAGAAAATATCATGAGGAAACTGGTATGTCATAATTTACAAAAAGGATTATGAATAAAACTTTATTAACAGAGAGAAACTTACAACTATGTAATCCTACTAATATTATAAATGCGAAGGTTTATGAGGATGTAAGGATGTGTGGATGTGTGGATGTAACTATGTATGTTTGTGTCTCAATCACGCCCAAACGGCTGAACAGATTTGAATGAAACTTGGAATATACGTATATACGTGTGCTAGAATAACATATAGGCTACTTTTTATCTGGGTACAAAGCGAGCCAAGCCACGGACGACAGCTAGTACAAAACACAAAAGAGACAATCGGGCTATCTAAAGACCGTTGCGAACTTCACGCTTCTAACTTCGATGAGCTGGACCAAAAAGTTCAAAGTGTATCTAGTCTATAATTTACATACATATTATTCGTAATGGAGTGGGTAGAGCCACAAGTAATCGTAAGTAAACTTGCAGCCACTCCTGATTCAAAGTTCCAATATGGATACGATGAACCATGGTGACAGATGATCAGCCCATCACCCATATTGATAGTCCATCATATTGGGGAGAATACTATCCCTTGGTCTATATTTGTAGGTATATGCACGAAAAAGCCTCTTTGAGGCGGAAATCCTTTTACCAAACTGGTTTAAAGAATCAGTGACACGTATAGTAACCCCAAAGAATACATTGAACGTACATAGTATGTCCGTGAAGTATTTAAACATTATTTTAACTTTTCAAGCACACAAGTTTCTTTCAAAAACTGTAACTTTAAGGAAGGTTGTCAGAGATTTTCTCATTGAAACATTCTTCTGGCAGAGAATAGACATTCATTTTGCAAAGGTGATTATAAATATATTTTACTCGGGAAAATACGACGTACGCCAGGGACTTACAGCTCATTTTCCTTTAGCACGCCTTTTTATTTTTAGTTATCGAGTACGGGATGAAAAGCCTTGTCCGCTGTCACTCTGAAAAGCAATAAATACCTTAGGGAGGTAGGTATTCTACACGTGTAAACCCAAAATTACGATGAATAAGGTTTAGGATTCTTTGATCAATATTATTTCTTGTTCAAAGAACTTAATAATAGGAATTTATTTGAATTTACCTAATTATTTAGAAATTTGTTTGACGCCTCATCACGTTAATCTACTATGATTTCCTTTTTTGTACGAGTTTCTGGTTTTAGTAAGTATAATTAATTACCTACCAACTGTTTAAGACAAAATAGTGGAACGCCCTACTGCCTTGTCCGCCTTAAGTACTTTTTTTTTGCCTGCAAACTTTATCTTCGCGCTGCATCGTTTAGGAGTCGAATTTTGGTAATTCCTTCCTTAGTGCACCTCTACACCATGAAGCGCTCATGGCGTACCTTGCTTAAGCGTTCTTGATTGATCGTTAAAGTTAAACAATGTTGTGCGCGGTGACAATCGGGATGGGTGACCGCAAGTGGCAATACGAGCTGAGCGCTTCCGTGCTTCGGAGGGCACGTTAAAGCCATGACGGAGGCCTTTATGCGGTCTAAAAACTCCGTCACTAGAGTTGGCCACTCACTCATACGAACATACATAACACAAAGAAGCAGACCCTCTAAGTTTCATGCTTCTAAGACTTACGGTTTAGGCTGTGCGTTTATTGTCAGTCAGTCCATCAGTATGTCAGTATGTTCAAATTTTAGTTTAATTTTTTTTTTAAACCTAGGTACTTTCCAGATAATGAATAGTTTTTTTTCAATAAAACTAATAATTTTTACAATTGTAATTGAAAACAAATTGGGTAATTTAAGAGAATAGGTAGATGTTCTCTAAATTTATTTCAGTGCGGCCACTTCAAAACTCTCGTTAAGTCTGAAAGGATCCCGCCATTAATAACTAGGACAGAAAAGCTGATAATAAACATTATTACAGTCTATAATGTGACTTTCTTGAGACCTGTATGGCTATCACTACTAACCGTGTCACTAGTTATTTCGAACCAGTGTGGTGAATGGATTTAAAGTGCAACTAAAATCTCATTATGTTCTGTGAAAAGGTAAATGCGCTGTGACTGTTAATGCTATAAAAATAATTATGAAATTCCTTTGAACGAATCAAATAATTAACAAAAAATTAAAATAATAAATACTTGTGGACATTTCACACAGCCCCAAACTAAGCAAAGCTTGTACTATGGGCACCAGATGGCTGTTAGAATACTTATATACATTTTTTTTATAAATATATACTTAATAGTACTTACAACACCCAGACCCGGAAGAAATATTTGCAGATTATACAAACATTTCTCCCGTAGGGGGAATCGAACCCGCGCCTCTTGCGTCTCAGCCAAGCACTCGCCACGCCATCGAGGTCGTCATAAATACAAATACAAATATTTTATTTTACAAAAACCTATGCCTACAAACTTAGTGATGCACTTCTTCCTGTGTTAGTTTGCACTGTGTTACAGGAAGTAGGTCCTTCCCCAAATAAGTAACAGATAGTTTTAGCTTTGCTGTAAGTACGAACTATACGAAAATGGAGACGTATTATATTCAGCTGTATTTGTCCCCGATCCTAAGAGGAAAACCTTAAAATTAATTTGAATACATTACACACAAACGTACCCCCACCCTACTCTCTGACTAAATAATTAGGTTTAATCGGCTGTTATCTATGCCTTATACGTTGTTATTTATAGAAAAGCGTCATACATTTTGCTCTCGAAAACAACGTCGCTAAGGCCTTGAGCGATCCGTTGTCCGTAAGTAGAATACAAGTAAAGTACTACAATGTTTTGCAAAAAGAACACTACAATTTATATTAAAATAATAAATAAATACATACATAAAATCACGCCTGTTTTCCATAGGGGTAGGCAGAGATCACGGATCGCCATTTGCTACGACCCTGACATACTTCTTTTGCTTCCTTCACTCTCATTACATTCTTCATGCATGCTCGTCGGTTTAGAGTACTCTTGACCTGGCCCTTTTCCAAAAAATAAATAAATACTTGTGGATATTTCACACAGCGCCATCTAGCTCCAAACTAAACAAAGCTTTTACTATGGGAACCAGATGGCTAATACAATACTCACAATTTTTTTTGTAATTATATACTTATCATAATACAACAATACCCAGACCTGGAAGAATTATTTGCAGAACATACAAACATTTGTTCCCGTAGCGGGAATCGAACCCGCGGCTCTTGCGTCTCAGCCGAGCTCACGCCCGCGACGCCACAGAGGTCGTCAGGATATGCGAGTAAAGCCGAGGACGTTAGTAAGACAACTTGCATTTCCGTCTTCATAAAGGCTAATAAGATTTTAAATCATCCAGTTTGTACTCGTTGCATTAAACCGGGGCATAATAAATTAAATTAAGGATAAACTACACCAGCAGGCTCACAAAGCGGCACGATTTGTTTCGTTGTACAAACAGAAGTCTTGGCTTTGTATTATAACGTCGACCGGCAATTGCGTCCATTATTATCAATACTTTTTAGAGTTCCGTAACCGAAGGATGCCAACAGGACACTAATAATACTAAGCCTTCGTTGTCCGGCCGCCCATCTGTCAGGAGGCTGTATCTCATGAACGTACGTACACATTAGAACACATTAGAATATTGCTTTAAATTGCTTTACTCTTTTGCCGTCGGTGCATAAAATAACCTGTAATCACTTCCCGGCCCTTTTCCCACTAGATGTGGTCGAAATAGCCATTTTCTTTTCCATTCCCTTCTGTCACTCATTAGATGACTAGTGACAGGGAGGAATGGAAAATAAGACTTAGACTTAGGCTCAGATGAGTATTAACCCTTGTCACACGCATTTCCTATTTCTAATCCATAACAATATAATAAAAAAGTCGAATTCGCACACAAAGGGTTCCGTATCATCGTACATGTACATAAATGTTTCATCCCCCCTTTATTTTTATTATTTGTTGTTATATCGACAATAAAAATACATTGGGGGCATAATAATAGAGTCCCGTTGGCACCCTTCGAGTACGGAACCCTGAACGTTAAACAGTCGGTCCCGGCTTTTAAGTCGTTAAGTCATGACGGAGACCTTTAGGCGGCCTAAAAACTCCGTCACTAGAGTTGGCCACTAGCTCATACAAACATACATGCGTAATCCGAAAGTTTGTGGGGATGTGACTATATGAGAGGTAATACTATTTTTCGTTCCAAAATAAGAGACTTTTACAAGAGGATAAGAGTTTTGTTTAGCCATTAATAGTCACGGATGTTCCAAATTGATCGCGATCCATTAAGCCCTCAGTCACGTAGCCTGTAGGCTGTTGAGTTGAGATGTATCGGTTATTGCATCCAAGCGACTATGAACATATTCATGGCTTTTACACTTTGAACGAAGATTCGCATTTACACTTAGTATAAAGATTCAGACATCACAAATTATGAATTTAAATGTCGCCATGGTTCACCATATCCATTTTAGGACTTTAAAGCAGAAGTGCCTGCAAGTTTTCTTATGTTTACTTGTGGTTCTACCCATTCCAATAGGGGTACGGGCGTGATCATCATCATCTTCCTGCCCTTATTCCACTCTATGTGGGGTCGGCACAGTTTTGGCTAAGGTGTTAATACGGGCATGATAGTATGTATTTATATCACCTTATCACATATACTAACGGGCTAATAGTTTTCTGGTCAAATACTTGCACATCTGCTTCAGACTAAGGCTGGACAACTGGACATGGCGAAAATAAAAGGATTCGTTGGGCTTTCGAGTTCTAAAAACACTATTCACAAAGGCATCTACAGATTTTGTGTCGCCACCGCGGCATCAACAAATAACGAGCAATAAGTTCCATCTCAAGAAGAGGGCAATTTGTTAGTCTAACAGGATAGTCCAACGATTCCAAAACTTTTATAATCAAGGAGTTCATAAAGCACCCACTTAGTCCGTTATCCGTTGCGGAAAACGTTTCGTGACAAATTGCCCATAAATAGGATAAACTGCTGAAACGGAGGTTAGCGTTGACGGAAACAAAGAAACCGGCGAACCGCAGATAGCTTAGAGGAAGCAAAGCGATAAGCTGAAGCGATAGCGGGTAACTAAAGTGCCCGTACTGGCCCAACTCATCTACTAATAATGCCGTAGGTGCAGTGCCGTATTCACCTATTTATAAATAGTTAAATCATGACGGAGGCCTTTAGGAAGCCTAAAAAATCCGTCACAAGAGTTAGCCACTAGCTCATACTACCTATTTATAAGTCAAAGTTTATTTGATCGACTGCTCACTGGTATCAACGACATAAAAGATAAGCAGATTACGTTTTTGGTTATAGCTAAAAAAGTTAGTCTTTTACTATGTTGTATATAGATTATTTATACAGCAGGGACACATACGAGTATTACTATTAATAATATCATTGTTTTTTATTAATAATCCCGTTGTCCATGTTTGTAGATACGTACAACTAAAGATTATTCTTACGCTGTAACTGGTTACGAATTCAAAACCTAGTTTCCTGTAAGGAAAAATACGTATCTTAACTCGTAACTGGTTACGAAGCTCCGGTTTCGTAGACGGCTGAAGGGAGGGATACAACTTTTGCCTGCACTAACTGGACACTGTAGTGCGCTACGAGACATAGTCAATACGTGAGAGGTCACTAAGCGATATAGCACTAGTTTACACGCTCTAGTTTTTCGAAACAAAAGATCCATTGTTTAACGATAGGGATTCAAACCTCCGTCAGTGCGTAGAGTCCACAAACCATCGGCCAGATTTTTGAGTGTTTAGAAATCTGAGAAACACATTTTGAATAACATAAACCATGTATTATGTAAGTATATTTACAATTTTATTAACAGAAAGAAACTTACAACTATTACAAATATAATTTACAAAATACAAAAGAAACAGTCGGGCTATCTAAAGGCCGTTGCAAACGGTCTATAGATATAAGGTCTGTTAGTATATTGTTTTTGACATGTATGTAGGTTTAGTCAATCTTCAACTTCTTTAAATTCCTCTCCATCCAAAGGTTGTCTGGAAGAGATCGCTTATTAGCGATAAGACCGCCCATTGTATTACCTTCTTTTTGTTAACTAGTTATCTAATTTGTAAGATAAGCTATAAAGTATTTTCATTCTACATTCATTCATAAACCAAGCTGAAGGTTTTTTATTAAAGCGTGAGATATTGTTTTTGTTTCCAGGCGGTTGTCCTCAAAATATGGCGTTTCGATATTGGATTTTTCCGAAACAAAACGTTGTATTTGTTTAAACATAGAAAGTTATGAGTAATATAGTCAAATCAGCTGATCGAATCAAACTCGAAGTGAATGCCTGTAAGTGACTTGCGCATGGACCAAGTTAACCTAAGTTGCAAAAACTCGAAGGTACTCGTTGACAACTCAACTCGCGTTGTTCAAATTAAACAACATCACACATCGCTATTTTTATGAATAAAAAAAACCCTATCAACCTACTCTAATTGATCTCAAATCAGTTCAGTTCTGATATGCTTACGTCATTTTGCGGATCCATAAAATTATTCAAAATATCAGACGGAATTTAATTTCCGTGTATTAATCTTTTTTGGAGCCGCGCCAATATTCTTGATACAATATTCAGCCATAGGGTTCATATTACCGTTATTACTCATAATCAATTCATGCCAGCCATGTTTGTTTTTTGATAAAAAGTTGCTGCTTTCAGCGCTGGAATTTCATTATTTTAGAAGGAGACTATATTAAAATACCTCGGCCAACCCAGCCACCACCGATCTTGACAGTAGCCTTAATAAACATGAAGGCTTCTCGGATGATGCCTCAGCTGTCATTTATGCCATACCACACGCACGAAAGACAATTTGAAAAATGCTACTCTCAACGTTGTATAAGTGGCAAAGTTATACTCTAAAATACTACAGGGTGTGAACCATAGACACGAACGAAAAAGATTACAATGTGAAAGTTTGATAACTCCTGGCTGAAGCAATACAGATTTTGAAAAAAAAACATAATATAAGCTCGTAACTCAATGAACTAACTTTTAACACTTTGTCTGTTACTACGTTAAGCCGTGAAGAGTGGGGAAAAGGAAGCCTTTTCAGCCAATTAAACTTGAACTTAAGTAAGTGTTAGGCTCGGCGCCCACTATCGACACGGCATGACAAGAGTTCCTTAAGCGTTCTTAGGCATAGCAAGGCGTGCAGCGGCGAGCCAACCCAGACTGCCAAGGCGTCCTCAGGCATGCCGAAGTGTCCTTAGGCATGCCGAGGCGTCTTTAGGCATGCCAATAGTGGGTGCCGGGCCTCATGTCAGTGAGCATTCCACTTAAATCTATATTTATAACCACAGAGTGAAATGCAGTGAATTCTATAAACGTATATTCAGGTGAAACTGGTAAGCTGTAAACCTGAGATTTCACTATCACAGTCCAAATACAACAGCATGTCCACCCTGATTTATTACCAATTTCATGTGTACACCTAAAATAAATATATACATAAATTCACGCCTATTTTCCATAGGGGCAAGCAGAGATCACGAATCTCCATTTGCTACGATCCTGACATACTTCCTTCGCTTCATTCACTAACTATAATTCTTCATGCATACGACGAGCTTAGGGTAAGTCTTCTCCCAAACGTCGCCGATTTGGACACCTGAGATAGATATCAAAATAAACTATCCTAAGCTTCCCATATAGAACCTCTCTGGCGTCTTATCAGCCCGTTTCCCGTGCTAAAGACCTTGATGTCTTACTAAACTGAACGAAAATGGTTGGACATACAAGCTTACTTTTCTGAAAGGAGATTTCTCCCATAAGATGTCAATATTCGTATCAAATACGGAAACATTTTCGTCGAGTCTCATCTCGACCCTATTCCCATCTCAGCCCCTTTATACCTATTGCCAGATATGAAACCCTACTGAAATGTAAGATTATTTGATCCGGCTTTATGGAATCTATTGAACAAGGCTATAGACACCTACCCTATCATCCTTGGCTTTTAAAGAGGTCGTGAATATAGGTAGTGGAGACGTGTCCGGTAACAGTTATTACTTCGGAGTGGTTAAAAACCAAATTATTGCAACTATTCATAAATTACAACTATTATAACAATCTAAATAACTATTATAAAAATAGAATGTTCACAGCGCAAACATAAGAATGACCTGAAGATTTTCGAATCGAATTCAAAGTTTGAAAGTTAAAACTTTTTTTCATCCAGTCTTCATAATAGCGGATATTTCTATCCAGAACAAAGTTTGGCCAATGTAGAAGTTTGACTCTCTTACCGAAATGTATGGGAAAAGTTTTTGGCGATTTCAAACATTTCAAGTATTCAAACCGCAATTGGCCCCATAGAGCTTTTTGATCCCTACATGAAATGGGAACGATTGGCATATTTTTATTTATTTTATTTTTAATTTTTTTAGCTGACTGTATATTTTTCCAAAATCTGTGAATGCAGTTTAGAACTAGGAACGTTTTCCTGTAACCATTATGGTAAAGGTACTTGCCTTTATACTGTCCCGTCTCAAAGTTTCAACCTGTTTACACACAGGTGATCGAAAAAATCGACCCATCCACGTTTTTGTGACAATAACACCTATATTTTTTTGCTGTTATAAATTCATGATGTTTTTAATTGGCTATGATAAAACGTATTTTTGGTGTTGTAAATTCATAACAGACACTTCAAAAGACTGATAAATGTCGAAATAATTATAAAACTCAGGAACCATCGAAATATCTATAAACTTTAAAATTTATTTACGCGGCATAACGTCATCAAATTTTCTTTTATTGTTAAAAAACTCATTTAATTATGGCGTATTTATTCTCCTATATTGCCTTAATGACTGCCTGTATTGAGGGATCTGGTAAGTATAGAATGCAGGCAATTAGTGGCTTTTATAGCCAAGACACAGCTATCCCTGCCAAAGATTCTGTTAAGACTGTGCGTGTCGAATTGTTACTGTATATTTATGGAAATTAATATTTTGATATTCTATTCTGTTCTTTAGAATACATTCTATTAATGGCTATTATATCCAAGACACAGCTCTACGTGCCAGCGATTCGGTTCAGACTGTGCGTGTCGAATTGTTCCAGTATATTTATAGTCTAATCGCGGCTTGCCAGATCGGGCACCCATTGTAGATAAGAATTTATCGCCGATACATATTGAGTTGAACAGGCCTCACAAGCTTTAGATATGTTTTGTGATCGGTTTAATTTATAGGTACTGTTATACGCTTGCACTTATATGTTAACATTTCAATAGACACTCACATTTTAAAGTTAAGCCGCGGGTCACGAGTTCTTTTGAACCAGTGTGGTGAAAGCACTTTTAAAGTGTGCCTCAAAGGCTCCTTTACATAATATTTTCGAACTTTTTAGGTTCTACGTCACGCCGGTTTCCTCACGATGTTTTCCTTCACCGTCTTTACCGTTCTATACAACATAATCTTACTAATATTATATTATTAATTGAATATATTTAGTTTGCTTGAAATTATCGGCGTAAAGATCAAAACGCAACGATAGCGCGTGCTAACTTTACCTGTGCTGCCATCTAGTAATTCATAAAATGGAAGACTACAGTCGAATTTAAATATAACAGAAGCGGTCTGGCTAAAATAATTTGCACTCATTTCACGCAAAATCGATTCAACGATTACAGCGTGATTCAGAGACAAGCTCCTCTCGCTTTTATCCGCAAGATTCCATCTGATTATACTGAAAAATACGAGAATAGGGCAGCAAATTAACGATACTCCCACAATCCACGAGTAAGACAAAGCTGATAAATGCGACGTCGGGAGCGGATAACAATAAACCTGCCCGCAATGAGAACTGAGCCGTCACGAGGTCTGGACACAGCTGGTCAACTACATACTCTTTACAAATAAATAAATATTCGAGGACACAGCACCATCTAGCCCCAAACTAAGCAAAGCTTGTACGATGGGAACCAGATGGCTGGTAGAATACTTATATACTATACTTTTTTTTGTAAATACACACTTATTATAATACATAATACTACAACACCCAGACCCGGAAAAAATATTTGCAGAGCATGCAAACATTTCTCCCGCAGCGGGAATTGAACCCGCGCCTCTTGCGTCTCAGCCGAGCACTCGCCCGCCTCGCCACAGAGGTCGTCGAATACAGCAGAACTACAAATCTTATCAATATTTGGCTTTTCAATCAATCATCGTACAATGTTCAATCAATCACTGCCAAGTCTTCAGTCAGTTATGTCAATTATGTGGCTTAAATTTTGCTACACTCATCAAACCAAAAACGCAAGCATGACAATGCGACGGTTATAAAAACTGACGATCGAACCATCATCGTAGCGACAGTACAATTATAACTCGGGTGAATCAACATGACATCTGGCTCGAATGACGTTTGTACAATTACAGTGTGCAAAAAAGTTTTCGTTTCCATTTCACTTTCTCGTACGAAAACGACTTATTTATATTTTTTAAACTTATGCATGTATATTATTAAATTGCATAGATGTATCGGTTTTAGATACTTGTAGCTGTCATGGCTTGTAGGTGCCAACCATTACAGTATGTTTTATGACAATAACATCCAACTTATTACAGGACCGCATTTCGTGAGGCAGTCCTTGCAATATTAGTAAATCGTACGTCCACTCTAATTCTGTTCTTCTTTCTGTGTCTGGTTTACCATAGGTTTTTTTTACAAATAACAGAAGGAAGTTTAATTCGAAACAAGTCATTAATAACATAAAGTTCACGGTGATAGCTGCAGTAATTAATAAAATGTGTCGCAGCTATCAACCCGCCTCTCAGACCTAAAGCATTTGAGGGTTCCGTACCCGAAAGGTGCCAACGGACCCTATAACTAAGCCCCGTCCGTTTATCCGTCCGTTTGTAAGCGGGCTGTATCTCCTGAACCGTAATAGGCAGAGTTGAAATTTTCACAGAGTGTATTTCTATTGCCGCTAGAACAACAAGAAATATTTATGTACATGTACGATGTTACGGCGTGCGAATCCGACTCTCACTTGAGTGGTTTTATGCAAATGACGTGACTGAACGTACGATTATGCGGATGAGCTGCGGCCTCGTGGTTGCCATATATCGATATATCGGGGTGGAGACAGCGCTTAACGACGCCCGTTGGGTTGATGGCAGATTCTTAGTTAATTAATGTTTCTTGCGGCTTCTACGTTTCTAAGCAAACCTTTGGCTTAGGCCAACCCCTTTGACGATGGTTACCAATTTCATTTTATATAATTAATACATACATATTATCACGCCCTTATCCTTGACGGGGCGGGTAGAACCACAAGTAATCATAGGAAAACTTGCAGCCACTTCTGATTCAAGACTCCCAAGATGTATATGGTGAACCATGGTGACAGGTGATCAGCCCATCGCCCATATAGGTCCATCAAGTTGGAGAGAATACTAGGTACTCCTTAGTCGACTTTTACGACATGCTCGGTGAGAGAAGCAGCTGGACGTATTCTATGTTTTTTCTTAATTCCAATCCAGCAGAAAAATAATTAATAGAACACAGTTCAAATAAGCAATCATTTCGATGAAATAGACCACAAATTGTTTTTAATCGATTAGCTGAACCTTGATGAATTAATAGCCTGATCCCACACTCTAATTCCGCGTCTTGTGTTCCGTGATAAAAAACGCAGACATGGAAAAAATATTTACAGAACATGACAACAGGAATCGAACCCGCATCTGCAGCTCAGTCAAGCATTTACGCCAAGTTGTCTAACCTTATCATCATCTCACTGCTCTTATCCTACTTAAGTGGGGTCGGCACAACATGTTTTCCATTCCCCTTTATCAGCCGTCATTTTAGTGTTCACTCCTTTCTCACCTTATAATAAAAATAAAAATGAAAAAAGTTAATCTTACTAGCCTTTACTTAACCGATGTTTCAGCTCCACTTTAAGTTACCACTAGCAACTTAGCTCATCTAACGGTACAGCATCACAATATGACTTGACTAATCGCATTACTCTAGAGATTTATCGCTTAAGGAACATTGAGCAGCTTTCTTAAGAAAATAGTGTGCAAGGAAAGTAAAAATAGAAGTACCTAAGGAGAAATAAGTAATGAATCCCGTAATGGTTTCAATATTATCAAAGTACTGTCCTCAGAATTGATTTGGTAGATATTACTTTGCTAATAGGAACTAAATCGCCAGAGACCGAGAAAAATGGAAAGAGCTGGGAAATGCTTTCAAGTTTTAACGCTGATAGCGTTAAATAGTTTTTGTTATCTACATTATTACATGTGTTAAAATTGTGTATAGAAAATAAAAGCTATCATTATTATTATTAATAGGAACTAAAATGATTATTATATCAGTCCTTAGAGTTCAGTAGTATGATCTCTATATCGCATTGGAAAGAGTTCTGTAACGGTGTTACCTATTTCTGTAAATAAATAAAGAGTTATGTTGTACACTTTTTTTATTGAACGAATAAAGTTTTAATGAAATGACGAATTTTGAAAAAAAAAAGTGCAATTTTTTTCTCATTTGCCTCAAACCTCTTGCTTTATTGACTTACTGGATGACAATCAACTCACAGTCTATACCATAAGTCTGAAAAACATGAAACTTGGATGGTATACTCATTTTATGGTGGGAGGGTACTAGGGCACTAAGATAGGAATTCCCGAAATTCGACTCCTAAAGGACGTAGAGGAAAGATTATTTTTTGTTTGTTTGTATGAAAAAAAAATCTCAAAAAGTTGCGGGGCGTTCCTCCAGTTATTGTTAACACCCGGAACAGCAAATCAACTTCGTTTATTAACACTGAAATATCCTGTAAGATGAGCAAAAATGTGCTTTATGATAATGCCTTAAGGGCAATACCAAACGGAAGTGTTATTAAATGGTGAAAAACGGCTCCATTTAAACCAATTTCTCTAAGATCCAACGCACATCCAGGAAATAAATTTCCAGCGGTATCAAATCTCAGGAGCAAGATAAAGTGGTGAGATTTTGAAATAAACCGGAGCTGGTGCACCGAGATTAGTTTCTTTAATACTATGCGAAGGCTATGAGACGAAATCGAATAAGGGGCTTACTAATCGCTGAACATTTAGCTATTGAATTGCAATTTAAAATTTCCAATCTATTTTATCTCCTTGGGCTTCCATATATATCGGGGCATGCTTTGTATCTTACTTTATTGAAGATACAAATACGCCTTTAAAAATATGCTGAGATGAAGAATAAGGAAAATGTTACAAATGGATGAAAAATCATTGTATTTTTACAGAACAATCCCTAAAGTGTTGAAGAAAAAGCTTAAAAAACTCCTAGGGTTTTACTACTACTGCTACTACTCGTGTCACTAATTCTTTTGAACCAGTGTGATGAAAGGATTTAAATGCGCCTCGAAGGGTTTTACTAGGACACATTCTAAGGAAAAAAAATGAAACAAAACCTACAAGAAATTCAAAGGGCAACCAAAGATTTCAAGGGCCCGAGGTTTAATTAGAACTTCTGTAAGGTTCCAAAATTTGCCGGCAAATTAGTTGTGCTAACTTTAATTAGGTCAAGTAAACAAGGACCACCGTCAAATTCAGTTTATTGAGGTGTCGCCGAAATAGAAGAGTGTTCAAATATTGATATTAATTCCGCGGAAACTTGGTAAAAAAAAGAAAATCTGCAAAATTAATTTACTTGCAAACATAAAAGAAAACTGCAAGCAGACAAAAGTACGGTGACAAAAGATGTCAGAAAATAATTAAACGATTTGAAAGAAAAGCTGATAAAATTTAGGTATAGCTAGAAAATGTAGCATTTTATAATCTTCCACTATGCGAGGATGAGTCATTATTTTACGAATGAACCAAAAGCTAGGGATCAATATTGAACAAAAATGTAATGTTCTCAGGAGGGTAGGTAGTTATAGATAATAATAATACCTCGATTCGCGTTATATATCTGAAAGTCACGTATCTGCCACGACAGCCTCAAATAAATAGGTACCTTTATTGGGACCTCCATTGTTGAATATCGGCACACGTCTGATATCCAGTGAATAGAGGCACAGCTCATGGGGGCAACCGCTGTTACTGACTTATTGTAAGACTAGCTGCCGCCCGCGGCTTCGTTCGCATGGTACCCGGATAAAAAATAGCCTATATGTTAATCCAGCACATGTATTATGTATATTCCAAGTTTCATTCAAAGCCGTTCAGCCGTTTAGGCATGAAAGAGTACCAAACATCCATACTTACAAACTATCGCGTTTATAATATAAATAGTAGGATACAAGGAAGGTCGTGACCCGATGGCTAGTGTCTTATAAATACAACATTTCAATAAGCAAACTTGGATTAATAAGAATTCTACCTTGCTAAAAACTCTAGTCTGCTGGAGACCAAAATAACAAAAAAGCTCTTGTATTAGTTTTATTTCAAAAAAAAGCGTTTCAAAGTTATCCTTTGAAAACAGATTCTATTGAATAAACTGCATAATATTTCATTAATTCATTTACTCCGTCACAAGAGTTGGCCATTAGCTCATACGAATTTACTTACCATTTACTTCGACATGATAATATATTATGTAAAATAAATTGTTTTAACATCCAGCACGCATTTTAAAATATGATACTCGTGATAATCATTGAAAATAACGTGGTGTTATACTTCAAATGAAATTCTGCCTATTTTACCAATCTGTTCTGTATCAGACTGTGGCGTAACTGACCTACATCAGACAAGAACGAAGAATTGTAAAGGCAGCCTTAAATTATTGTCCGTATATTTTGACAATGTGATGGATGTTTTATCAGTATCAAGATTTCTATAGATCCCCCGAACTAAAGAAAAACCTACAAATAAGGCGCGTTTTTGGCTCAGATAAAATGACTTAAAAAAGCAAATATTACATCGGTATACTTAAGTTTATTTTAGTTTGCATTGCCAGGATATTGTTCTTTAATGTTTTTCTTCTTGACCATGTTTTGTGAATACGTGATATATCAAAATCATTTTGGATTTTAGCATAGAAGTCGAAGCTTGCTTGTTAGAATCAGAATTTTATTGCGCTGCATTTTACCCGACAAAGTATTTCAAATTTTATATCAGAAACTGTGCAAACTGAGAATTTGATTCCAAGAACCATAAAACGTTTTACGACGATGTCTGCAACTAATGCAACGGCGTAAAGTAAGTTTCAATAACAATTCAAAATGGCGACGTAAACGATGGCATGCGGCCATTCACTCTTATCTGAGACCATTTGCGCTGCAAGAGTTTATGGCGCATCGTGCGATGTCAATTTGTAAAATACTTTTCGGTAATGGCCGAATTGAATTTAAGATGAGATGCTTGGTTCTACCTACTCGTAACTCAACTAACTAAGGCCTTTTACCATCTATAGTAGATGATTTATACAGCGTCAGGAGGCAACTTTTACCTTCACTAACCAGAAGCTGTAGTGCCCGGAACGAATTAAGATGGAGTAGGCTTGCCCAGCACCTATTCCATCCTCTCAGCTTATTTGGCCTTGTTCATAGGAAGAACATTGTCAATACGTGAGCTAACTAAGCCGCGGGTTTCCTCACGATGTTTTCCTTCACCGTTTGAGAGTACTGGTATAGCGCATATACATTTTCGCACAGAAAAATCCGTTGGTAAACGAGAGGATTTGAACCCACAACCTTAGGATCAGAAGGCGGGGTCACTACCAACTAGACCACCAGTGCTCTCAAAGGACTGAAATATCACACCGTTATAGGCCAAGTAATCCCATAACGTTATACAACTTCCTTTTAATTACAAATGGGTTACAATTGAACTCCACGTTCAAAATTTTACTAATCTACTATTTAGTTTAGTTGTCCAAACGTTCAACCAAAAATATAGGCAAGCAATTCAGCGACATAATTTCATCGAGCATGACCACGACTAATAACCTCATCTTTATTGGCAACGCGATAAACTATTCATTCACTGCATTGCAGTTCGATACCTACTGTATTGCTTCCATTCAGAATGTTCTAGAATGATCGATCCTTCTCTACTGTGAACTGTTTTCAAGTATTGGAACGATTTGTGTGATATATGAGGCTCATATTTCAGAGACACGAGATCGTAACTACTTCTTCTTATAAGGGTTAAGATGCGGTTTCATAAGTAACTGGTCTAGTTTTTACTAAGGATTTCACCCACTACGCGTTTCATTCATCGAACTACTTTTTTTGAGCTGACAAAGTGACAGTCCGAAACATAAAATGAATGAAATACGCGAGCACCCAAAGGTGGCCATAGTTCAAAATCACGTAACCAGAAACTACTATATGGATATTATAGATAATGACTTCAATTTTTCAGATTTAAAGCCGTTTAATGATACAAACTTTGAAAAGATTTTAAGCTTTAGGTCTAGTAGATAAAGGACCTACTCTTTCATGTGTAATACGCATTAGTCTGTACATTCAATTCAACTCCAAAAGTGAAACAACAATCGACGAAAACAAAAAATAACGCAAAAATATGTGGCGGTGACATGGACAAACTTTTTGATTAAATTCTGTTGGAATTCTAATATCACTGTTACAGAGTACCGGATTTATGAAGGCCGTCTGGCGCAGCCATAGAAAGTTAGAAACCGTGCTTATGCAAGGTAGGCTCTTACTAAGATGTTAATGCTTTGATGTTTGTTTCGCTACTGCTCAGAGTATTGTTCTAGTAGAATAAATCGACTTTCGATTTGGAGTTGACTGCTTTGTAACGCCACCTTGGGACCTAGACTTTCGATTACGCAACTTTTACCTTCTACACAGGAAAGACAAAACATTGAGAGAAAATTATTCTGCTTCACACGTATCTATTGACTATGTATTTCCTGTGGATAAGGTCGACTTAGCTAAGAAGATGGTATAGTTGCTAGACAAGCCTACTCCATTTACAATCGTACAGTTCTGCTGCTCTGTGGTGAAAGTATTAAAGTTTGACGAGTGGTAATGGTAGTTTGACCCGCGGGTGTACACGGTATATCATTGTCGATTTTGTATTGCATATAATGTTACCTAGTTCATACGTGTTTTGCACAAAAAGACACGAGTAGTAGTATATATATTTTAAATCTATTAAATCGAGAGCACTGGTTGTCTAGTAGTAGTGACCCCGCTTTCCAATTGGTCGTGGGTTCAAATCCGGTCGTGCAACAATGAATTTTTCTGTTCAAAATATATGTGCACCCTACCAGTAGGTACTCTCAAGTGGTGAAGAAAAACATAGTGAGGGAACCGACATGTCGTAGAACAAAAAAAAATGTTCGAAAACAATGTCTCAAGTCATCTTACTTCTTACTTATATTATAAATGCGAAAGTTTGTGAGTTTGGATGTTTGGATGTTTGGATGTTTGGATGTTTGTGCCTCAATCACGCCTAAACGGCTGAACGGATTTGAATGAAACTTGGAATATACATAGTACATGTACTGGATTAACATATAGGCTATTTTTTATCCAGGTACCACGCGAGCGAAGCCGCGGGCGGCAGCTAGTAGACAAATATTTATGTCTTAAATTTATATTTAAAGTCCATGGTCAAATGCCAAAGGAGGCGCACTTAAAATTCTTTCACCACACTGGTTCGAAATAACTAGTGTTAGTAGTATAGTTGAGTATAGTCTACTAAAAGACTAGATTTTCAGTGTCGCTCTTAAAAATTGTACAATGATTTAGTATGGACACAAAATCTTTTTTTTTTTACCCAGCTGCGAAAAAGGACGGTTTATAAACTATACATTCTATATTTTTGTGTGCCATCCTGATTCTAGGATTATGTTCAATAACGCATCCCATGTCTAAATTTTAGACAGCACTGTTTACGTAATTGAGTTTGGTCCAACCTTGGTCTCTCGGGCAAATCAAATCTTGTCTGACACCCCCTATCCATTTAGTAGACCGTTGTGCCCTTGACTGCCTTGTCTTACATTTTGTTATTACCTAACGCAGTGACCTACCGGAGTTTCAATGTAACGATAACACGAGACGACGTTCCCAAAAGACAACCTATCGTCTTGGGAATTATGTCCGTCAAAGAATTGTTCATAACAGCATAATCATGTCAGCTTGTGTAGCTACTTGCTACTTGAGTGGGTAAATTTTGATTGTTTGTTTCGGGCATTTTAATACACTGGCTAAAAACCGTTACATAACTTTTTATTTTTATATTTAGAAGATTTTAATTTTTGTTTAATTCATGTTAGATGTTAAATGTACCTACTAAGTTAATGTTCCTACTTCTTGTTTTGTTTGTATCCTCTTTATAATGTACTTACTTAATGTTGTATTTTTCTATGGACCTGTGTCTGAAATAAAGTTTTATTATTATTTTTATTATTGCCCTTGGTCCGCCAGCGCAGTCCACCTGGGTGGACTACGGCCACTTTTTATTGCCTTTAGTCCACTTCTATTTTTCTTTTCATTGTTTGTGTCTCAGCCTAGCACTCGCCCAAGCAAATCAACTTCGTTTAAAAATTCCCTCCAAATGTCATTCTCCGGTTTAGGCAGTGCAATATCCAGTCATTCAGTAATATGCGAGTTTTATTTGTATTTTGATCAGTACTAGGAAACCTATTACGTGTCCCACACCGCGGGGTGAAGCAGCTACAAATTGTCCCGCATAAAAATAAATAAACGAAAACGAGAATAAAGTTAAACAATGAAGCGCGAGTGATCCTAACGTCCCTTGTGGAAAATATTTGTTCGTACCTGAGTGTAATTTCAACTCATTCTGGAACTTTGCCCCGCAAAACTGTCCAAGTAATTACTTCACTGATGTAAGCTCGCATGGAAATTAGGACGAAGATTATGCTCTAAAATATAGCTGAAATTATGCGGAGACTAGGTAGCACTACCTCATAAATACAAGAAGTATTTAATATAAAAAATAAACAAAAGTAAGTTCGTATGAGCTAGTGGCCAACTTTTGTAACGGCGTTTTGAGGCCGCCTAAAGGCCTCTGTCATGGAGGATAGGATATAAATAAATAAATATACGTGGACATTTCACACAGCGCCATCTAGCCCCAAACTAAGCAAAGCTTGTACTATGGGAACCAGATGGCTGATAGAATAAACTTAATACATAATACTACAATACCCAGACCCGGAAGAAATATTTGCAGAGCATTCAAACATATCTCCCGCAGCGGGAATCGAACCCTCGCCTCTTGCGTCTCAGCCGAGTACTCGCCCGCCACGCCACTGAGGTCGTCAATAGTCGATATACACTTGATAGGAATATGATGATTTTATGTAAATGAGATCTCTAAAATTTTACATTCCCTAACTCAAGCCGAAGGGCCATTTGTTATCTTCGGATATTCAAAATTGATAAAACCAGCGTTATCTCAAGTTTATTTTAAACTTAAGAGCTTAATTGTCCCAAAGTTTTCATTGAAAATGTTATGTTAGGGAAGTATATAAAGTTTGTTCGTAAGGGTACTTATCGCGTACATACTTATTATGTATTATTTACCCAAACATTTCGACTGTTTCGTTTATCCGCGTAGGCAGAATTTTGAACAATTGAATTATATTAACTGTTTTGCCAATGGGAGACTAACTAAGCCTCCGTTGTCCGTCCGCCTGTTTGTCCGTCCGTCCGTCTATCACCAGGCTATATGAACCATAATAGGTAGAGAGTTGAAATTTTCAGATTGTGTATTTCTATTTTTCTTTCACCGTTTGATAGTACCGGGGTGTAGCGCACATGCATTTTCGAATTGAAAAAGCCACTGGTGCACGACCGGATTTGAACCCATGACCTTAGGATCGGAAGGCGGGGCCGCTACCTCTAGATCATCAGTGCTGTCAACAAAAACATTAAAATAACCAAAATTTCGCTTATTATTATCCTACTATTTAGGAAATTAAGTAAATTGCAAACAGACCTTTTTGAGAAGTTTTAAGGAAAGTTCTAAAGCTGAACGTACCCTTATACTTAAAAAAAACTCGTGTTCTCTTCAGATTTTATGTATAGGATTATTTTGTAGATAAACAATTTACGACCGTATTAAAAGTTACGTAGCTCTTTAAAATACAATTTGGGCTCCTTTAAAGGATCTTTCTGATCTTTGTTTCCAAGACAAAATAATTTTTTTAATACGATAGAACAGTTTATGTAAATACAGGAGACTTAACACCCATAACAATGACGACTTGTACTATGGACACCAGATGACTGATAGAATACTTATATACTTTTTTTTAGTAAATACATACTTATAATACATAATAACTACAACAACCAGACCCGGAAGAAATATTTGCAGAACATACAAACATTTCTCAAGTAGCGGGAATCGAACCCGCGCCTCTTGCGTCTCAGACGAGCACTCTCCCGCCACGGCACCGAGATCGTGCAATATGAAAATAAAAATAAACTATTATAATTTTTATATTTAGTTAATGATTAACAAAAAATCTGCTCAAAGATCGTATCTATGAAACTATGGTAGCAGGAATGGACGGAAAACTCAAAACCATTTTCCAGCATGAATTTTCCCGAAAAATAATTCTTATGGCCCCATTCAATTTAGACCGACTCTATCAATATGACGCCGCTAAATTGAATAGGCAAGCATGCCTACATTTTAATCCTCTTAGTATCTACTACCTACACGAAAAATAACAAGTCTTTTTTACAAACTCTTCCGGAACGAAAAAAATAAACGCTTAAACATGATTTGTATGAACTAGTTGCTAATTTTAGAACAATGCTTAATAATTGGTTATTTAATAAAAAATATCAAAAATGCTTCTTCTTTTGCGTATGTTTGCTTGCTTTTTAACCAACTTCAAAAAAAGGAGGAGGTTCTATGTTCGACTGTATGTATTTTTTTTAATGTATGTTCACCGATATCTCCGCCAATTAGTAAACTGTTTTTGATGATTCTTTCACTGGTGTATAGAGAAAGGTCCCGAGGTGGTCTTATATAAATTTTATGTCGGCGGGATTTATATTTTTCAAGTAATATTTAAAAGTCTTGAATTCAACTTTGAAATGACAAAGTACCTACTTATTTTCACTCAATTTATTATGGTAATGACCTAAAACATGATAACTTTCAAGGTTGCGTATCATCTAAATATATAAAGCTTTTACGCTACTGACTGACTGATTAACTGACAATCAACATTACAGTCCTCATAAATGAAACTTGGAGGTTATATTGCTCCCATGATATAATGATGCACTAAGAAAGAATTTCCCGAAATTCGACTCCTAGGGAACGCAACGGAAAAAAAACACAATGCGAACAAAGTCACAGGGCGTTCCTGTAGAAACATGACATTACTTTGTTTTTTATACGAAAGAGTGTTGCTGGCCACTGACATCTTGACATTATCTACGTTTTATTTTATACTAGCTGTAACCCGCGACGTTGTCTGCGTGATAGACAACGTCGTCAACGTCAATAGTTCGAAATAAAAACCTACTAACCAGTTCAGACGTTGGACATAGTTAATACACAACACAATTAATAGTTAGTACGAAATTAAATCCAGTTTTTCGTGATTTTCAATACACCTAACGCCATCTATTAGTTTAAAACAGAAAAAGCGTATACACCTTCACGACTTTACTCTCAAGTCACGGTACCTACCTAGTTATAACACCCATTACCTACAGCAAACAATGAACTTTAGGTTACGTTTATATTACGCCGATGATTAGTGGTAAATTGTTGTGTCTTGTTGTTTGCAGCTCAACAAAATATGTCACAGACACTGCGCACTTGCTTATCATTTTAAAGTATTGTTAAACAATGTTTTAATGTGATTAGCGAGCAACGTGAGCTTTTTTTACTCAATGTAGTTTTTAACCACCTCTAGAAGTCTCTAGAAGTTAGCGAGCGAAGCGAGCTTCAAAACCAATGCGAGCGAAGCGAGCCGAATTTTTGAAGTCAATGTAGCTTTAAACCATCTTTAGAAGTCTCTAGGAGTTAGCAAGCGAAGCGAGCTTCAAACCAATGCGAGCGAAGCGAGCCGAATTTTTGAAGTCACTGTAGCTTTAAACCATCTTTAGAAGTCTCTAGAAGTTAGCGAGCGAAGCGAGCTTCAAACCAATGCGAGCGAAGCGAGCCGAATTTATTAAGTCAATGTAGCTTTAAACCATCTTTAGAAGTCTCTAGAAGTTAGCGAGCGAAGCGAGCTTCAAGTCAATGCGAGCGAAGCGAGCCGAATTTTTTTGCTCAATGTAGCTTTAAACCACCTCTAGAAGTCTCTAGAAGTTAAAGAGCGAAGCGAGCTTCAAGCCAATGCGAGCGAAGCGAGCCGAATTTTTTTACTCAATGTAGCTTTAAACCCCCATAGAAGTCTCTAGAAGTTAGCGAGCGAAGCGAGCTTCAAGCCAATGCGAGCGAAGCGAGCCGAATTTTTTTACTCAATTTAGCTTTAAACCATCTCTAGAAGTCTCTAGAAGTTAGCGAGCGAAGCGAGCTTCAAGCCAATGCGAGCGAAGCGAGCCGAATTTTTTTTACTCAATGTAGCTTTAAACCACCTCTAAAAGTCTCTAGAAGTTAGCGAGCGAAGCGAGTTAAAAAATTCGGCTCGCTTTAGCTTAAAGCTCGCTTCGCTCGCTAACTTGTAGAGACTTAGAGATGGTTTAAAAGCTACGTTGAGGTATAAATTCGGCTCGCTTCGCTCGCATTGGCTAAAATCATGCTACGCTAGCTAATTTTGAGAGACTTTTAGAGATGGTTTTAAAGCTGCATTGAGTTTAAAAGCGGCAGTAGCTTAAAATAAAAGACATAGCTCGCTTCGCTCGCTTTTTCGAGGTATTGTTATACCTATTCTTATTTTACTTACTATTTTTATTGCTGCGAACTGTAAACTCGTCAGTTCAATTCAATTCAATTTAATTCTAGTAAGTTATTACTTACATAATATTATGATGCCCGTATGTCTAGAGAGGGGTTGGGCAAAGCCACAAGTAAACAAATGAAAACTTGGAGCCACTTCTGATTTAAAGTCCTAAGATGGATATGGTGAACCATGGTGACAGGTGATCAGCCCATCGCCCATATAGGTGGTCCATTATCTTGGAGAGAATACTATCCTTAAATCAACTTTTACGACATGTTCGGGGAGAAAAGCAGCTGGACGCATTCTACGCTTTTGCTTTACTTCCAGTACAGCAGAGAAATTATTCAAGTAACTACCTATATCAAGATTTATTGCTACCTTTACAAGTTCGTTTCATTCGCCTATTTATTTCGTAGTAAATAGTAAGGCATACTATGTGAAGATCCAGCTTAGCTTGTTTTACCCGACACAAGGGTCCTCAGAGGTCCTCTTTGTTAGCTCGGGGACCTAGATACAATAGATTACCTACATGTAAATACAATAAAAATAATTTGGAATAATTAAAAGGCCTTTATTAAACTTATCAACAATTTGAACGTAGGTAATAAAATAAAGCTCGATTTTAAAACGCAGCTTGACTGACATCCCCTGATAAGACTTCAGGATCATTGGCCCGATGATTTATCTAGTCAGGCGACGACGCAGTATTCCATAGTCTTAGCAGATTTTTAGCACTGCACTGAATGCTTCCAGGGTTCACAGGGTCTCAGTCTTTCAAGACTTCCAAAGAAAGTCGTTACAACCAAGTTACAACATACTCTGATATAATAGATCTGAAAAAAACTGTCTTCATTCTGGGCAAATAGTACTTGTATTCGATTTGTGGAATGGCCCCTTCAGCAACAAACCATTTACTTGTTATTTTAAGAAAGAAATGTGTAATTAATACAGAAATACGATGATTTTCTTCCTTCTTTGCAAAATTTTGACTGATATGAATTGTCAAAATTTTTCATAAGTCGGATTAAATGTCATGTCATAAAATTCAAATCGATGAAGGTTTTATGTGTTATCCTGACTATTTATTTGAATCCTTTTTCCATTTTGGGATCCTTTTTCAGGATAAAAAGTAGCAAATTTCATTAGAATCCGTTCAGCCGTTTAGGCGTGATTGAGGCACAAACATCCAAACATCCAAACATCCAAACTCACAAACTTTCGCATTTATAATATAAGTAAGATAGGATGGCACCAAGGAATTTCAACTCATTTTTCATTGAAGTCGGTTTTGTTTTTAGTTTTTAAAAGTATTATTTATTTTATTTTTATTGGGACTTATCTTATATATCTCTGTCTAGTTTTGTAGAGGGTGTTGCCGTAGAAGTAATGGATTTCTTACACTGATCCTGTCAATTTGGTGATTAATGATGACCACAACAGTGCGCCTAAACAAAGCGTTGGCATAGTAATTACTTACTCCTTTCTTACCACGAGTTGAAGCAATTCTCTAAAATTTCCTTACCTGAAACAAAACAAGACAACCCAATCAATATTAAGAAACATTAATGAAGGCTTACAAATGAAAAACGACGTAATATAACACTAATAAATAAGGAAAGGCGCAACTTTAATGCCGCTATATATCGCTGCAACGGCTCGCGAGCTTATAAAATTAATTTATTATTGAAACTAATAAAGGGTATGAAAGTGTTAAAGTTTATCCGCTAAATAATATCAGGTCGGAGCGGCAAAAATATATATAGTACTGATTATATTAAACACTATAGCTTTAAAAACCATTTCTTTTTTTACTATTTCATCCCAGACCTTTGTCGGTCGCCTCTATGGATTTCTAAACTAAACATATCTATCCTGAGTTTTCCCGACAATGAAGGAAACTAGCAATAAGGCAAAGTAAAATCATAGAGTAAGTTCAGATGAGCTAGTGGCAAACTCTTGTGAAGGAGTTTTTAGGCCGCCTAAAGGCCTCCGTCATGGCTTAACGACTTAAAAGCCGGGACCGACAATTTAACGTGCCCTCCGAAGCACGGAAGCGCTCAGCTCGTAATACCACTTGCGGTCACCAATCCTAATTGTGACCGCGCACAACGTTGCTTAACTTCAAGAACGTCTTAGAAAGCTACGCCACAAGAGCTTCAATAGTAATATAATGAAGTGGTATCTTCTTCATACTTTGTAGTTTGTGTTTAAAAGTTATTGGCTGATTTATCACAGAGATCGGAAAACGTGTCTTTTGACCCTATCATGTCACTTGCACAAAATACGTTATTATAATACCGTGCGCCATCAAATATACCGCAAAATTCAATAACAAACTCACTTACCAACTTTGAATCTTAATGTTCTAGAAATACGGTCTAAAACTGCTAGTTTTAAGAGCCTACTACAAATTCAGAGCACGAGTCTAGCTCCTGACATTCGCGAAGTGGTGCTGTCGAGGCCTCGCCTACGAATATTTGTGTCCGAACCGTAAAATTGTTATAAAACGATTTTAAATCGATACGTTTAATGCTGGGAGCTAACGGGAGATATCGGACGACTTGTAGTATAAACTGTGAAGAGAGAAATAAATGTCAGACTTTATATAACTATAGAATTTATAAGTAAACATGTGAGATAGATTTTCAATCGAGCTCCGTAAGCTTAAAGCGCCATCTATCATTTCAATTAGGTATATTGTGTAAAATTAATATTTTAATGAACTTCCTGTAGATGGAGCTAGTAAAACCGATAAATTATTACATCATGTAAACAAGACGTTTTGAAACGAGTGGCCCTCCAACATGGCCATCTATAATGAGCAATGGGCTGATCACCATGGTTCACCATATCCATCTTCTTTATATCAAGAGTGGTTGCAAGTTTTCTTATGATTACTTGCGGCTCTGTCCACCCCATTAGGGATACAGGCGAGATAACATGAGTACCTATGTACCTACCCATGTATGTATGGTTCAATGCAAAGATATTTTTTGGTAGTTTTACATTTTAAATCCATGCAGCCCGACTGAAAGCGAGGCCGTGGTCGGCCAAGAAAGAGTTGGCGGGACGATCTCACATCGTTTGAGAGAGGATGGTGGAGACCTCGAAGGACCAAGATGGTTGGCGGAGTTTAGGGGAGACCTTCACTCAGCAGTGGGACGACATAAGTTATAACTTTGACAATAATTTCCGAGCAAATATGTCCAGGTCTGAATTAAAATTAAAATATTTTCATAAATGACAAGCCAGCGTTACTTGTTCAAACATTTATGAGTCAAGTCTCAAAGTAAAAGAAGCCGAGCGAACTTCGATCACAAAGCTTGTTCGCTTCAAAGCTCAATAAAGTGTACCTACAGAGCTTCAACATACGTCGTGCAAACAGCGAGCTGGTCCACTCATTACAGGAAGTAATATCGCTGAGTAGTGCAACTATTTACTCACTATCTGAGTGAGGGCCGGCCGAACTAGCGCAATTTTATAAGCGTTTTATGTCCCGCGAGAGCACTGGTGGTCTAGTTGGTAGTTGCCTTCCGATCCTAAGGACGTAGGTTCAAATCCGGTCGTGTACCAATGGATTTTTCAGTGCGAAAAATTTATGTGCTCTATATCATTTCTCTCAAACGGTGAAGGAAAACATCGTGAGGAAACCCGCGGCTTAGTCCTTAATTCGTCCCGGGCACTACAGCGTCCCGTTTGTGAAGGTAAAAGTTGCCTCCTGACGCTGTATAAATCATCTACTATAGATGGTAAAAGGCCTTAGCTTTTGTCCCGCGTAATTCTTATTCGTATATTATCAACTCATGAACTTCTCTGAAATTGTATAGTAAAATAACTGCTACTAATCATACTAATATTATAAACGCGAAAGTTTGTATGTATGGATGTTTGTTACTCTTTCACGCCTAAACGGCTGAACGGATTTGAATGAAACTTGGAATATACATAGTTCATGTACTGGATTAACATATAGGCTATATTTTATCCGGGTACCACGCTAGCAAAGCCGCGGCAGCTAGTTGATATATATTATACATATGTTATCATGCTCGTATTCCTAATGGGGTAGGCAGAGCCACAAGTAAATAAAACAAAACTTGCAGCCATTTCACACATTTACACGTTTTACACATTTTAATGACTTTTTGGGACGTGAAAGCAAAAACCAGAATTGAAATAGAATATCACACTTCACATTCCCAATTCAGTGAACACTAAACTAGATAAGAGTGTAGCTAGAATAAAAAGATTATGAATTTATAATCAGAGTTAGGGCATAATTTGTTTATTTTGGACATTTCTTGATTTGGACGTATTACCCAAAGCAGTTTTATTCTGTGATTATTTAGCTGTTGGCTGTGACCAACTACTATATAGCCAGTTCCTAGGTCAACAATCGATTTCAGGAAACCCTTTATATCCATTAACTGAAACTGAATCCTTACCAATTCGAGTTGGAGCCGAGCGTTTTAAACCAAAATAATCCTACATTGTTTCAGAAAGTGCAAATTGAATGTGTAAATTCGGGATCGCAATAAAACAGATTGTCCAATCAATCGAAAGTTATTTCCTATTCAATACTGTGTAGTTCGATTGCTGGATCGGTGATTTAAGATACTAGAGCGAAGTTTTGTATCTAAATTATGTAGATCAACTAAAAAATCTAGTGAAAAAAAACAAAGGCATTTTACCATCTATAGTAGATGATTTATACAGCGTCAGGAGGCAACTTTTACCTCACAAACGGGTCGCTAGAAAGTATGTTACTTCGTTATCCCATAAGATCGATGGCTTATTCAGCAAAGTTCCAAGGTCTTCCTGCCCTAATTTCCCTAAGTTCTTGGTTAGAAATTTTAATATTCATCTTCAAAGCAACTACATCGAAGTTACCTGAGCTCACTGCGCGCGGACTGAATACGAAACTACTTTATTAGGAGCAAAAAGCAATTTTATAAAGTAAAGTTGTTAAAGTTCCGAAACAGCATTACAAGTTAGCGTGTACTGTAATGGCTCAGGGATGTTCAGTAATTATGTAATTGAAGCTAATAGTTGATGTTGTACTCTCCTAATTGTTAGAGTCAAAATAACCTCATTTAAAAGGGTCTTGAATGTACCAAAGTAAACGAGAAAACAAGTTTTAAGGCAACAAGAGATAAAACTGAATCTGTAACTATATCCAAAAATTTAGTCGAGATGATGACTGCCTGTTAGCTCAATTGGAAAGACCGGCCACAGTAAGTCCGGGTTAGCGAGTTCAAGTCTCAAACAAACATAATTTCTGAAAGTATTTAAAAAAAAATGTTAACCGGCAACTACTAGAGGTAATACACCATTCTACTAATATTTTAAATGCGAAAGTTTGTGAGGATGTGAGGATGTATGTTTGTGCCTTAATCATGCTGTAATGGGCTAAACGGATTTGAATGAAACTTGGAATATACATAGTATGTCTGCTGGAATAACATAGGCTACTTTTTGTCAGGTTACCACGCGAGCGAAGCCGCGGGCGAAAGCCAGTTTTATATATATGCCAGTTGCATCACACACACACATACCTATAATTTCGTTCAATTTAGTTTGTGAAATCTTCTTTTTGAGAAAATGCTAGATTAAAGCTGGCTCTCAAAAGGCATTATCCGTTATCCGCATTGCGCTATCAACTACAGACAAGCCAATTGTTAGGCGGTGCGTGGCCTACGACGTATAGACCCAAAATTCTATGTCTCAGATATGACACACTGACGAAAATTAATTACCCGAGTACGCGAAGCAAATGTGGGTTATAATTTTATTCAGTTTTTAATAATCTAATTCTAATTATAATTTAGTTAGGGGAACAGAGATCTGCTCTGACGTCCCGCGGTGGGATGTATATTGTGCATTATCCCCCTGCTAACCCTCCCCCAGCCAGCCCAACTCTTTGAAATACCGGAGAAGGACTTTGGGATGTTGGCAGCAGTGTTCCAGTATCTTCGATGGTGTATCTGAGGCCGTTATTGGTGCCGACGAGGTTGACGATGATGGTGCCTGGTATTGCTCGATGTCTGTAGTCCCGAGCTGTCTGTCTCTCATTTTTTTTGTTGCGGAACAGTGGAATGTCACGTGTTCGACAGTATCTTCGTCGACAGAGAACGTTGTCCGTCGACAGAGACCACTGTCCGTAATAATCTTTCGTAGTATTTAGTTTGATAAAGGGGAGTGTGAACAAATGCTAGAACTTTTTGTGCAGTTTAATTTCCTATGCGGCGGGCGGACGTGGCACTAGGCCAACCTACGAAATGGGCCACCCAGGAATTCCATTATTGGAACATTGGGAACTATTTCATTTGTTGGCGTTTGATTTGTTACTTCAGAATTTGGAATAAGGTAGTAATGGGTAAGAACATAGAAATATCTAGGATCTCAGTAGCCTGAGACGTTGGAGGTACAGGTTCAATTCCCGACGGTGGAAGATATTATTTTGCCAATAGCACTTTTTGAGACCAATACCTCAAAATTTTAAGATTTGCAAATAGTTAGAGAGGTCCTAAACCTTAGGATCGGAAAGAGGCCATTAGAAGCCGCTTCCACTGTTTAGACATATACAATATAGTTAAAATAATATATTTTTGTTCAGAAGAAAAGTTATAAGATGGTAACAACATTTAGTAGTTTTTTTATACTGGTAATACTAAAATATTTAAGTTAGTTTTGGTGTTGTGCCAAATTTCTCCCATCCTGTGTGTGAAAATGTACCTAGCGTTTGTTGCTCTGATCGAATAATTAATAAAAAGGTTCATTAATCTATTTTCCACGCATTTTATTTTTATTTCATACATCCATTCAGTATTGAAATCTCTCAAATATTAAACAGTATTTGAAAACTATAGTTCCTATTTAACATGAACCCCTAAATATTAGTTTTAAAATTATTCAACGCAACCCTGTGCGCGGTCACAATCGGGATGGGTGACCGCAAGTGGCATTACGAGCTGAGCGCTTCCGTGCGGAGGGCACGTTAAATTGTCGGTCCCGGCTTTTAAGTCGTTAAGCCATGACGGAGGCCTTTAGGCGGCCTAAAAACTCCGTCACAAGAGCTGGCTACTAGCTCATATAAACTTACTTACTTAAAGTTATTCAAATAGTGACTGACAAATTTATTAATGAACAACTTTGATGATAAGTCCTAGAAGCATAAAGTTAGGGATTATATTTCACTTTTGATGTAGGAGTGCACTTCAAAATGAAAATCAGAAGTAATCTTACAATCGCTAGGATCATTTGGACATGCCTTAAATCTAAATTCCTCCTCGGTCAAATTTTGCACGGTAAAATTGAGTACTTGAATAAGACTGTAAAATAATACAGATTTTTCATCGAATTGGTGCAGGCCAGTAAAGATCATTTAAAACATTTTTTTGCTTTTACTCATAAATAACTTTTTCAAACTGAAACGCAATAAATGTTGGAAAAGTTTCCAGAACTTGCAGTTCTCAGTTTGTTTTAGTTTAAAAACCATTTTGATGAAGGAATTATTTGGAACCAACTTTCTTTTGAAAGACGAAATTATTTTCAAAGTACATTTTTATGAGGGTCCTTGGTTTACAATCGTCTGGGCGTTGTGGTACCATGGTACTTGTAATTTATTTTTGATACCAACGACAGGGAATCATAGTGTGGGCTCAGAATAGGGTCAGAAATATGTATGTCATAATAATCAAACATACATAATGAGTCATCATCATCTCCCTACCCTTATCCCACTTATGTGGGGTCGGCCAATATGACATGATGTTGAGAGCACTGGTGGTCTAGTGGCCTCTGCCTTCCGAATCTACTATCGTGGATTCAAATGCGTTCGTACACCAATTAATTTTCCTGTTCGAAAAATGTATGTGCGCTATACCAGTACTCTCAAATGATAAAAGAAAACGTGAGGAAACCGGCATGTCGTAGAACCCAAGTTCGAAAATATGTGTCCAGTGCGCGTAAGGAGCCTTTGAGGTGCACTTTAAATTATTTTACTACACTAGATAGATAGCCGTCATCTCAGTATTCACTCCTTTCTTACTCATGTCATCTTTCACGCAAACCATCCATCTTTTTTTGGTATACCTCTACTCTTGCGTTACATAATGAGTGTTTACAGAACATTTTTGTTGTATTTCACGAACATTCGAGTATTGTAAAATTGAAAAGCGTACCGCAGCAGAATAACAATCCCTTTGTTCCACATCCCAACTGTATGAATCGACATCGTACTCGTAATTAAGCTAATTAGCTTTTTTGTTTCTTTTTTTCATTGTAAATGAGAAAGCAGAGAAAATTATGTCGTCGGTTTTTTTGTAATAGAGAACATACTATTAACATATCGTTTGCCTGAAATGCTAAGGAATTTGTACTCTCTACTGTATATTAGAGACGACCTCGGCCGGATAGGCAGAGACCTTCGAAAACCGGTCAAGTGCGAGTAGAATTCGCACACGAAGGGTTCCGTACCAACGTACAGGTAGGTAAATATTTCTTAAATGGGGCCCCTTTTTATTTTTTATTATTTGTTATAGCGACAAAAGAAATACACACTCTGTGAAAATTTCAACGCTCTATCTATTACGGTTCATGAGATACAGCCCGCAGAGGCTTAGTTATAGATTGGCACCCTTCAGGTACGGAACCCTAAAAAGCAACAACCGTTTCTGAGGACCGCATTGTAGTTACGTTTTTGAAGTACCTACTTAAAATATGTTATTAGGTTACGGGCGCTTTATAACGCTATCTGTTTCTTAAAAAAATAAGGCTTTGACGGAACAGGCAGCCACGCATGATAGAGGGTAATCCGCGTAAGCCTTAAGGCGCGTTCACATCACAAGCAATTTTTTTCTCGCTTTGTGTCGACTCATAAATTAAAAGTTGTTTTATCGCATTCTACGCACATTCTGACTTCAAAAGTTTTATACAAAGTTAAAGGATTTTACTCACTCATCATTATTAATCAATCACCCTGAAGAAGCCTCCTGCCTGTGACACTTTAAAAATATTATTTACTAGCTGCCGCCCGCGGCTTCACTTGCGTGGTACGCGGGAAAAATAGCCTATCATGTTATTCCAGCATATGTACTATGTATATATTCTTTCATTCAAATCCGTTTTTGCGTGAAAGAGTAACAAATATCCATCCATACAAACTTTCGCGTTTGTAATATTAGTAAGGATTGGCTTATTATGACAGCAATAGACTAACAAAATGGGACGATGGTTGTCACAACACAATTGGGATCTTTATTGTGTTACGGCTGACAGAAGGGAATGCAAGAAGAGAACATGCTTTGCCGACCTCACGTAGAGTATGATAAGGGCAAGAAATTATGATTGTTTTAAGCAGTGGACAAAAATTGCGTACATGGTATGGACGCACCCTTAGAAGCAGCGTAAATAGCAGCCATTAGCATTCAGTGTAAGGGAGAAAAAGGCTAATCCGACACTGATTGTTCCTTGAAAGCGTCTGAGTCGATTGTAAGAGAATTTAGCTATGGATTATGGGTTTTCTTAAGAGTGTGCAGTAGAGGATGCCCACCACAATCGATGTTGAACTCTGTTGTACGATAATAAAATGTGTTTATTCAAAAAGAAAATGAAATAATAATATTTTGTTTAGTTCCTCAAAGATGGTTAAGATAGTATGCGCTTTGAATTTTTTCTGACTTAATAATTCATTTCATCAAACTGTGAACAAATATTTACAAAAAAACAACTAACTTAATGATTTTTATACTGATCCTTAGGTACTAGTAACCATGCTACCCCAAATTAGACTGGGAATAATATTTGCATTGATAAAATACTTACAAATACTACGGAGAGTTTTGAATTGCAAAAATAATTTTACTTTTGCCTTTGAAGTCTCCAATAACTTTGGGACCTTGGGGTCAAAACGGGTCAATAGTTCAAAGTACATTGAAGGTGAGCGCTATAGAAAGGTGACTAATAAAGTTAGACACAGTGACTATGAGATTTGAAGGCAAATTAACTTAGATAATACTTTTATTCACAAAAAAGTTTTAATCGTTTTAGAAATTTCTTTTTTGGCTTCAAATACAAAAAGCGCTAAGAAAAACTTTTAAGGGAGTTTTAAGCTACAACCTACACCTGGGCCAGGTACAATGTCTAGGGATTTTTGGACGTTTTTTTTTCGTACGATTGTATTAAACCCGTTATAGGCTGAAATAATGTCGGACGTCGTCGACCGAGCTAGGCCGATCAAATATCGATAGAATCGAACGGACGATGTTGTTTGTAGTAGTGTACGCACTAAATTTTTGAAGCATATTGAGATTCGATCGACACTTCTTCGCTGGACTGGGAGTAAAGAAAAAACATAGAATGCGTCCAGTTGCTTCTCTCCCCGAGCATGTCGTAAAAGTCGACTAAGGGATAGTATCCAAGGAGGGTTGACGTCAGGCAGGCGGCCGGTCATAAAACACCTTAGCCAAAATTCTTACAGTGCCGACCCCACATAGAGTAGGATAAGGGCAGGAAGATGATGACAATGATGATTGAGATTCGATCGGCCGAGTGGGGTCGACGACGTCCGACCATACTTAAGCTGATAACGGATTTGGTGTTATCATACCGTAGTTCTATATTCATAGTATGTATCTGTGAGTCACAGATGACCCCTGAGAATTTTACCGGGCTTTGGGCTAGAGGACGTGACACCTTGAAAGGGGTTTTTGGGGCAACTAGCGCAAGGTCACTTAGATACGAACCTCGGCGTGAGCTGTTGTCTGATTTATGTAGCTAACGGCTGCAAATAGATAAGACAGAAAAGAAAACTTTAACGGTGATGTCAAGATAAAGGCATTCATGATTTGGGGCGTCGATACACAATTTAGGAATTAACTGTTCGGCGATATACACGTTTCGCACTTCACTTGTTTCACCGTTATTGCATGTTTCAACTTACAAGCTCCATTGTACTCGTATGTATGTATGTGCGTATGAGCTAGTGGCCAACTCTAGTGACGGAGTTTTTAGGCCACCAAAAGGCCTCCGTCATGGCTTAACGACTTAAAAGGACCGACAATTTAACGTGCCCTCCGAAGCACGCAAGCGCTCAGTTCGTAATGCCACTTGCGGTCATCCATTCCAATTGTGACCGCGCACAACGTTGCTTAACTTTAACGATCAATCAAGAACGCCTAAGCAAGCTATGCAACGAGTGCTTCCTTATCTTATCCAGTTCTTGCCCACGACTTTTTCGATGTCGTCTACCCAACGGACTCTAGAAAGTAGTTTCTGTTAACTCATGGTTCAGAGAACATCTTGTAAAGTGTCAGAAACTACTATTAATTCTACACATACCCAACTACAACACAAGTTTATCTGTTCAATTGAAACATTCCCATTTATTGCTGAAACTGATTGGCGGGTTTGATTGAAACACGTTTATTGGATGTTTGCTCAGGCCTGACTGCTTTGTAAGTGGAAATCATTTTCGTTCTGAAGGTTGTATGTTGTTAATAAAAAACTAAGAGGGTAACGACGGTACTCTCAAGTATAGTGAACGTTGACAGCCTGAGAGGCGAGACGGGCAAGTTCGATTCTCGCTACGGAGCAAATGTTTGCATGTTATGGAAATACTAGCTGCCGCCCGTGGCTTCGCTCGCTTGGTACCCGGATAAAAAATAGTCTATATGTTAATCCAGTACATGTACTATGTATATTCCAAGTTTCATTCAAATCCGTTCAGCCGTTTAGGCGTGATTGAGGCACAAACATCCAAACATCCAAGCTCACAAACTTTTGCATTTATAATATAAGTAAGAAGTAAGATATCAACCGGGTGTTGTGGTAACATCGTATTCGCAGTTTCTCATACACGATACAGGGAATCATTGTGTGTGGTCAGAGCTATGTACCACGAATATTGTGCGCTTCGGCAATTTTCGTCTAGCTTCTGAAATACGACCTAACGCGATGATGATAATATGTTACACAATATTTGTGGTACTTAGGTGCGTGACTGATCTTCATGCGAGACTTTATTTGCGCCAGAGGGTAGTTAAAGCAGGGTTACTTTAAAATTTTGACACCATGTGTATCTGCAGAAGATAAAAAAAAGAAGTCAGAGGCTCACTCCCGAAAATGAACTTGTTTCCAATTATAACTTCACTAGGGTTTTTTTTACGTCTGATATTAATTCGTCTGGTGGCCAGTATGAATGACTTTTCAATATTTTTGATCCAATATAGACAATTCTAATAATTTCTCACTGTATATTTCCTGAAAAGTATAATATGAGTGTCTCCAAATCAAGAATCAATAGGTTTCTTCTAGGTAAGCGTGCTCCAACTTAGACCACACTGTTACTTAAAATCAGGTAGAGTGTGGAAAACGTAAATCAATTTCTGTGTTTAAAAAAATCCTCATCAATATTCATGCAGCCGTTCGATTGATTCGAGGTAATAAATATTGTTTCACCACGTACCTATATACATATTAACATAGTGCAGTAAACACAGCCCTACTGACCTATCTGCCGGACAATATTCACTCTTATGATGTCACCAATAAAGGCTTAACATCTAAACATGCCGCTTAACCCAAAGCGAGATAGTATCTGATATTGGGAAACGTTCTAACAAACATCCATTCGGGATCAAGGCTAGTGAAGTCTGTGTTGCATGAATAAAATATGATTAATTTTCTTACCCTTTGTTGAAGGGCCGGGCTATAAGGGGATATTGGTTCGATCAATATTATTAACAAGGCTCTGATAGACGTTCTTGATTGATCGTTGAAGCTAAGCAACGTTGTGCGGTAACAATTGAGATGGGTGACCGCAAGTGGCATTACGAGCTGTGCGCTTCCGTGCTTGGAGGGCACGATAAATAGTTGGTCCCGGTTTTTAAGTCGTTAAGCCATGACGGAGGCCTTTAGGCGGCCTAAAAACTCCGTCACAAGAGTTGGCCACTAGCTCATACTATCTTACTTACTTACAAGGCTCTGATAGTATTGCTTGACAGATTTATTATTTTGCATGTCTAAAATTTCGTTTTCAACGTATATTTCCAACAAAGGCAGTACATAAATCAGGAACAAAGGTTACGCAGCTTTAATCAATTTATGCCCTTCTTAACAACCAAATAATTATTATAAGTGCGTAAGTTTGTGAGGATGTAAGAATATTTTTATATATACAAATTTCCATAATTACCTACTACTAAATCCTGTCACTAGTTCTTTCGTACCAATGTGGTGAAGGGGTTAAAAGTGCGCCCCAAAGGCTCCTTTCGTGTACGACTAGTCGATTTCCTCACGAGGTTTTCCTTCACCGTTAGAGAGTACTAGTAATAGCGCACATACATTTATCGAACAGAAAAATCCTTTGGCGCACGATCAGATTTAAACCCATGACCTTGGGATTGAAAGGCAAAGCTGATACCATTAAACCACCAGTGCTCTAATCACCCATTACGGATGAACGGATTTAAATGAAACTTTGGGTGTACTCTAAGTACTTGATCTGGAATAACTCATATACCTACTCATTTATTCGCCGTATGAGCTTAAGATTTAACACTTGGTTTTGTCAACTTACATCCAAAAAGTCAGCGGCTAACTTTATGAGTCAAAGCCATTAAACAGACAAAACGGCCGAAAATAGTACAAAACATATTAAAGGGTCATCATCTTCCTGCCCTTATCCCACTCATGATCCTTGGATCATGCTGAAAGAGTTTTGGCTAAGGTGTTTTATGACCGGCCGCCTGTCTGACGTCAACCCTCCTTGGGAATACTAGCTTATTGTATCTCATCATGTTGGAGAGGATACTATAGGATATAGGATATTCTCGGGGAGAGAAGCAGCTGGACGCATTCTGTTTTTTCTTTACTCCCAGTCCAGCAGAGAAGCAGAGAAAAACATATTAAAGGGTATATTACTAAAATAAATGCTCATTTATGACAGCCTCGGTGGCGGGCGGGTGAGTACTCGGCTGAGATGCAAGAGGCGTAAGTTCGATGATGCAGGAGAAATGTTTGCATGTTCTGCAAATATTTCCTTTTTAATATCCACAATGGGATCAGAACTATGTATGTGACTGTTGGGTGTTATTTATTTAGTTAATAGGTGACAGGCGAGTGGAGCCACCGACGGATGCTAATATGACATAAAATTAATTAACAACCATAAACAGATATATAGGGCGTGAAATGATTTTACCTTTAGAACACAATCTACACAAAGTGTACTTTGAGCAGATATGTCATGAAGGGAAAAGTAATTTTAATTAGAGGATTCAGCAAGTGGAAAAAGGTTCTGGAGGCTAGCACTGGTTTGAACAGATCGTAATCGGTATGGTCCTTCCTTGACCATTCAAAATTACCAAAGATTTCGCTAAGCTACTAATAGAGCAAAGATACTAATATTATAAAGAGGAAAGATTTTTTGTTTCTTTGTTTGTCTGTAACGAATAGGCTCCGAAACTACTGGACTGATTTCAAAAATTCTTTCACCAATAGAAAGCTACATTATCAGGGATCAGTATAGGCTATAACATGTTTTCAAAAAATTAGGGATCCGTTAGAAAATTGCAATATTGTAACCCAAGGTAGAAAATCCAAAATAGTTTTTGGCGTGCGCTGCGAAAACTATTGATTATAGAACAAAATAATGTACTACACGCTTACGAAGTCGCGGGCAACAGCTAGTAATCTATATTATGGTATTCCTGGACTATCGTCGCACCAGAAGGACTGTTGTCACATTGGAAGACTGACCCCAAACGCAAAAACGCCTCACATCAACATTACTGAAAATGAGACGTGAAGACCTTCGGACAATGGTAGGCATTATCAAAATTGAGCAATTTTATTATTTATCCTCTTCGATCAAAATAAAAAGTTTATCCTGCATTTCGTTATAAAAGTGAACTAATGCTAGACCAACTGGCCGTTGGAAAATATTACCTGCGCAATGTAGCAACAGTAAGATAGGTCGACAATATGTCGTTAGGCTTTGCGAATACAAATGAGTTTTGTTATGGGTTTTATACAGTAAAATAATAACACTTTTATACCTATTGTTATTATTATAGTCATCTGGTGTCCATAGTACAAGCTTTGCTTAGGTTGGGGCTAAAAAGCGCTGTGTGAAATGTCTCCAAATATAAAAAAAACAACCTTCATGTACCTACCAACCAACCGTAGCTTGTATCTCCATAAAATGTTACTCATTATATTCAGGAACATTATTTTGTGACACAACTTTCCAAACTCCATCTTTATATTGAAACAGTTTTTCTATTACACGGAAAATACGAAAATTACAAGCCGTTGAAACTTATAACGCTCTCAAAAGTTTAAGTTTGTTCGTTTTACATCTTTTACAAGTTGTCGCGTGATAAATTATGTCTCGACCAGCGGAGTGGACCGGAGTTTTCAATAGCCTTTGAGCATGTATTCGACTTCCTATGACTTTCTATTGAACTTTTAAAGACACTTTTTAGGTTTGTCTTTGCTCACGTGCTACTTGGATAAATGGCCGTCAACCTTTAAAGTACAACTACTTTAAAACTAATTTTTTATTATAAAAGTGGGTGACCGAAAGTGACATCACGAGATGAGCGCTTCCGTGCTTCAGAGGGCACGTTAAATTGTCGATCCCGGATTTGAAGTCATCAAGCTATGACGGGAGCCTTTAGGCGGCCTAAGTGCAATTTAAACATTATAAGTGCACTATATATATAAATATTTGTGGATATTTCACACAGCGCAATCTAGCCCCAAACTAAGCAAAGCTTGTACTATGGACACTAGATGGCTGATAGAATACTTATATACTTTTTTTTTGTAAATACATACTTAAGATACATAATACTACAACACCCAGACCCGGAAGAAATATTTGTAGAACATACTAACATTTCTCCCGTAGCGGGATTCGAGCCCGCGCCTCTTGCGTCTCAGCCGAGCACTCGCCCGCCACGCCACCGAGGTTGGCAATGTTTGTATGTTTGTGTTTAAACCCCGCTAAAAAGAGCAGAACGGATATTTACATAATTTATGGCTTGGAACAACGAAAAAGTTACTTTTTAATTCGGTCCCGCTAAAGCGAAACCGCTAGATTTAAAAAAATACCGTTTAGATGACAAATGTGTACATGTAAAAAGGTACTTTCAACTACTTAAGTGATAGAATCGATTTTAAACTTGCATTTTACAAGAGTAGCCATCTACTTTCAGAGTGTTAGTTTGCATTGACAAATTGATTTTGGCTACAGCACTGAACATCAATTTATCTTCTCTAACTTTTTAACTACTAATAAGTACCTTTACTATCTATAGTAGATCATTTTTAGGAGGCAACTTTTATCTTCACAAACGGGACGCTGTAGTGCCCGGAACGAATTAAGATGGAGTAAGCTTGCCCAGCATTTATTCCATCCTCTCAGCTTAATCGTCCTTGTCCACAGGAAAGACATGGTCAATACGTGCGGAGCTGACTAAGCCGCGGGTTTCCTCACGATGTTTACCTTCACCGTTCGAGAGTACTCGAACTGGTTAGCGCACGTAAATTTTTCGCACAGAAAAATTCATTGGTGCTCGACCGTTAACCCACGACCTTGGTATCGGAAGGCGGGTTCACTACCACTAGACTAACAATGCCCTCTATGTATGTACTGTACCGGCCCTATTACGCTTCAATTATGGAACTGAACGGTTGAACACCGCCGTCTTTCTGTTCTTGTTTATCCTTTTCATCCAAAAGTTGTTTGGAAGAGATCGCTTTTAGCGATACTGTGGTTTTTTTTTGTAAAATTACTTTTATGTGTTTTGTGTATAATAAAGTGTTAATCTATCTATTTATCTGAGTGATCGGGCATCTTTAAGTCGTAAATAATCTCATCGTCAAACAAACAAGAACGGATGAACGCAAAAGCCCGTTATTTTATTTGTTTTCAAACATGATGAATAGCATGAATAGCAATAATATGTCTATAAAAATCATAAAAGTGGCCTAAACAAACATGTACCAACTTGTGTATGTTTATTTAGGAACTGGAAGTAGCTTGTTGCTTTTCTAAGATGCCGAATTATATTTATTGAAGGAGGAAACGTTTATTTAACCTATTTATTTGGCTAATTCCTGATTATGTGCGCTATTTCTCATGAGGTTTGCAATCATTGGGCATTTTATTTAACGACATACACATACATTTCCCACATTTCCCACATTTCCAATCAATAGTAGATGATTTGAACCTTTTCCTTATATGAATCTGAAAAAAACCATACCTATTTTTGACAGACAAACAATGTTCCTACGGCAATCTAACTACGAACACTCGTTGGTTTAATATAGGAAGCGTACATAACTCTCGCTACCTTCCGTCCATTCACGGTAGCCGGAGCTATTATGAATGTATGAATGGAGTATCCGAATATGTAAAAAAACTTTTTGTTCAACTGTTTTTGTTTATCTGCAGATCTGACTGAGGCTTTGCATATAAAGTTTTGGTGTTTTTACACATGGTCGATAAATTTTCATTCTGGTAAACTGATTGGGTCAGCATCAACATTCACTAGACCGGAACCCCATCTCTTGCGGTCCCATCAGACAATCCAGCTGTAATCAGTTCTTAATCATGTCCCTTTGGGCTAGAATGAAACCCTTTTACTTATAACGCACTCGGTTGAATAACCCTATTGCTCAAGTTTAATGAGTTTGACCAGCACGTTTAAGTCCCTAAATTATAAAAGTTGATTACTCCTCTCAAACACAGCTAACTTTACCATTTATACAGTACTAGATACATGCATACATCATATTGGAACTGGAAGAAATCGCACTAAGCGATAAGGTCACCCTTTATCATCAATTAAATAAATAAATAACACCCAACAGTCACATACATAGTTCTGACCCCACACTAGGACTCCCTGTGTCGTGCGTGGGTATCAGAAACTACGAGTAGGTACCATGGTCCCAAGATAGATATGGTGAACTATGGTGACAGGTGATCAGCCCATCGCCCATATAGATGGTTCATCATGTTGGAGAGGATACATACATAGATACATAATATCAAGTTTTTTCCATAGGGGAGAGAGAAACCACAAATTATCTTTTAATAATATTATAATTATTATTACAAAATTAATTTATCCTAATAAATTCTAAGGAATTAAGGAATTATAATATTGTCCCTGCGGGAGCTTATAATATTGAATACCTACGATATTCATACCGTAATGAAACTTAATAACTGTTTGGCTTCCCTTGATAAGGATTTAATGATAAATTTATAACTAGCTATTGTAGTGACATTTCTGAGTCTGGAGTACCATTCGCTCTTATTGAATTAGATTTAATTGCTTTTGAAAATTGCAACATTATAGTGTACATGTAGTCCTGAATAGAATTGAATATTTAGAATAAGATAATCATCAAGTGAATAAGTCAATCAAGAAATGTTTGCATTTCTGCAAATATTTATTCCTGTCTGTCGGTCTGGGTGTTGTAGTTATAAGTATGTATTTACAAGAAAGAGTATATAAGTATTCTATCAGCCATCTGGTGGCCATAGTACAAGCACTGCTTAGTTTGGGGCTAGATGGCGCTGCGTGAAATGTCCACAAATATTTATCCTCGCCGTGATCTGCTCCCAGGTCATTTTCAGTTCAGAGGCGCCCACTTCGTGGTGGCTTTAGCTCTAATTAAAATATGTTTAGGCAAATTAAAACAAACCCCACTAATGTAGAACTATTTGCCTAGTAATTTAGATTCCGATCCTGACCCCTTTTTAATGTGTTCAGCAGGTCTATAAGTGATTACTAGACGTGTCACTAGTTTTTTCGAACCAGTGTTGTAAAAGGATTTGAAGCGCACTATACAGGCTCTTTTTATGCAATCCTACTAATATTATAAATGCGAAAGTTTGTGTGGATGTGAGGATGTAAGGATATGTAGATGTGATGATGTATGTTTGTGCCTCAATCACGCCGTAACGGAACATTGGATTTGAATGAAACTTTTAATATACATAGTTTGTGTGCTGGAATAACATATAGATAGGCTACTTTTTTACCGGATATCACGCGGGCGAAAGCTAGTTGACACATATTTTCGATATTAGGTTCTACGGTATGTAGGTTTCCTCACGATGTTTTTCTTCGCCGTTTAGCTACTGGTTTAGAGTATTTAGAGCGTTTAGATTACTGGTATAGCGTAAGTTTTTTTTCCAAAAGGAATCCATTGTTGCACGATAAGAACCCAAGGATTGGAACGCGAGGCCGCTACTCTATTTATTAACTAGTTAATGCCCCTGACGCTGTCTGCGACCCGAGTCGAACAGTCGACTGAGCGCTGATTAGTTATTAGGTATTTGAGGTCAGTATTGATTTTATTGTGGGTGGAAACCTGAAGGAGTAAGGAGACCTTACAGGAGGTGAAGGTACTTTGCGGGCTGCTTTATTTTGTGCCCCGTCTATGCCGTAGAAGGTACTAATTACCGCCCATTCTTCGCTCGTGTTGTACTCGTGTAAAAAGTAGAAGTAAAGTACATAAAGTAATAGTTTATTTAGTGTCAAAAATTAACAGAATCAACATAAATAATATCCTCTAAGCTACTCTTTTATAAAACTAAACATTTTTCTAACATTATAATGAAATTAAATAAATTAATTAATTACAGACTTAACTTCTCTGCTGGACTGGCAGTAAAGAAAAAACATAGAATGCGTCCAGCTGCTTCTCTCCCCGAACATGTCGTAAAAGTCGACTAAGGGATAGTATCCTCTCCAAAATGATGGACCACCTATATGGGCGATGGGCTGATTACCTGTCACCATGGTTCACCATATCCATCTTAGGACTTTAAATCAGAAGTAGCTGCAAGTTTTCTTATGTCAACTTGTGGCTCTGCCCACCCCATTAGAGATATGGGCGTGATAGTATGTATGTTTGTATAGTTTTCGAGAAAAAAATATGCTTCAAATAAATCCCCAGCCAGTAAGTTTTACTAGGCCTAAAGTTAACGATAATTATATAATCTCAAAATTTCAAACGTTTTAATACCGCATTGGTTCAGTTGGCGTAAACCTTCCCCTCCGGATAACGTTACCTGACAGATTAATATTAATGACACAGTATCACAGTCCCTTTCGCAAAGTCAAAGATAAAGAAGCTAATATTTTTACCTGTCAAATACACGCAGTGATGGCGGCAAATGGCCTTAGAGAGTGTGGGAGTAGTAAAGCGGATTTACCCTCAGCTAAAGGCATTGTCCTAGGTGAGCATCAAACGCGATGCGATGTTTTGAAAATATTAAACAATAGCTACTTGGCTTACATTATCGCGGAAATCAGTTAACCATTTGACGGTTTAAAGAGTCGGATCGCATCGCGTCGCTTCTTGTCGCTTTCCGTCGCTCACATAGGACAATGGGTAAAGTCGTCGACTGCTTCCAGCTACATTATATAGCAAAAACACCCTTGCTCCCAGACTACACATAATGCGTAACGATAAATTTGAGTAAGTGAACTGAACTAAAAAAAATAATAGCTGCGGGCCATCCCTTCATTCGCAATGTGAATTTGCAGCATCAATTTTTTTTTGAGTTGTTTTTGACTCTTATTTACGCAGATTTCTCGGTATTTGGTGGCTAGTTACCATGTTTATTCACAATCTTAAGAATGTCAGAATCTTGAGCTCCAGATGTATCTCAAGCAGTATGCAGCTCAAGTTTTTAGAATAAAGTTACTCTTATAACGCTTGTGTATAAATAAATAAATATTTGTGGCCATTTCACACAGCGTCATCTAGCCCCAAACTAAGCAAAGCTTGTACTATGGACACCAGATGGCTCTTAGAATACCTTATTACTTTTTTTGTAAACACATATAATATACATATTTCTACAACACCCAGACCCGGAAGAAATATTTGCAGAACATACAAACATTTCTCCCGTAGCGCGAATCGAAACCGCGCCTCTTGCGTCTCAGCCGAGCATTTGCCCGCCACGCCACCGAGGTCGTCAAATGAAAGTTAAATTGTATAATTACAATTCGGATTTACAACTCAAGTTTTTTGAGTTCAGTCACGTGAAGCTGTACATTTACTGTCGGCATTTCATTGTAGAATCCGCCTGTGAAGCCGAGGCCTTCGTCTCCCTTATTCATGTATATTTCCTAACACAAGCCTCATTTACAAGTTTATCTGTTGAAACCCGAAACAAACTTATGCTAAGCAGTAACTAAGTCTCGTTGCTTGTATTGATTACCTCTACCCTCGGTTTACACTTGGCCGAACGTGTGCGTTTTGCGTACAGGGAATTGCGTATCTACGTAATTTGTACGTGACGTACATTTTGTAAGTCTACGTGAGGTTGGAGTAAAATTGGTACATTGTTATAAAGTGTTTGTCAAAATACATAAGTAGCAGAAATTTAAACAACTATTTTTGAATCTATTGCAATGTTTAGTAGAGCAAAATATTCTGAGCTATTCAATTAAGAGTTTGGAGTACAACTATGTATATTATGTATATTTATATGTATGTATATTCGTATGAGCTAGTGGCCAACTCTTGTGACGGAGTTTTTAGGCCGCCTAAAGACCTCCGTCATGGCTTAACGACTTAAAAGCCGGGACCGACTGTTTAACGTGCCCTCCGAAGCACGAGTACTACTGCTAACCCATATCGTTCCATTGTTGTGCAAAGGTCCCTCTACCCTATACCTACCCCTATTTCCAACTGTATAATTTGATATTTTTATAAAGGCGTGTCATCGTAACGATGTAATAATGCTTATTAAGGCTTATTATCATTGATTAATGATCAACTGGTTGAAAAATTAGTTAATAAAGTCGACTAAGGGATAGTATCTTCTCCAAAATGATGAACCAACGGGCGATGGGCTGATCACCTGTCACCCTGGTTCACCATACCCATCTTAGGACTTTAAATCAGAAGTGGCTGTAAGTTTTTTTATGTTTACTTGTGGCTCTGCCCGCGCCATTAGGGATATACGGGCGTGATAATATATATGTATATGTGTACATACGTGATTGATTTCAATGTTGTTATTGAATTTAACGAAATAGATGAATGCATATCGAATTAGTTTCAATGTAAACGAACGGAACAGCTTTGCAGAATATGCAAACATTAATAAACTTGCATCTTAGCCGACCTCTTGCCCGCCTCACCGAGGCCGTCATAATATAAATAAAACAGACTAATAAATTGCCAACAGTGTAATTTTCATGGAAATGTAATTGCGGCTTTGAAATAGACAGAGGCTTCGGGTAAACGATCCCTGTTTCCAGTTGCTTTTGTTTCAAACGAACAGGAATGTTGGTTTAATTAAGAGCTAGTTGTATTTATTAAATGGACGACTCCCAGGGCGGCGGAAAATAACTACAATTTATTTATTTATCTACCTAAGGAGACTTGTAAAACGATACAGTTTACCAACATATTTTCGACTCGTAAGGCCATCTTCGTAAGTAAAACCAATTGTCTACGCGTTATCAGATATCGATAAAATATATTGTCGCCATGGGACATCCCTAATCTTGATACTACACTGTAATAGTACATAACGGTCGCACAGTGTTCCTTCCATGCCACGTAAGCAAAGGGACACAAAAAGCGACGTTGTATACGTATCGCGCTATCTAGCCCCAAAGGTTGTACTATGGACACCAGATGACTGATAGAATACTTATATACCTACTTCTTTTTGTAAATACATACTTATAATACTACAACACCCAAACCCAGAAAAAAATATTTGCAGAACACACATTTATACCGTAGCGGGAATCAAACCCGCACGTCTTGCGTCTCAGCCGAGCACTTGGCAACCACGCTACCGAGGTCGCCATAGTTAAATTTATTATTATCAGCTATTTCCCTGCTGGACAAAGGACTCTCCAGATTTCACGACCTAGTGCTCTCTCAGTCAGCTATACGATACGATAGGATAAATAAGAGCCTTTGAGGATCACTTCAAATCCTTTCACCACACTGGTCCGAAATGACTAGTAACACTGGTAGTATTAATGTATTGATAATAATGCTTAAGCAAGTAGGTACTCGCGTTGTCTCAGGTAGCCCTTCAGCTAGGTGGAGTGACGATCTGCGAAAGGCTGCTGGCAGAGACTCGATGCATCAAGCCGATGTGGACTGCTATAGACTGATGATGATGATGATGAAGTTCTCGGGGTGCTAAACTATTGATAAAATCATCGACATAATCCCAACTCTATCTCGAAGAGCAACCGCACATCATTCTCTACACCACGTAAGCGCGGCATTTGAAGCACGTCGCATGTAATACTAGATAATACCCAGTTCACACCTTTATTACGAACCCTGGTCTTGCTTACGTCACTCACATATAGAACTAGTGGAACACCTCACGACTTTTCCTGCGCTGAGTTTTGTTCACACAAACTTTGTTCCCGCTGTGTCCTATAGTACTTAAATTTTAGTGCGACCCCGCGCCATAAGAGAAAATTCCCTCCAATCCAAGTTTCATGCTCCTAGGACTCATAGTTTAGGCTGTGTTAATAGTAAGTCAGTCAGTCTCAGTCATCTTTATTTATTCTCTCTCACAAAAGTATTTTTACAGTAGTAGGATTTTGGATATTACAGAATTTATGTTAAACCTGTTTTGTGAGGGACTGGTGCCTGTGGTAGGTTTGACTCCTGTACCTGGTCACCAGTGCCCCACACCGCGGATAATGCAAGATAACTTATCACAAAAAAAATTATAATGATGGAAATAATTGAATACTAAAAATAATAATAATTCTAATTCTACTAATAAAAACAATGGAAAAAAAAGACTAATCTATAACAAGAGCAACCAAGATTACCGAAGTTTAATCAATATGTGTTGTGTGTGTGTGTGTGTGTGTGTGTGTGTGTGTGTTTAATATTATTTAAATGTAAAGCGCGGTACAGATGTAAAGAGCTGGTGGAGACATAGTGAAGATGTGAAACTGGCATATCTCGTAGACTTGTATGGAGTAAATTATAAATACATTAGTAACGTGACTTGGCACAAAGTTTGAGAGTAGAAGCCACTTACTTATATGTCTCTGACACTTAGGTATGTATTAAACCGGTTAAGTGTAAGTCGAATTCACACACGAAGGGTTCCATACAATCGTAGGTACATGTACATAAATGTTTCTTGTAATTAATTTTTATTATTTGTTGTTATAGCGGTAATAGAAAAAAAATTGTGGAAATTTCATCTCTAGCTATACAGTTCATGAGATACAGCCCGCCGACAGACGGACGGATGAACGGATGGGCAGACGGACGGACGGACAGCGGAGGCACAGAACCCTAAAAAGACGTAGACCAGTGCTAATTTTAAAGGCTTTCGCCGCATTATTGACACTGAACTTGAATGACGTTCCACACATTTTCGTAGTAACTCTGTCGCGGCGTCACTGCCGCTTGTTTCGAAAGTCTATCTTAGTAATTGAGTTTTATTTGTTACTTGTGTACTGTGCCTTAATAGTAAAGGATCTTGGCTTAGAAGGGCCTTCGACTGTTGTATTATCTGTGGCCTGATCCCTTAATAGGCATCTTATAATTTCGGGATTACTCACATCATAGTGTAAGGAACTTAATTAGAAATGTACCTTGGATATCCTGAACCTCATGTACCCTTTCAGAAAATAGATTATTCCTACTCATGATTTTTCTAGGTACCTAGTATTTTTTTAATTGAAATAATCGTCGTAATGAAATAAATTCAGGTAAATCAAATTGTAATTCACGATTTAGTAAGTTTGTTTCTCACAATAGAAAACCTTATCAGCCATTCCACTACCTCAAACAAACTCAGTCAGGCGATGATATGATTCGGCAGTATTGAAAGATAAGTTTACGGCGCGGTTCTAAAATAATTTTTGACTTTCGGTTCCTTTATCATAAATTAAGATGTCAGTTGGTACTGATACTACGACTTGTCACTGGTTACTCAAACTAGTGTGTTGAAAGGATTTCATATGCGCCTCTAAAGCATTTTTTGCACACTAAGACTGGTTAAGACTGATGAGACATAATTATAGCTTCTTCAGAGATAGACATTTCATCATCAGCCTATAGCAGTCCACTGCTGGACATAGGCCTACCCTAATGAGCGCCATCGCGCCCTATCTTTGGCTTGACGCATCCAGTTTCTGCCAGCAGCCTTTCACAGATCGTCACTCCACCTGGCCGAGTCGCGGCTTCCACTCAAGAACTCGTTTACCCCAACGGTTGTCGGTTCTTCGGCAGATATGACCACTGTCACATCAATTTGCTAATTCTCTGGGCTATGACGGTGACTTTGTTTCTCTGTCGGATAACATCGTTACGGATCCTATCTTTCAGAGATACTCCGAGCATAGCTCTCCATAGCACGCTGAGTGACTTTGAACTGGTGGACTAGCCGTACTGTTAGTGTCAGCGTTTCGGCTCCGTATGTCATGACAAGTAGGACGCACTGATTGAACACTGGTTTTCATGCATTGTAATATAGGTGACGAGAAAACTTGACGTAATTTTCCAAATACTGCCCAACTGAGCTGGATTCTCCTCTTAGCCTGCTTCTCAAAGATATGTGTATTCCGAAACAACTTCAAGAAGGTGGCCAGTTACGACGACAAGTTCTGGATCTATGCGGTCATTAACATTTAACATGACCTTGGTTTTATCCAAGTTCATACAGAGACCTATCTATAAATGCTAGATTGCTTATCATTTGTTGCAGTTTTTCCAGCGACTCCAAAGATAGACAGATAGACATAAAATATGCTGATCCTAAATACGCTATACAAATTGTCACAATAAAAAATCTTTCGGCGATTTGTATGAAAATATGACTTTATCATTTAGAGGACCTTTCTTAGTAACACAAAAGCGTCAATGTTCAAATTAAGGGCCTTTTGCAATGAATTTTGGTATTCATAGTCGAAGCTTAATTTAATTTCACACAACGATATCTCAAATAGTTTGACCTCTGAACTTATTGTTTCCGCTCGTAAATTTTACTTGATAAAGTAGACAGGGTGTTTAATAACACCGAACCTGTCGAAACTTTACTGTCCTCACAGAATTGAATGTTTCAATCTCAACTTTCTAGGGAATAGAATACTGTAGACAAGTACTTAAGTGACAAAAGATAAACTTGGCGAAACACTGTCTAAAACCAAAAGTTCTCTTACATTTGAATTAAAACTTGTTCATATTCTACATACTTTTTGCATTAAGAATATTATGTGTGTGTATGTGTAATATGTGGTTGTTGCGATATGCGGGCATGTGCCAAATTTATTTTAAAGTAAATTATTATAAGTACTCTTAAAACAGAACGTTTTCAATATGTAGCCAGACTTCACCCACAGCCGGGTAAGTCTCCCATAATTGTGCTATCCACCGCGGATTTGCGCTGGTTTATCCTATCTTCGGCCCAAGTCTTTGGCAGTGCCGTCTGCCCATCTCGCTCAACGTCTTGCATTCCATAGCTATCTGTCTCTGGCTGTCATTAAATGCGGTGCATGGAATATTGTTTTGACGTACTCTCACTATGTTCCATTCACGACATAAGATGAAGTTTGATAGGTGAGACATCTACAGGCTGCGCCAATTTATAACTTCATAGTCACTTCATCACTCAGAAACGTTTGAGTATAAATATAAATAAATAATATCCAAAATCTGGAGATTTAAGAAGTTTGCTGTGCAAAAAGCTGGCGTAAACCTGTTTTTCCAGTTTAATACTTCCTATCTTCGAGGTTATTTCTAGTTTATCTTCGAATAAGAGTTGAATCAAAATAAGAATAATACGGGAATAATACTGAAACTCGGAGAAACAAAGGGTAGAGTAAATCCACAAAGACAAATAGCTAATCTTGAGAGACTCATACATCTGGTATCAGCAGAAAAGCCTTTAAATCTTTCTTTATCTCCTACTCACTAGGATAATATTTTATAGGAGTATGTAATTGAGAAATGTTGTGGTGGATGTTTTTGGTAGTGAATATCAATCTGCAAAATCAAGAAAACAGAAAAATATTGTCGGAATTATTTCACATTTCTTGTCATAATTTTTTTAGCATCATCATCATTATCAACAACAAAAAAGTTGGTGGATTTTTATATGCATGCAAAAATAAACATAGAAAAATTGCATGAATTGCATGGATGACATGAGTTGTAAGAGAGTTAATGGTGAGATGACAGGTGATAGGAGAGAATAGAGAACAAACAGCCTCCCGACCAAACCTACGTTCCCTCGTAGGTAAAAAGAATCTACTGTGCCGATTCCGCAAGTAAGATGATGTCAATTCAGTTGCAGGAACACAATGACATGGCATCATTATGGTAAGTAATTATGGTAAGCCATGACGGAGGCCTTTAGGCGGCCTAAAAACTCCGTCACTAGAGTTGGCCACTAGCTCATACGAACATACATATTAGTTAGAGTTGAATACCACAAGGCTATCATCATGGAACGACTAAGCTGAGTAGGTACCATACTCTCAGCTTAATCGGCCTTGTCCACAAGAAAGACATGGTCGTTACGGAGCTAACTATGCCGCGGGTTTTCTCACGATGTTTTCCTTCACCGTTTGAAAGTTCGAAAACATGTGTCAAGTACCCGAAAAGAGCTTTAAATTTAAATTTAAATCCTTTCACCACACTGGTTGAAAGAACTAGTGACACGACTGGATCGATAGATCGTTTGAGGGTAGCGCACACACAGTTTTCGAATTGAAAAGTCCATTGGTACACGACCGGGTTTGAACCCGCAACTTTAGGATCAGAAGCCGGAGGTCGGGGGTACTACAATAATTATTTAGTTTAAAGTTATAATAAACTTTAAAGTAAATATTAATGTACAAAGCTACCTAATCGTACTTGTCTATAACATTTATCTTCATTATTCAACCGTCGCGTCTGTCATACAGCAAAATTGAATAGAAATCCGATTATCCTTTCAACCCGCCAGCGTAGGCCTCCTGAAACAGCTTACATACTACAAAAACGGCCATTCTTCAACAAAATTGGCACGAGGAATATGGTCCTGTCATTATTGTGAATAGTTTCTGGCAGGAGATAGAATTAGGCTGCCAAAAGCTTGGCTATATTTTTATTTATCTTACTTATATTATAAATGCCAAAGTTTGTGAGAATGTTTGGATGTTTGTGCCTCAATCACGCCTAAACGGCTGAACGGATTTGTATGAAACTTTTAAAACATATAGTAAGTGTGCTAGAATAACATATAGGCTATTTCTTATCCAGATACCACGCGAGAAAAGAAACACCTTAGCCAAAACTCTTACAGTATGATCTAAGGGTCATGCTGTCTGGTCACCCCACATAGAGTGGGATAATTGCAGGATGATGATGATGATGATGATGATGATGTACCACACGAGAGAAGCCGCGGGCGGAAGCTTTATACATATTTTAGCTGAAAAACTTGGACGATATGATCGAAAGATATAACAAGATCACTACTACTAGATTTCGATTTCACCGGTAGATACATAAATAAATAAATATTGGTAGACATTTCACACAGCGCCATCTAGCCTCAAACTAAGCAAAGTTTGGCAGTGTATGACGATCGCACTATGCGTGGACTTTATCAGCTGTATTTTTATTAGCTATCTGGTTCGCTCCACGATTTATTCATTGAATTCGATATGAACATTTAGTTTTGGAAGTATTCATTAGAACTGGTAATAGTGATTTTAGAGTTCTATGTTATTACTGTTTATTCACGATGTACTTTAACTTAATTGTTGGTTTAAATTCAATTTCTGATCGATTTGCAATGTTCATTTAAATATAGGTTACAAATTACGTTTGTACGCCTTCCTTCTTGCAACAGATAAGCAACTTGGTTCTTTTTGCGTCGATATGATCCCTGTTATTTATTACCTAAAGATAATTATCATAAATAATGTAAGAAAGAAAAATTTTATTTTGTGCAAGTTTTAAAACGTTTCAGTAGATTTTTTGGCAAAAGCTCCACAACTGAAAAAAAAACTAAGTACTAAGAAAACAACATCGAACTTGCTTGAATTACTTCGACTTTTATAAATGTGGGACGCAACTTAAAATCTAATTAAGGTCACTGGTGTTCTAACGAATGCAGTCTTGAGAAGTTAAAATAGCAAAAAGCGTGAACAAAACTGTTGCAATATATTGTTTGGAATAAGGTTCATTGTAAAAGCGGTTTTCGCGTTATTTGCTGCACCATCATTACTGTCAACCCATTCAAAGCTTTGGAAAATATTAGTCGTATTATTGGTTGTTTTTTACTCAATTTATCTTTTAACTTTTTAATTAATAAAACCTAATAAGCACCTACACCATTTTCACATTAAGTACTTTTATTCGTGTCATTAGTGTTTTTAACCTTATGAATGATACCTTTATACTTATTAGGTTCTAGGACAGTAATAAGGATGTCATGTTTCCATCACCATTTTTTAAAGTCAGTACTCCCAACCAATGACGGAAAACAACTGTTTTTTACGAGTGTATAGCGACATACATTTTTCATAAAGATTTAAATAAATATATTTTTTAATATTTGGTTCAATTCCAGGACCTTTTGAACGGAAGGTGGAGTACCAGCAGACCTGTGCCCTCAGTATTTTTATTGATATTAAAAAACTTTTTTAACATTCCTTCGATCATTCCAAGATGGCTGTCGGTCACAGATTTCGATAATGCCATTGAATTGGATCGTCTATAACACCCATTCACACCTGTGACCAAATCTCGTCCGGCGTTGGGTACAAAATTAAATGTGTTCGGTGAACTCTATAAAACTTTTTGATTGGGTCGATTTAGGGGCTTTAAATAAAAGTTGAAATTTTGCATAGACTGGACGAGGAAAGATCTCTATTACCAAATTGTTGAAAAGATAATAAATGGTCTAGGATATAATAGGCCACTGGTAGTGGCTTTTACCGTGCCAGGCGGTATCACAGAAACAATTTTTTTTAATATCATCATCTTCCTGCCCTTATCCCACTCTATGTGAGGTCGGCACATATATCGGTCGTGTAAGAGTTTTGGCTAAGGTGTTTTATGACCGGCCGCCTGCCTTTATTATTGTTTTTTTATATATAGATAAGTAGTTTTAGTTTCAAATTAAGTTTCATACGAAAATTCAACAAGCTACGAACAATGAAATGTCTTTTACTTCGAAGACCTTGAATATATGAATCAATGAAGAAAGTAAACAAGGCAAAGGAATTCGCTGGCTCTCGCCTCTTATTCATTAAAACGTCTACTTTGATTTATTTGCGTTCTCCTGGTACCAAGTACACGAAAGCATTTTGGTGCTTGGGTCCGATTGATGCGTATCCAGTTTTAATAATATTACTAGCCGTGTCACTAGTTTTATTCAAATCAATGTGGTGAAATGATTTAAAGTGCGCTTCAAAGGTTCCTATTCTACACTAGACACATATTTTAGATTTTTAGGTTCTATGATATTCCGGTTTCCTCGCAATCTTCTGCTTCCCTTTACTGGTATAGCGGTATTTTTTGACCAGAAAAATCTATTGGTGTACGACAGGATTTGAACCAAGGACCTTAGGATCAGAAGGCGAGGCCGCTATCACAAGGCTACCACTGCTCCTTTTAGCGCCAGTTTTCATAAAATTCAAACGTTGGGCTTAGTAGGGCCTAGACCACGGCTCTGCTAATCCCAGATCAAATACCGTTCCGTTTTACGTTAGTTGCTCTGACGCGTAAGACGTCTAGAGTTCTTGCTCAATAGGTACCGTCGAACCGAACGTTTTGTACACAATTTACTATCAATATTTGGCTTGCGCCCAGCAATCAGCCGCTGAGGCGACAGTTTGGCTATCTATCTTAAATTGAGATCTCACAGTGTCTTGATAAGTAAGTGCATTTGGGCTGTGCCAAATTTAATGTTTGGAAATACCCTTAATAACTCCTATAATGCCCGGTTTGAATACTTGTTTATTTATGTATTTATAGGAAAACCAACAGCTGCAACATTAACAAACAAACTACACTTATAAAAACACAAAGCTAACTAAGGTTTTCATGTGTAGAAATATTTTAAGATACAACACAGTCGTGAATAATTACGCTAAAGAAAAACAATATAATAATATTTATAAATACTGGTCAATTAAGAGATTTGCACACGAAGGGTTCCGTACCATCGTACATGTAATTTTTAATACGATTTTTACTCTGTGGCCGATATGACTGGACGAATTTTGACAAAATGAGGTGTTGTTGGTTTCGTCTAGATAACGAGAGTTTCAATTATAGGTATAACCTATAAGGTATAGGTATCCAGGGAATCCTAAAACGGAACAAATAAAGAAAAGCAAACTTCTAATTCTCATTACCAACAAAAAAGTTGCTGTCTAGCTGAGTTAACTCTCGTATGTATAGAATAAATCAAAATCCAAGCTCTTACTCAGCTTATTGAAGTCATGGGTGCCAAACATATTCTACTAACGGACTACTTTTACCATAGCAACGTTTTATTCTGACAGATAACAACGTTGCTTTGGTAATGAACGATCCGTCGTCCGTAAATAGAATATTGAAACCGGACACAACAGATCGGCAAAAGATTTTCGTTGTATCATGAAATATATTTCAATAAACAGCGGATTCACACACAGCTCACATGCGACAAAGTTTACGCTCTCAGCACTAGTTTATGGATATAAATAAAATTGAAACCAACTGTCACATATCCTATCCTACTAATATTATAAATGCGAAAGTTAGTGAGGATGTGACGATGTTTGTGCCTCAATCACGCCGTAACGGCTAAACGGATTTGAATTAAACTTGGAACATACATAGTATGTGTGCTGGAATAATATATAAGCTACTTTTTATCCTGGCTCCACGAGAGTTAAGCCGCGTGTGGAAGCTAGTATACAATACATATTACGCCCACAACGTTGCTCAACTTCAACGATCAATCAAGAACGTCTAAGCAAGCTACGCCACGAGCGCTTCAGTACCTCGAGTTTTATTATGGTTACGTGATAAAAAAAAACTAAGGCCTTTTACCATCTATAGTAGATGATTTATACAGCGTCAGGAGGCAACTTTACCTTCACAGACGGGACGCTGTAGTGCCCGGGACGAATTAAGATGAAGTAGGCTTGCCCAGCACCTATTCCATCCTCTCAGCTTAGTCGGCCTTGTCCACAGGAAAGACATGGTCAATACGTGCGGAGCTGACTAAGCCGCGGGTTTCCTCACGATGTTTTCCTTCACCGTTTGAGAGCACTGGTATAGCGCACATAAGTTTTTCGCACAGAAAAATCCATTGGTACACGACCGGATTTGAATCCACGATCTTAGGATTGGAAGGCGGGGTCACTACCAACTAGACCACCAGTGCTCTCTTACGTGATAAACTAGTGCTAAAACCACAGAATGCAATATGTAAATCGCGACCGCAAGCACTCGTGAGGCACGCGGGGCTCGTAGCATCCTGAATACAGTCAGAACCGCAATACCGAAGCGTATGTTGCAAACTTAGGTCAGTATTGAACTCAAGTGAGAATAACAAAATGGCATACATCTCTATGTGGGGTCGGCACAGCATGATCCTTGGATCATGCTGTAAGAGTTTTGGCTAAGGTGTTTTATGACCGGCCGCCTGCTTGACGTCAACCCTCCTTGGGAATACTAGCTTATTGTATCTCATTGTAATAACAAAATAGCATACATTTCTGTCAATTTTTCATCGAACAGTCTAAAAAAACTTAATTACTGAGAGTATACTGACGACCTCGGTGGCGTGGCGGGCTAGTGCTCAGCTGCAAGAGGTGCGGCTTCGATTCCCGCTACGGGGGAAATGTTTGTTTCTGCAAATATTTCTTCCGGGTCTGGGTGTTGTAGTATTATAAGAATGTAAAAAAGTATATAAGTATTCTATCAGCCATCTGGTGCCCATAGTACAAGCTTTGCTTAGTTTGGGGCTAGAAGGCGCTGTGTCAAATGTCTAACCCCAGAATACTCAAACGCGACTCAGAGTTGAGCACGTTTCAACTTACGGTTTTTTGACAGTTTCTGATGAAAATCTGTCAAAAAAAAAATCGTCATTTGAAACGTGCTCAACTTTGAGATGCGTTTAAGTATTCGGGGGTAAGGAATATTAAAACAACTTGACAACAAAGTCATGTTAGAAATCAATATACTGCATGATAAAGCTATGAAACGGCTAGACCGGCGAAAGGTTAAGGGTGTATCGTAAGGGCACTTTATAAGGGTAGAATTTACGTTAATAGTTATTGCCGAGCGAACGAGCTCGAAGAGGGAGATTTGCAACACAATGGTATGTCAACTATGTTAAAAAATATGGGTCGTTTAAAAATAAAGCCGTTATTAAATCAATCACGCTTCGTTTGATATTACAGAAAGACTTTTCATTTACCACTTCGGAAAAACTGACTAAAAAATCTTAAAAAAAAATCTATTATTCATTATTATTTTGGATCATACAAGTTTCTATCGTCTTCTCGTAATGTTTATACAAAATTATAAATATGTAGTAGTAGTATGTAGTGGTTTAGGATTTGAACATACGACTTTTATTAGACCTGACGATCTGGGCGGCGGCGTGGCGGGCGAGTGCTCGGCTGAGACGCAAGAGGCGTGGGTTCGATTCCCGCTACGGGAGATGTGTTTGTATGTTCTGCAAATATTTCGCCGGGTCTGGGTGTGTTATAAGTATTCTATCAGCCATCTGTTTCCCATAGTAAAAGGTTTGCTTAGTTTGGGGCTAGATGGCGCTGTGTGAAATGTCCACAAATATTTATTTATTTATTTATCACAAAGATTTATCGCCAATCACGACACTTTACGTAACATAGAGGTCGAGTGCACTGGGAGTACCTAGTAATACCTAGTAAGGTATTACGTACGTAATTGTTGATGCGAACATCAATCTCACAGAGGAAATAGACTCGCTTCAAACTAGCACAACCATAGCTTTGGCTTCCATGGATACTATGAACGACATTTACATTTGATAAATAGCGGTGAACGATTGACTTCGACAGTTTGAAGATCTTGAGACTAACAAATTGGAGATACATGGTTCGTATTGTTAAACGGATTTTTATTTTTTGTTAAACAGTTATGAATATTTGGGTTATAGAAAGGAATAAATAAATAAATATTTGTGAACATTTCACACAGCGCCATCTAGCCCCAATCTAAGCAAAGCTTAAACTATGGGAACCAGACGGCTGATAAAATACTTATAATACCATATTACTACAACACCTGGGTAATGTTATATGCAATTCTGTATTATGCAATTCTGCAAATATTTCTTCAGATTCTGGACCCTGAAGAAATATTTGCAGAACATACAAACATTTCTCCTGTAGCGAGAATCGAACCCGTGCCTCTTGCGTCTCAGCCGAGTACACGCTCGCCACGCCACCGAGGTCTTCTGGAAGAACAAAACATGCTGTGCCGGCATGAACGGTAGGAAAATGATTATGGTTTCTGAAACCGATGGTAACTTTATGGACTCTTAATAAAGAGCGCATACGGCCAATGAGCAAAAGGTATCCCAGAAATTTCGAAATCGGCTTGCTCGGTGGCGCAACTGGATTAACCTACCCACGGTAACGGTGTCCGGGGTAGCGTGTTCAAATCTCGTCCTTGTAAGAATTCTTGAGGTCAATTTTAAATATAAAACTATCTTTCAACGTGGTCCAATTCAGAATACATAATTGTTATTATATTATACCATAATATAGGTAACTTGTTTATTATGAGCGTATTATTTACAGTTTCTCGCTAGCGAGCTTTTACTAAAAAATATAATGGATGTTTATCATTATTACATTCATACAAAACATGTCCAAAACCACAAAACAGATAGCCGCTTTGTCAATATTGAAGACATTATCTACACGCCACAACATTCTGATAAATTTGTTTAAATGATTTCAGTTTTTACCATCAAATGGTAGAATGTAGGAATTTTAGTGAACACCATTTTCTACATTCCAAAAGGAGTAGATTGACAAATAAATAAATAAATATTTGTGGACACTTCACACAGCGCCATCTAGCCCCAAACTAAGCAAAGCTTGTACTATGGGAACCAGATGGCTGATAGACTACTTTTATATTTTTTTTTATAAATACAAACCTATACTGCATAATACTACAACACCCAGACCCGGAAGAAATATTTGCAGCACATACAAATATTTCTCCCTTAGCGGGAATCGAACCCGCGCCTCTTGCGTCTCAGCCGAGCACTCGCCCGTCACGCCACCGAGGTCGTCAAATCAGTATATATGGATCCGTTATTTATTTATTATTATTATTATTTATTATTAAATCTGACGTTTACAATATAATAAAGCCAAGACCAAAAAGGGTATACAAGTGATTTACTTCTTGTTTTGCGATTGAATACACGATGTTGCAGCCTCCCCTTAAATGCCTAGAGAATTTTGAATTGTGTCATAGTCTGTAATAGAACATCTTGTCTCTTTAGTTGTTTCTACCTGGCGAAAAATATCTAATCAGAAATATTGTCATTTGGCTTCGCACTTGACAAAGAGTGAAAAAGTATGCCAGGCATGTTTCAACTATTTAGATCTAGGTTTTGCCATTAAATCTATATTCGAACAAAAAAAACATTTTGATCCTTAGCTTTATTGCTGCGTGATAAAAAGCAACATGCAAACACACTATATTCGTGAATATTTATTTATTTATTTTAACGCTAACGTTCACTAGTGCTGTTTAAAACAAATGCTTCTTAAGGGTTATTGAGCTAAATGCCATTACAATTATAAGTGTAGACAGCATTCAAGAAAATTTTGAGCGAGTAACAAAAGAATAAGAAGTATGATAAAACAGAATTAAACTTAATTAATTAGGATAGTGAAATAAAACGAGTATTGTAAATTAAATAAACTTTTGACAGTATCTTTCATTAAAATTGTAGTTACGTGATGGCTCGTAGGTGACTATTGATATCTTTCGTCGCTTATCAACCCTAGGTCTTAGGGTTTAATGTATTAGGGTTGACAGATTTTGGGGATATTTTATCGTGTATTTTCGCGAAAAGAGCATTGTCATTTTATAAACAGTACAGTCATTATTATGTATGACCAAAGCAGTTACCGAATGGCGGCCAAGGCTTTTATTTCTGAGCGTTGTCTAAATTGGTCATTTTTATGATTGGACATTTTTATGAATGGACATTTTTAGACTATTTGTCATTTTTCATAATTGGACAATAGTCATGCAAAGGCTTGTTCATACTTCTAGAATTATATTGTAACCTTGTGTTTTATCCTATCTCTTATCTAATAAAACTGCCAGCGTCTAATATCTAATTTCATCAAGAAACATCAAACGTAACAAAGTACGCCTTATTTAGCAAAAAATTATGTCCTAAAGCCTTTTAACAGTTCGTTTCTGACTCGTTTAACTCGAATCGGAGTAAATTACAGAGACATCGTTAACGTAATGCTGTCTTTAAAAGCAGAACCTCGTGAACGCATTTTCATTATCATTTTGGAGGAGACATAATTAGGAGAAAGCTATTTACTTCGTACATTTTCTATACTCAAAGAAATATAGATCTAATTCACAGTCGAGTAGAATGAAGCAATGCTGGTAAGAGTAGTTAATTCATAAAAATTATAACAAATTGCTTTGAGGAACTCGAACAGAATAATATAAGTTTTCAAATACATAATACAAAAACATATTTTGTTTTAATATTAACATTTTGGATACAGTTTTTAAGTTAACTAAGACAGTTTTCAACGTGTTCCAGTTGTTTCTTTGTAATGTAGTATTATTTCTAATCTAATAAATTATGTTATGTTATATTCAGATTTCAATATGAGCATGTCTTGAAAGTCGACTAAGGGATAGTATCCTCCATCATGATGAGATACAATAAGCAAGTATTCCCAAGGAGGGTTGACGTCAGGCAGGCGGCCGGTCATAAAACACCTTAGCCAAAAGTTTTAGAGTGGGATAAGAGCAGGAAGATGATGATATTCAGATTTCAATATACTACAACTACCTGTCATTAGAATTTGCTTAAAAAATTGAGTCGCATTATGTGGAATCAGCTTACCTGCTTCCTGCCGAGTTAGCTACTTCTCCACTACCCGTGCAAAGGTTTCCACAAAATCTCCGACCCAGCAAAAAGCGTGACATTTACAAAAAGGCTTTACTTATTTGCACAGGCATCGGAATAATGCTTACCTACCTTGACCTACTTGGCCCACCCACTTCACCGTGGAAATAATTTAGTGGGACGTTACTTTTGGAATCGAATACGAAAAGAGATTCTATTACGAAGGTTTTATGGGAATTTTATTAGCGAGGCATCTCCTCGATGAATGGAACATGTTACGTGGGTTAGCTAGTTTTATTACCACTATGAAAAGATCAGGCGATTTGAAAGGTTGCTATTACTTGGGCGCACAATCATGAACCCACTTTCTGTTCTTCCTGAAAGGACTCAAGGAAATCGCGGATTTGGCAAACCACTTAATTGAATACCTGGTTCAATGAGTCCTATCAATTGTAAAAGGCCTTTATCAACAATCACTATAATCGAATTGAGATCTTTGCACAGAAAATCTGTACTTATAAACAAAAAAAAAACTTTGGAAACAGCGAAAATGTCTTTCGAATTCACACAATTTTAAGGAGAAAACAAACTTTGACAGAACAAACTCCGGTCCCAACAATTCGTACGCAAACATTCAACTCGAGTTGCAGCGGAGATGCGAAATTGTACAATTGCAAGCATCGTAACAATGTAGGTACCTAGCAAAAAGTTGCCGTCTAAGTTTTCGAATCAATCCTACGAGTAGAAGATACATTCGTATTTCAAGTTGAACGACTGTATCACTTATTTTCGTGATACCTAACCTGTATCGGTATGAGAGACCTATCAAGAGTATAAAAAATTTATATATTCATTTGTGTCTGTGACCATTCTGTCGCATAAGTATGGTGATAATAATCTGACATTAAAAAAAACAGATAGTAGAAAAGCCTCCATTAGTTGCAAGGACATTGGCTTCTTCAGGGTTTTTCAGTTTTTTCCGATTATAATAATTTGCAATTGACAATAAGGTACCAACGAGAACATTAAAAATAATCAAAATAATCCTTCCAATCCTCGACTTGAAATAACTTAAGTAATTTGCCAAATCATAGTTAAGTGAAATGGCAGTAAAATGTTGTCTAACTTTCAGTATCAATCCTGGAAGCTACACTTCAAGCAGAACAGCTGTTAACAAGTTTCGCGGAACTGTTTTCTAGGTACCATCAGTCAGTAGTAGTACAGGACACACAGTGATAGTATACGTAGGTACCTATGGTATAATAAATATAGTCATAATCTGAGTGTATTAACTACCTACATTTCCTTTTCAAATCGTATACTTATTAATACCTAACTTTGTTTTGTCTTAAATTAGTTTAAAATTTATTAACAGATCATATAAAAAGAAATTTTAGTTAATTAGATTAAATTATTTATTATTATTTTAAATCAGTTTTTTATTAGCTTAATGGTTCTCAACTTTTAATTTTATCTATAAATATATAAAATTTGGTTTGTTTACTTCTGTTTTTTTCTGGTAGGAATAACAAATTGTTTTTTTACTAAAGCTAAAAGTAATTTCAAATTATGTCAAGAGATGTCGCTACAGAGACGGTTTTATCTTAGCAGAATGTCCTTCATCTTTCACTCGCGCACAATTTCTTATATACCTGTCTTTGTTCCTCCTAAATTAAATTTTCTAAAATTTTCAATTACATAAATTAAATTATATTTAAAACTGCATAAAATACGATAATTTAAATGGTTAATTGTCACGCCGCAAAAAGTATAAATAGTCTGTTATTGACATAAATATGAAGGTTTATTGAATAGAATTCCTAAATCGCACAAACAATATTTTTTCGTCGGGAAAGTTTATAAATGACATTTGTTACAATTTAACCGGGGAGTCCGTGTCTACACAGTGAAGCAGTAGTGAAAAGCGAGCTGCACTAATTCGCCTTTCAACCTTATAAGCGATGTGCGTACTAGCAATTGTTACTACAAACTACCGACCCATAGTGGTCAGCGAAACACATACACAATAAGAGCTATAACCTCAACCCCACTGCTGAAGACGATTAGACTCTCTTTTGCAATTTTTGTTTTTATAGTCAATCGACTATGGGAGAGAAAAATCAGATAAGCGCAGCTATAAAATTTAGCATCACCCTTGTAAATCGCGGTCACGTAGCTATTGGCCGGAATCTTCCTTAGACTGCGTTTTCACGAACGAGCGGAGCGGAGAGGATACGTACAGGAATCGACCAATCAAATTGCTTGAAACTCACGTCTCTGCTCCGTTTGGAAGGAAACAGTTATAGCGGATACGAGATGAATTGCATCAAATTGTATGAGATGCGGATGCGGTGTAGGGGAGCAAAGCGCGACAAAAATAGATCGGATTGTATGTTCTAAGTTCGACAATACATTGCTTGACATGCCCCTAGCTAGAATGGTTCCCAACCATAGTCACACCAAGTTGTCAAATCAGTGTGAGATATGGATTTTTTTACCGTAAGTCATGTCTTATGATGACTTGGACTCATTCATGAAGGATTGTCCAAAGTACAGGTCAGAGAAAGGTGGAAGGGGGATACTCAAACGCGACTCAGAGTTGAGCACGTCTCAACTCACGGTTTTTTGACAGTTTCTGATGAAAATCTGTCAAAAGATCGTCATTTCGGGGGTATGACACGTAGACTTATTAGTTCGACAAGTCGAATGTTCGACAAGTCGAATGTTCGACTGGTTGTTACTGCGGGGTACCACTTTACATATCACGTCTCCGCTCCGCTCATCTCAACTCGTTTAATAATCAGTGGAACCGCAGCCTTAGCCCTCTTCCAAAATGTTAATTTTGCATTTAGCGAGCATCCCAAAGTTGTTCAAAGACAGCAATTACCGAGCAATAGGTTTCGAAGTGGGCCCTTAGGAGCACTACCCATTCTTAAGAACACTAACTGCTTTCTGAAGAACAATTGGGAAATTCTAAGACTTTTGTGAAATGCTCTTGAATAAAAATGGAATAGATATAAAAAGATTTTTTCAACTCAACTATTGATACTAGTATAGTAGCTTTTACCCTTCTTGTGCCGTTGACGTGCAAACGTTTAGATAAATAAATATATGTAAACATTTTACACAGCTCCATCTAGCCTCAAACTGGGTAAATCTTGTACTATAGGAACCAGATGGGCGTCAGAATACTTTTGTTTGTAAATATATACTTATAACACATAACACTACAACACGCAGACCGAGAAGAAATATATTTGCAGAACATGCAAACATTTCTCCCGCTGCGGGAATCGAACCTGCGCGCCTCTTGCGTCACAGCCGCCACGCCACCGAGGTTGGTCCGTTTTTTTTTATAACTTTTTGCGGGTTTTTTTATGGTCCTACAGTGGAAAATTTCAGAGTGATAATAGTATATCATAGTTAAACAAAAGAGTCCTTATGGACTTGGATATTCTAAAAACAGAGCTACATTTCTTACACGAACTATCAGGAACTGCAGGAAGGGCTAATTCCAGTGCAAAAAGAAATCAATCTTCAAGTTAGTTACTTGTTCTATCGACCCTCAGGGAAGCTTTACTCAACTAGACCCACTGAAGTGGATAAATAAAGATTAGAAAGGGGTTAAACCGAAATAGGTCACTTGGTTTTTGGCCAGGTAGCTACCTATCTAAAATGCACTAACCCTGCCAAGTGTGTTAGGTAACTCATCTGCAGTACCACTAGGTAGGTTCTTTGGTCAACCTACATGGTAATGAAAAAACACTGATAATTTTAGAGGTTTCTAATGTGATGCCGTAACACATTTTTATGCGCTTACATTGCAAACGCTGGCTGAACCCTACGAGATACGAGTAGATCAAAATAATGTACTACAGTATTGTACACCTTAAAAAGGTCTATAAAAAAAGGTCCTCGGTGGTACTATGTCTATCCCCGTGTGAAGCCGGGGCGGGTCGCTAGTGCTAAATAATTTTAAGAGACAGCTCAAGGAAATTGTGTTGAAATGAATTATTTACCTTAGAAGACTTGGAAGACGCTAATTAGAGGCGGCAGGAGAACAAAGCACCCCTCGTCAGGGACCGCGAAATGGCGCTGGCGAAAGCACATTGCACGTAAAGGACGTTTTCAGATTTCTTTACACTTCAAAGCGATCAAGCGTGGCTGCAAAATTCACATTACTCTTACACACGCCATAATACATCAAAACGCGAGACGTCATCTTCAAAGCAGATATTTGTTTCTCACCAATACACCGTGCAGTTAGTTCTTTGAAACCAGGTAGTGAGCTCCTTTCGTGCACTTGACGAAACTCCGACTTTTCTAAACTTCACTACATGCGGGTTTCCTCACGATATAATCCTTTACCGTTTCAGAGAACTGGTATAACGCACGGATAAAGTAAACGTAAAAAACTAAATGGACGCAGTCTCCTACAGAGGTTTGTGACGTAGCGCGGAAGCCGCTCAGAGGAGATCAGAAAATAATCGTGTAAAACGTTTGCGCTAAGTATGGACTTGGATGTAAGACATGGGTCTTCGCCACTTGTGTAGAATACACGATTATTAGCATGAAAAGGGTCGTAACTCGTAACTCAGGAACCCTTTATTCATGGAAAATTTAAGCAGCGCGTCAAATTACCGTAATTCCTAAATCGGTAAAGCAATAAGGAAAAATAAAATGCAAATTTCGTCTCATTCTGAAATCAAGCTCGAAAGCCTTCGGGCTAGGCATCTGGTGTTAATTCTGAGAGGAATAAATTTTCATATTTTGCATTTGTTGTGTTTTTTGAATTTCTCAAGCTTCAAGATCCTTCAGGGATGCGCGATATATTAAAACGAAAGACATTCTTATCCTTTTCTACTTATCTATAAAAAAAAACTCTTACGTTGCTAACTGACTGACTGATTGACAACCAACACACGGCCAACTTTGCCATCAACTACAATTATGAAACTTAAAGGATATCTATTATATATATTATTAATGATATTTATTAACTAATTTAAACTTGTATAACCTACTTTCTGACAAATAAATGAATTGAATTGAATTAAATTGAATATCTTACAAAAAAATTTGACTTACTCGGGATTACATTGGCCACTCGTTCTTTAAAAAAAAGTAATTTTTCACTAAAAACGTTTCAGCAAGCCCTGTTTTCAAGACACTTTTACGTTTATTTTTAGTTTCACGGGAAAATAAGCAATTTCTCATGAATAAAATTTGCATGGGTCTACCTCGGGATCATTCTATATACACCAGCGAAAGGAAATCAGAGGTTACCAATTGCCGTAGACATCCAGTAACACGCATCCAGTAAAATATAGCTGGATTGAGAACTTCCTTTCTACAGTCCGTTTAAAAGTTCAAAGGAGAAAAACGATTGTTGAGATGAAGAATACATGTTGTGCCGACCCCACATTATATAGGAAATGGATAGGGATGGTGGTGAATTTTCTGTGAATAGCTGACAAAGGGAAACGGAAGAAGAATACATGTTGTGACATCATCTGATGTTGACGTTTCATAGTCCAAAATAAATGATGAAAATCTTTAAACACACATACATAGGTACAGTTCATAAATGAATTACATCTGTAGCAGTTACCTACTATAATTCGAATTTAATTTATTATGTAGATAATAATACGATTATCAACATCAAATATCGAACCTAAAGACGACCTCGATGGTGTGGCCGGCGAGTGCTCGGCTGAGACGCAAGAGGCGCGGGTTCGATTTCCGCTACGGAAGAAATGTTTGTATGTTCTGCAAATATTTCTTCCGGGTCTGGGTGTTGTAGTATTATGTATTGTATGTATTTACGAAAAAAGTTAGCCATCTAGTTCACATAGTACAAGCTTTGCTTAGTTTAGGGCTAGATGGCGCTGTTTGAAATGTCCACAAATATTTATTTATTTATTTATTGTCCCTCCCGTTTCCTAATGGGGTGGTCGGAGCCACAATTAATCGTAAAACACTTGCAGCGACTCCTGATTTAAAGTCCTAAGATGGATATGATGAAATATTGTAAAGTCCAGAGTTCTCCATCACCTTTCCTGTGAATACTTGTGGCACTGGCAGATGGCCAGCGATAAGACACGACACTTGTAACTGCACTGCTCTTACTGCAGTGGCGCAGTGCACTGCATTACTTTAACCAATCGACACCAAGAGGGTCATTAGATTACTATATAGATATCGATTTCATGGTCTTTTTAAATTTGTTTACCATATTTGCTATAGAGATCTGATTCTTGTGATTGACCATAAAATAGTCAAGTTGTATGAAAATGTAGGAAACCTCCAGTTAAATATCGTCAGTAAGAAATATTCAACAATGAACACGCAAAACTTCTCATCCTAAATGTATAACATACTCCGTTTCGTCGTGGGCAAAAAACAACAAAGCAAGATGAAATTCTACTCTTCCTTGATTCGAAGTTTATCAGTTCAATAGGTCCATTTCAGACCTACAATACACGTACAAAACTGTATGCTAAGCGGTATTGACAAAACGGTGGTTGGCACGTTTCCATCTAACATTGTTTTTATTGGTTTCTTGCAATACCAGCGAGTACAGTATATGGCAAAAACCCAGTTCAAATTAATACACACTCTTTTCAGTGTAATGAATAGAATCCACTCACGGAATCGCTCGCGTGATTACTTCTCATCTTTTTAAAAAAAGGTATGTCATACTGTAGTTGTAGTTTTAGACATAATTTTTTTACCACTAAACGACGTATAAGTACGTAAATGATTTGGAGTATAAAATGTCATAGTGTAGATACTATGACATTTTATACTCCAAATCATTTATCACTATCACATATTTTTGGCATACAACAAGAAGAAAGTAATAAAACGTTTTAAAACTAGATCAAGGTATAAGAAGAAAAGAGAGGAAACAATTAATGAAAGAAAAATGAAATAATTTACATTTAACAAGCTAAAAAAAGTAGCCTATATGTTATTCCAGAACACGTTTTATGTATGTTCCAAGTTTCATTCAAATCCGTTCAGCAGTTTAGGCGTGATTGAGGCACAAACATCCTCACATCCTCACAAACTTTCGCATTTATAATAGAGGTGACGTCAAATTCACATTTGGTGTCAATAGCAAACTAGCTGTTTTTATTACACTGTTGTTTCATTAACATTCCGAGCACGGAACCTATACGGCAGTTCTTGATATTGGAATAGTTATTCGTATCGAAATTGGCCTCAACTTGTCTGGACTTCTAAGCCTTACAAATTAAACTATCACTCGTGGTCCTCCTTTCGAAACTAGTGTGAAGAAAGATAGGACAAAAAACTAAACCTGTAACTGTTGAAAAGGTAAAGATGGCTTCTAGTTTTGAAGGGGAAATCAAGTATACAATGTATTTTTTTTATTGGTAATCAGGTATCAAGATGACAACCAAAAAAGACTATTAACCATTTGCAGTACATGTCACAAACAATTATTATCACATTATTTATTAAAAGTGCACTCTTCAACTTCTTTAAATTCCTCTCCATCCAAGGGTTGTCTGGAAGAGATCACTTATTAGCGATAAGACCGCCCGTTGTACAATATCTTCATTTTGTAAATTCTAGTTGTTTAATTTGTAAGATGTGCAATAAAGTGTTTTCATTCATTCATTCATACATGTCAATTATGTTAATCTGACATAGGTCACTTATGGATTATTCTGATAGTTATTGTCGGTGTGCATCATCATTAACATCAGCTGTTCTCATTCCATTGCTGGGCTATAATAAAAACATGTAATACATTTCAGTTACAACTAATAATAATCGTGTCACTAGTAGTGTCACTAGGTCTTTCAAACTGGTGTGGTGAAAGGATTTAAAGTGCGCCACAAAGGGTACTTTCTTGCAAACATTTCAATTAATTACTTCCAAATCAAATAAATAATATGAGGCACCTTCCGAGCTCCAAGGAACCTTGAAAATAAATAAACAACAGCGAAACAAAGAAAACGATTCTAGAAACAGGTACGTACAAAGGAAAATGTTATTAATTTAAGATATACAAAGTAAGTTTTATTTTATTTATCGTTCTTTAGATTGCTCTTGTGTAACGAGCCGTGATGATGATGAGACATTTTGTACTGTCAATATATACGTCTTCCAGGGGAATATGACATGAAATATTATCAATTTCATACCAACATCAACAAAATAAAAATAAATTATGTATTACAATAAATTAAAAATTACGACGTAGGCAACCTATAATTATTATGGTAATAAAAAGTTATTTTTCTCCGAAAAATAAACCAATGTACTTACTATAATACTTACGAAGCATATATTCCTGCCTGCAATAAGATTGATATATCGGACATTTCTCACTTCATCACAATTATTCTAATTCTATTTAAGTAACGACAAAGATAATTAAGTAGGTACTTAAAACAATACGATCAGGCGCGGTCACAGCCTGTAATTTTGGAGGGGATCACTAATAATAGAATATGTCGAGTGAATCAGATTTTATTGCACAATACAGAAAATTGCTTTTTTATATTTTGTAAATTTTTAGAATATTTTTCAATTTGATGTGTACGATTTTGGGGGGTCCACGTCCCCCGTGACCCCCCCCCCCTTCAAATTATTTCTGGTAGAATCACCTCTCCCTCTGGCATTGTTTCGTGAGGAGGGTGATCAACTAAAATGTTTAGTATTAAGTAGCTAGAAGAATTATTTAGTATCAAGAAGCTAATAGATATGACCAATGACCAAAGGGCTGGCGCTTACCTCGGACAAAGGATAAGTATAGCTATCCAACGGGGTAACGTCGCCAGCCTTTTGGGGACCTTACCTGCGGTCGGTGATCTGAGCTCTGTTTTCTATCTGTAGGCGAACTCAGATAAAAAACTGAGCTCATTTTTATTTCTTATTATTTCTATACTGATTACCTTAAAGTTTTTAATGTTATTATAGTTTGTATGATAAACGAATTACATCAAATCTAGTAGCTAGTATTAAGTCAAATAACTAACCCTAATTATAAGTGCTTTACTATTTACTAACAAATTATGGATCTTGTTCCCCAAACCCAAACCCTTCTGTGAGCAAAAATACCTGTTCAAAAGCAAAAATCCATGTTCACACTTTTTCTCTCGGTTTTTCTAGAGTGAACTAGATATCTCATTTCAGCTAGCACTAGCGCTAAATAGTACTGTTACTGTTCGAGCAAGTATCGAATATGATTCGAAATAATTTTGCTGCGTATTTTACTAAACTTCACTGCAGTTTAATTTCTAATTTGATTTCATACTAAGCAGGATGTGATTTCACTAACTTTAGCTACTAAACTAAGTTGAGAGACTATTTAAGTTTACCAAGTTATAAATGACTGCTTATTAGAGTGCGGCGTTAAGTTTTAAGTTGATTAGAACCAGCTGTGTTTGGCGTGTGTGACTCTAGTTTCTGAAATAATTTCGTTATTATCCAACTGCGGCTCAGCTAGTTTGGTACCTTTAGCATCATCGCTTGGCTTCGCTCACGTTCTACCCAGATATAAAGTTAAGGAGATGAGTGGGAAACCCACACTCACACACAACATTTCTCACTTATAACATTAGTAGGAGAGTTACGACCTCTGTGGGGTGGCGGGCGAGTGCTCGGCTGAGACGCAAGCGGGTTCGATTCCCGCTGCAAAAGAAATGATTGCATCTAATTCTAATTAATTCTAATTAAGGTTTGGGGAACAAAGATCTGACGTCCCAAAATGATTGCATGTTCTGCAAATATTTATTCCGGGTGTGGGTGTTTTAATATTACGTATCATAAGTGTGTATTTAAAAAAAAAGTATATATGTATTCTATCAGCCATCTGGTTCCCATAGTACAAGTTAACAAGGCTAAATAGTGCTGTGTGATATATCCTCAAATATTTGTTTATTTATTAATAGTAGTAAGATAAATACTTAAACATACTGAACATAAGTTACACATACTTTACCAATAGTTGCCATGATCATGAAATTATGAAGTTTGTATGGTATTACTCTGAATTGTGCTTTATTCAGTCAAGTTATAAAGCACGAAAGCTTAGATTTTTTCTAGTCTACACAAAGATTATACACAGATTTTTACCACACGAATTCAATATTCTAATCTTGATTTTTGCAGAAGTGTACCTCAATGGATTACGTTCCATTTTACGCTCCGCGAGTGATGACACCTTTATAATCTTAAAAGCCGTTTATTCAAAACGAAAAAGATTTTATGAAGATCGCAATATAAAAACGTGTAGCCTTAATCCAAATTGAAGGGCAAAGTATTGTATATATCGGGGGATATTTTGATCCACCATCATATTTCCCTTGAAATCAGCTGTCAGTCTATAATTATTAACTCTGACAACTAGCTTCAAATGTCCCTAAAATGCTTATATCCCTGATCAATGAAAACTAGTTTGATGGTTATTATGAAGATACATTTTGAATGCAGTAAGTAAATTTAAGCAACTAGTAAAACGTTAATATATATTTAAAATAATCATAAGCAATATTATACTAGCTAGTTTCCGCCTGCTCCTTTGCACGCTTCATGCCCGGATAAAAAGTTGGTTCCTATTCGTTATTCTAGGTTCTAGAGAGCATAGTGGTAGTGACCCCGCCTTCCAATCCTAGGTCGTCGATTCGAATCCTAGAAAACTAAAAGTTTACACTTGAGTAAAGAAGCTACTCTTTAATTAAATCATACAGAGTCCTGTGTACACCACCAGATTTCAACTGTATTCCCAGTGAATAAGGTTTAAAGAGAGTTATTGTTACAGACTGTCCGAGTTTTAACCACACATTCCCACTATTTGCCGTCAGTTCAGAGTGTAAATGCAATGCACCAGCCCGTATTTAGGTATGTTTTAGTTTTCGTCTGGACACATAAATTACTTTGTTTGACTGCGTCATTTATTGAATAAGATGGACTTTGACCTTTCATTTGTTTTTTACTGTTCTGAATGGCTATGGTGGGCGGCGAATAAGACCTCCGTCCACCATAACAATTCATTAGTTAAATCTCTTCTATTATCTAAGCTCAATAATATACTAAACAGCGCGAGAACCGAGTCACCAAGTAACTTAAAAATATCTGCACCGAATGAGTTTTCGAAAATAAAATCACAAGTTTTAAGGGAAGAGTTTTATCACAATTCTAGTGAGAAATGCTGAAACAATGGATGGCGAGAAAACAATTTGTTTTCTGTCCGTTGAACACCACCTAAGCGTTGTTAACACTTTCTTTGGTTTGGTTGACGCCAGTCGAGTTCTTAAGTTTTAAAAATCTAGACACGCTGCGGAAATTTGCTAGAAATAAATTGCGGAACTTTTACAAGTTTTCGTGGCGGAGTTTTTTTTTGTGTTAGCTGGGAGTATCCATGAGTTCCGGTTTCGGACTGAAGTGGAATTTGAAGTGAAATTGTCATGCTTATAAAAACAATAATGATACTTGTGAAATAAAAATCGGAGATCTTTGTAGAATAACGACCTTAAACGACCTTAGGAAATAGAAATATATTTTGAGATATTCCGTTTATTTTATGACGAAAAAAGGCATTTAAAGTAGGTTAGGAAAACTTAAAAGAATTTACTCACACCAAAGAATTGTAGAAACCTCGAATATTAGACTTCGAATTAGAAAATATTTACGGGTTTAATCCTGGCTTTTATCCGACAATTCTCTTAATCAGGCGAGTTACCTTAAGATAGCCCAACTGTTTATTTTGTATTTTGTAAATTCTCCTGTAAGTAGTAAGTAAATAAACACTGTTTTATACGACGAATAAATGTTTCAATTAGTTTTTTACCGATAAAAACTCTCTAAGCGTTGTTCAGTTTCGAAGTTTTGTGAAAGGTTGATTCATCCGAACAAAAGGTTGAGCTTATCCTGCAAAAAGTCGAAGTTCGTCACATGCGCTCACTCCCGCCTTATTTCTACAAAAGTGCTCACTCTCTGCTCGTTTAAAGGCTTTTATTCGAAGCGAGTATTTGGCAAATAAGTTAGCATGAACTAGTATCCAACATTTTTTTATTAAGTAATATTAGTCGTAGGTATATAAATATTCGTCAGAAAATTCGTCATTTTGACGTTTTGAAATGGAAACCGATTGAAACCAAATTCACATTATTACTCCCATTGTAAGGTACAATCTCCGCCAATACTTTAAAGTTTTGGTTTAGAAAATCCTCACATCGGTTTTAGCAAAGTCACATAACTTTTAGAGTGAGGGTACCGCATTTATTTTTTGACAAGCCAACTTTTGGCAGGCCTTTGCTTTTTAGTTTTAAGAAGCTACCATACCATCGCATCTAGCAGTCTCGCTTCGGCATTCGAACGAGGTGATTGTGTTGGAAGGAAATACCGTAGTTTTTTGCACGCTTGCACTTGCTTTGTTTTTCGGTGCATCTGTGTGCGTCGGGTCTTACCTGGCGGCCGGGCCACCGATAGCGATGCGCATGCATTCTTTGCAGCACTATGGAAGGCTATAATAATGAAATCGAGCGTATAAACCAGTTTGCTATTTTAAATAGCGACATTTGTTTAGATGAAGAAGACATAATTGAGAATGAGTTAGAACAACAGATTCAAGAAGTCCAACAGATTCAAAAAGTCCAACAGATTCAAGAAGTCGACGAAAATGAGATGGAAGGAGTAGAAAATCCTAATACTAGACCTACCATGAAGAGAAGAGTACCAACCAAAAGAATAATAGAAGAGGATGAGCAGGAGTGGACAGAAATAAAATCAAAAGAAAGGAAGTTTAATCGTAACAACATAGAAATGTATATTTCTCACACTGAAAAGATGCCTAAACTTTTTGCACTGGCTAAAATTTTCAAAACTCACGATCTAGCTGACATTGAAAGAGTTAAATTTGTGAATCCATTCAAGGTTCGTGTCGATGTTGGTAGCGAAATATGCGCCACTAAATTAGAGACTTGCCAAGAACTTCTAGATATGGGATGGCGGATTCACCGTGCCATGGAGAAAAATATATCGTTTGGTGTGATCAAAAATGTAGATTTAGACTTGGATGATGAAGAAGTTCTCAAGAATATAATTTGTCCTGAAAATGCAGAACTCCTGTCTATATACCGTCTGAAAAGGCGTTGCAAGGAAGAAGATGGTTGGAAGGCGAGTGAATCAGTTCGTCTCTGTTTTAAGGGATCATCCCTCCCTGGCTACGTCACGGTAGATGGATTACGTGTTAAGGTGGATCCATATGTCTTTCCTGTCTCACAATGTGCGAGGTGCTGGAAGCTTGGCCATGTTACAAAAAGATGCCCATCAAACAGAATTGTTTGCCCTAAATGTGGAGGTGACCACGCTAATTGCGAAACTAAACGTTTTAGATGCGTAAACTGCGAAGGCAGTCACATGGCGATGGCGAAATCTTGTCCTTCTTTCTTAAAAGAGAAAAAACTTAGAGAAATTATGGCTGACTTTAACTGTACTTATAGAAGAGCATTAACTATGTACGTCCCACCTCCCCACTCTGATCCTAAAAAATCTAGCAATAAACGTTATAAAGAGACTGAACCAAGCTCGGAGTACTTGAGGAATCTCTTCCCAGAATACTGCCAACCTACGGCTCCATCTACATCCTCAACTCCATTATTCTCAGAAGTGATTAAAAAGAAAGCTGAAGTACACGAAGAAAATAAAAAGCAAACTGCTCACCGTCCTACCAAAAACCGACAAAACACGGCATCTTCTCCATGGTCTTGGGCAGAGGATCCGGTCAATGAGACTTCCTCAAACAGGACGAGAGAAGAAAAATATATACCGCGCGAGGAAACCAGATCGAGTAGAAGTGCTAATATTAAGGATTTGTTGAAGAGGCTAAAGGACATTTTATTTTTGAGGGGTGCTTCAGTGCAGTCTAAAGTTAAAATGGGTTTAAAGTGTTGTGTAGAATGCTTATTGTTTATGTTAGTTGACTTTATTCCAGACTGGCCAATATTGCAGACCATCTTTGACTATTTCTGTCAAGATGGATAACACAAAGTCAAAAATATTTCGTTTAAATATCGTTCAATGGAATTCTCAAAGTATAAGACCGAAGTTACTTGCATTAGAACAATTGCTGTCTCAAGAAAACATTCACATTGCAGCCCTTAGTGAAACGTGGTTGGTACCCGAATTTCAATTCAAGGTAAATGGTTACAATATTTTCCGCAAAGATAGAGATACGGGATGGGGTGGTGTTGCAATTTTAGTCCATAAATCCATTAAGGCTGTACAATTTAATTTAGATAGCATCAATTCTGGTATCGAAACGATAGGTATTAGGATTTATAACTGTGACACGATAAAAAAAATAATTTCTTCATACTGTGCTCCACTACCACTTCGGACCAGTCAACGGGACTGGGACCATATATTTTCGTCAGTAAGTTCCAGTAAAACGTTAATTCTTGGTGATTTCAATGGACATCATACAAATTGGTCCTACAAAACTGACCAGAGAGGGTCGCAAATTTTTGACTCTCTAATTGACAATTCTTTTATAACGTTAAATAATGGCCAGCATACACGACTCAAACTGGTAAACAATATTTTACAGAAGTCTTCCCCAGATTTATCTCTTGCATCATCAGATATCGCATTAAGATTAAATTGGACCACCTTAAGTGAAACACTCGGTAGTGACCATCTTTTGATAAAAATTACTACACATTTTACTCCTAACAATGACATTATAACAAAACGAAATTTAAAAAAGGCCGATTGGACTACTTACAAAGAATCGTTAGAAATGTATTTTGCAAACTTTAGTATTTCAGATAATCTTCAACTATCGTATAATTACTTTGTAGACTATATCAACACTGCAGCTGACAAACACATTCCCTTGATTAAAATTAACCACAATCCCGATAGTAAGTTTTCCCCCAAACCTTATTGGAACGCTTCCATATCTAAAATAGTTGCAGAACGACGCGTTGCCCTATCTAAGTTTCGACGTAATCCCACGCCAACTAACTTATCCGTTCTTCAGGAAAAAATTCGTGCAGCTCAAAAATTAATACGCAGAGAAAAGGATCGTTCCTGGCATGAGTATTGTTCATCAATAAATGGTTCTACGTCTCAAAGTGAATTATGGCGTAAGATGCGCTGGTTTAAGGGTCATAATTCCTCACGCTCGTATGTTGACGCAGATAAGGCGAGCCGTCTGCTTGAAAGCTTGACACCCGACTATGTTCGTCCTCAGGATCCTGTTTTTATGTCAAATAACGTTAAATTAGAGTCACCAATATTAAGAAAGGAGTTGGACAACTGTATTCGACATAAAGATACTTCCCCGGGATGCGATAATATATCCTACTCAATGATTGCAAACCTCTCTGATAACGCAAAATCTATTTTAACAGCCTTATTTAATAAATTTTACGAAACCGGTTTCGTTCCCCGACAATGGCGAGATATAACGATTATCCCGATTCCGAAACCAGGACGTGACCTACAGTCTCCTTCTGCTTTGCGACCCATATCGATGATATCCTGTCTATGCAAGATTTTCCACAACATACTAATCAACAGATTAGAATGGTTTGTTGAGAATAATAATATTTTGTCTCCTGACACAGCTGGCTTCAGAAAAGGTTGCTCGACTTTGGACAACATAACTAGCTTAGCTACGCGTATACAATTAGGTTTTTTGGAGAGAAAATGTACAATAGCGTGCTTTATAGATATTGATAACGCATATAACAATGTAGATATAACTAGCCTTTTGCAAGCGTTGGAAGACATAGGAGCAGGTGCACAAATGTGTCGTTATATTTGGAATTTTTTGAAAGAGAGGAACTTAAAAATTAAAACTGATAATTCTGAAATTTGTCGAAGTACGTATCGTGGGTTAGCTCAGGGTGACCCCTTTTCTCCTCTCCTTTTTAATATTGCGACTATATATGTATGCAAGGAAGTTAATGAGGTACACATTTCGCAATACGCCGATGATTTTGTCTTATACTTTAGTTGCAGCAATCCAAGTATAGGGATAGAAAGATTACAGCAGGCTTTGAGTGAACTAACAAATATACTTGCAAAAATAGGCTTAAGTGTTTCTCCATCTAAAAGTAAAATATGTATTTTTAGAAAAAATCATATTCTCCGGCACCCGGTGTGTCTTAGAATAAACGAATCTGAGGCATTACAGGTAGTTGATAATTTTAAATATTTAGGCCTATGGTTCGATAGGTCATTACGCTGGGCAAAACACATTAATGAGATTAAAGAAAAAACTTCTAAATTTTTAAACATTTTCAAAGTATTAGCTGGTTCTGGGTGGGGAATGCATCCACGTCATTTGAGGCGCCTATACTTAGCTAGTATACGGAGTAGGTTAGATTATGCGAGCTTTATCTATGGTAACAGTTGTAAGACGCATTTAGTTAAATTAGACAGAGTGCAAAATCAATGTATGCGTGTTATAGGTGGATTCATACGCAGCACAGCTATACATGTTATGGAATGCGAGCTTCACCTCCCGCCACTTAGTGTACGTAGGTATTATCTTGCCGGTAAATATTGGTTGCGTAAAAAGTCACTTTCGTGCAGTGAAATAGTTCTTTTACTGAATGAATTAAGTACAATGAGTCAAAACATCCTATGGAGACGCAGGGCTAAACCGTTAATAGTTACGATTCACAATGATTTTAAAAACCTACCTATTTACTCAAGTCATAAAAATGAAATGTTTTCTTTAAATAAATGGGTAAGCAGTGTGGATGTTTCTAATATAAAACCTAATATTGATGTTGTTACTCAACCTAAAGATAGTTATAATATAGATTCATTAAAATTAATGTGTGACGATTTCTTACGTAATAAATATCAAAACTTCTATAGAATTTATACAGATGGATCCAAATTAAATGACGAATCAGGTCTGGCCGTATTCGACCCTCAAACACGAGGTACAATCAAAATTAAAATAAATTCAAATATATCCATAATGTGTACTGAGCTAATTGCAATTTCGGAAGCTGTTTCTTATATAGGTTCTTTCGGGGCTGGTCAATATGTTATTCTTACGGACTCCAAAAGTGCCCTTCAACATCTCGCTCGATGCGCCACGAACTACCGCGGCGCACCGATAGCGTATGGCATTTTGGAGTCCTTGGATAACCTTTCCAACAACAACAAACTTGTCACTTTACAGTGGATACCGTCTCACGTAGGCTTATCCGGCAACGAGGACGCTGATCGTCTCGCCAAGGAGGCGCTCGTGGACGGTATTTCGATGAACTTTTCTCCTTATCACAGCGATTTTCTTCCTATAGTGAAAGCTAAATGTAAACAAATTTGGTCAGAATATTTTGATGAGAGGTCCTTAAGTAAGGGAATTTGGTATAAGACCATTCAGCCGTGCCTAACTAGATCCCCGTGGTTTGATGGGTCGGATATGGCCAGGTCTGACGTAGTAACACTAATGAGGTTACGATCGGGACACATTCCATTAAATAGTTTTGGCTACCTAATGGGTAAAACTAGTTCACCTAAATGTACAGAGTGTGATAAGGTAGAAGACACGTACCATATTATTGTGGAATGTGTCCGGAACGAAGCAGAGAGAATGATTTTTGTAAATAAATATAGTGATTTATCTTTGCTTGGCATATGTAATAGTATTTTGGCTTCCCCCCTTTGATTGATTATTTATTGATTAAAATTTGTATTAGTAGAAGATAAAATATTTATATAAGTGTACTTCGAGGGTGACATAATCACTGCTGATCAAACTCTCCTTAATAAATAAAGATTAAAAAAAAAAAAAAAAATCGCGTCTAGACTGATTTCGAAATAGATAGCGCTACGGATTTCGGGTGTATAAAAGAAAGACAGGATTGAAACAACGCAAAATATTGAAATCAAATAACCCGCCAAATCAAATAATTGTTAATTACAATAAAACTACAAACTGAATCAAAAAACTGGTTTCAACAACGAAATCATTAGTTGCTAGCTACCTATCAAAGTAAAAATCATCTGAAAATATGGTAGGGTTTCTGAGATTTAGATCAAAACATACTTAAAACATGAATTTTACAAGATAATTTTGTGTTTTTTTTTCTCTTATCGCATTTTCACTTTAAGGAACCGAAGAAAAAATGTTATATAATTGAAGAATCACATTTAATTAATGAATAGCAGAGTTCTACATCGATTTTGGTGGGAAAATTCACTATTGTACACTCCTAAAACGTCGAAGATCGGTTCAAGGAACATAGTAGATTTTAGGTCGGTAATTTTGTAGCTTCGTAACAAACTATTAGGTCCAGAATAGAACCCATAGATTTCTAGAAAAATCATAAATCCGAAACTTGGCAAGCTTCTGGCTATTTGGGCGATCTGGCAGTCGGGTAAAAACAGCGAGACCATTCTATTTACAATGAGATTCAAGAGCTGTCCCCCGCAGAATGCATTATGCAGTACGAAGTGCTTTGGGTTAACTGAATTATGCAAAGTTATAACAGGTTATACTCGTCGCAGAGAGTGAGACCGAGCGTTTGTTTTTTGTTTTACAAGGTTTACACATCAAATTAGTATATTAACATAGAAAATAGGTTTTTCCGATAAAAATAAGTTGAATTCTCTGCAGCTTGATGAAAGAACTATTATTTATGAGGATTTATGTACTTAAAAGTTTCTAACCTACAATATGAAATCTTTGGGAACTCCCTATAAGCATTTCCGGTTGCGGAGGCTGATCAGAAATCTAAAACAATAGCCTCAATGGTCACTGCGACCAAGTCGTCCTTACTAGTCATAATCTAAAGATGAAAAACATAGAATGTGTCCAGCTGCTTTTCTTCCCAAACATGTCGTAAAAGTCGACTAAGATAGTATCTCCAAAATGATGAACCACCTATATGGGCGATGGGCTGATCACCTGTCACCATGGTTCACCATTTCCATCTTAGGACTTTAAATCAGAAGTGGCTGCAAGTTTTCTTATGTTGGGCAGAGCCACAAGTCACGACCTACTGGTCTATCGTTCATAGAGACAGTTCAAAAATATTTTATATGAATTCTTAAACAACTCTGTATTCGGATTCATTTTACAGAGTGGTTTAAAATATGCATAAAATATTTTTGAACTTTTTCTATAAACGATAGGTTAGTAGGTACGTGACAAGTGGCGACTCTTTCAGTTCGTCCTTATTTCCACCCATGTCCCTATTCCGGTCCATGCAAGCCTTAGTGGGGCAATGTAGCGCAAAACGAGGGCTTACCCGAATTAATAATGAGATAGCCTGTCTACACGTCAGCAGTCTTAGCACAAGTGCGCGTATGAGAACTGAGCTCTGATTTAAATACATAAAACTCTTACGCCTTTGTATCAGTAGTACCACTGATTATTTAGGATCAGTAGTACCATCACATATATGGATGTATCGCTAGTACCATGAATGGTACAACTAAACAAACTTGAAGTACCGTAAAACGGGATGAATAGACACAATTTTGAACTTTGACTTCATTTTTATGACTGACTAAAAGACAATTGAGAGCACTGGTTGGTCTAGTTGGTAGTGATCCCGCCTTCCGTTCCGAAGGTCGTGGGTTCAAATCCGGTTGTGTACCAATGGATTTTTTAATGGATGGTAATCTGAAACGGCGAAGGAAATAATCGTGAGGAAACCCGCGGCTTAGTGGGCTCCGCACGTATTAACCATGTCTTTCCTGTGGACAAGGCCGACTAAGCTGAGAGGATGAAATAGATGCTGGGCAAGCCTACTCCATCCTAATTCGTCCCGGACACTACAGCGTCTCGTTTGTGAAGGTAAAAGTTGCCTCCTGAAGCTGTATAAATCATGTACCCGCACCTCTTACGCCTCAGCCGAGCACTCACCCGCCACGCCACCGAGGTCGTATGTATGGAACATCATTGACACTGCGCTCAAATGACGAATTTGACGCTGGCTTCAAAAGTCTACCTTAGAAAGAAAGAAAGTCTACCTAAGGCCGATTCGATGGCGTCAGTAACTGATGCTGTGAGTACAGATTATTAAATGGTGCAACGGTAACTACAGTTTAAGTTACGGGTAAGTAACAGTTAAGTACGCGACTTGCTTCGGGGATGTATACGACGGGTATCTTGACGAGGTTAACATTATGTCAAAGCAAATTTTGCAAGTCGCTTAAATTCTACTAGGACGGGACTAATTGAGCTACCGGCAGAGCATGGTGGTCTAGGTAGTAACCACGCTTCTAAGGTCGTGGGTTCAAATCCGGTTGTGTACTGATTTTTCTGTTCGAATAGGTAAATGTACTTACGTTATACTAGTACTCATAAGTATTAACCCTGAAGGAAAACATTCTGAGGAAACTGGTATGTCTTAGAAACTATAAAGTTCGAAAACATGTGTCAAGCACACAAAAGGAGCCTTCGAGGGCTCACTTTAAATCCTTTCACCATATCGATACCGGTTGGAACTAGTAAGTTCGTATGAGCTAGTGGCCAACTCTTGTGACGGAGTTTTTAGGCCGCCTAAAGGCCCTCGTCATGGCTTAACGACTTAAAAGCCGGGATCGAAAATATAACGTGCACTCCGAAGCACGAAAGCGCTCAGCTCGTAATGCCACTTGCGGTCACCCATCCAAAATGTGACCGCGCATAACGTTGCTTAACTTCAACGATCTATCAAGAACGAAGCTCTTCAGACTATTAGTACCAGCAATCGTATCTGTTGTACCTACTTCTAGATTAATTCAGCTTTCACTGTAGGTGGTGTTGTGTTCAGTTGAGTTACCTACCAAGCCACGCATAATGAATAAATGAATGTTATTTACGCGCTCCTGCAGGAAATTAATCCAATCGCACATAAATCAGCTAGTCAGCGTCATTACCTGTAACAAACAAAACATATTGTTATTTATCATATTTTGATATAAATAAGTAATTTTTATGACTTCAATAACTCGACTATAAATTGAAATAGTTTTACTGTTGTTGTTTTCAATAATAGTTCAGGTATTATTCTGATGTAATGTGGTTGATTCTTATTAGATTTATGGGTAGGTATAGCAAAAAAATGATTTAAAAAAAAGTTCAGTATAGTGTCACTTTTAGTTCTCACATTGTCAAGTATATTTTTGTAGTGTCTTTAATTTATGCCAAAAATACTCAAAAAATTGATTGATGTACAATAATGGCATTATATCGATAGTGCCGTTAATTGGTATATACTCACAAAATTTTGATAATTGTCTTACGCAATAAGCGGCACTATACAAAATATACCGCTGTCACAATAAATTATTTCATAAAAAGTTGCAACATAACCGACACTAAACAGAATATGTCATTTTTGGAAACGAATTAATATCATTGGAGCACGGATTTAAACCCACGACCTTCGGATCGAAGTCGCGGTACCATAGATGTCCCCACTGCCTATCCTCCGGCACAAAAAAGCGGTAAAGCGAAGCCACATCATAAGTTTGCGTGGGTGCTAAAACAAGTCTAGTACTAAAATATCGATTCACAATTCATTAGGGAACATAAATGTGATATTCAATAAAAGTTTTTATGGACCAGATTACAGAAGCAGTAAAACAGTCGTTATAATAAACTGCGGTATCTTAAACCCATACCGGCGCTAGCCAAACGGTTACGGTTAGCAACTGTTTGTTGATTTACAGACTATTTGGAAGTTTTTAAGTGAGATTTTTAATCACTGGTTAATGATCATGTCGACTATTTGAAAGATTTTACGGAGATGCAATGACTGTAAGAACATAACCAAGAATAATTGACTAGTGCAATGAAGAAAATTGATTCATGGCCCATATTAAAGCAGAAAATTAGTTTTGATATAATATTTTTATTTTTTTCATTAAGTATTACCTGGATTTCCTCCAGGTATTTGTGTTTTACCTGAAGCTAAATTTTCGGGAAATAGATATATTATCACATTCGATAAATATCGCTAAAGTTGTCAAAATATCGAATGTCGGCCTCGGTGGCGTGGCGGGCGATTGCTCGGCGGAGACGCAAGAGGCGCGGTTTCGATTCCCGCTGCGGAAGAAATGTTTGCATGTTCTGCAAATATTTCTTTCGGGTCTGGGTGTTGTGGTACCATGGTACTCGTAGTTTCTGATACCCACGACACAGGGAATCCTAGTGTGGGGTCAGAACTACGTATGTGACTGTTGGGTGTTATTATTATTATGTGTTGAAACTTCCGTTGCATCGAGTGGTCAGGAGCACTCGATACTAGATGATAGACATAAGTTGCGATATGATGTTATCTTATCACGAAAGTATCAAATAATGGGAAAAAAGGCTCCTGTACGCACCGAGTGAACGAAAGTAAGCGAAAATTAAATTAGCAAATGAGCGAATGCGAATAAATCTGTGGGTGTTTGTCTGACTCCTGTATTGACACGTCAGAGAAGGCACGCAAGCATTGATGCCTATCACGAATTCTCGTTTCTTACTCGTTAGTATGCCCTTAGTCCGTTCCCCACACCATCATCTTTCTGCCCTTATCCCACTCTATGTCCCAGTCCATTCCCCACATAATAATCTACAATTATTCAAATTGAAAACTTATAATAGAAATTATCTCAAATAAAGCTTTCATGTTATTGAACCAAACTAAGTAAACAGAAGGAAAAATTCGGGGTCAATTCAGAACCAGACGATATCATTTCAGTTGAGAGTAAGCAGAGGTCTTCACGGACTTCCATGTCGTAAAGTAGATGCGGTAAAATTGGCGTAAAAATTCTATCGCTCAAATAGGGTTAAGTTGGTTGTAGCTTTCACTCATAAAATAGAATGAGGGTGATTCTTTGTAGTCAGATAGCTAAGAGCTGAATCGACTAGCCGTTCTTTATTTGTATAGTTTTTGTGGCCAGTTTTATATGCTTGTTGTGGAAACCGGCAGATCTGCTATACACAATTCGACTTGTTAGATATACTATGCTATACGTACGGTAAATGTAGAAGTGTTTTTAAGGCGGATTATACTTCTTAAAACTATGACTAATAACCGGTTCCAATATTCCACTAACGACAGATCGTTCATTACTATAGCAATGTTATTATCCGTCGATAAGCGCCATACATTTTTATACAGATAAAAGTCGCTATGATAATAAACGCTCCATCATAAAAAAATAAAGATCTACCTTTCAACAACAGAACAAAGGCACGTACCTATTTCGTTTGCTAGTCCGTTTTATCGCATTATCGATAAACCTTCAGTTAAGACGTGGAATTAATTTTCTCCTTCCAAGAAACCGCAGTAAATCTCAAAGAAAAGGTTTAGCTATCTCTACTACGATATTTCAAGAAAATGTTCGACTTAATCGAAATATGATAAAACTCTTACGTGACTGACTGACTGACTGAGTGACTGACTGATGGATAGCCTAAACCATAAGTCCTAGAAGCATGAAACCTAGAAGGTATATTCTTTTTATGATGCAGAGGTGTACATGGACAGGAATTCGACTCCTAGAAGATACAGCGGGAAGATGAACTTTGTATAAAAAAAAACAACACGGACAAAGTTGCAAGGCGTTCCACTAGTTTCGGATATTCAACGTTTCAAAAGTTTGCGAAGGAAGCTACAGGTAAAAGGCAAGACTATAAGTAGGCATGATTGCATAATGTGATAGTAGAATACCTTAGAGTGCTATTTGCGAGCTACCGCAAAAATGTTATTCTTTCTGTAAGACTATAAGATTGTTGCATGAGCTTGCACAGAGATTACAATATACCTGCTGCAAAAATTCCATTATACCTAAGTATTCTTCGACAGGAACCTATAATATCACCTTTCACCTGCACAGAGTTGTCGTCTGAATTCAAAAACGTGGTGTAACCGTGACACGGCCAGCGTAATGTAGGACAACCTCCGGCTAGATGGAATGATGATTTGCGACAGGCTCCTAGCAGAGACTGGATACGCCAAGTCGAAGATATGGCGCTCATTAGAAGAAGTCAACCAGCAGTGGACTGCTGATGAAACATGTGGTTGTCTGTTATGGATGTTTTCAGGAGGAAGAGCCAATGGAACATGTGACTACACTGCCACCACAAAAAACTAGGGCCTGCAGAAGATCATCGAGACCTGCCACCATCGAGGTTACTGGAACACTGCTGCTAACATCCCAAAATCCTCTGGTTCTTTAAGGAGTTGTGCTGGCTGGGGGAAGGTTAGCAGGAGGAAAATTCACAACACACCCCAATGCGACGTCAGTGCAGATCTTTGTTCCCCAACCACTAATCTAAATAAGAATCAGACCTGGCTTTCTCCATTAACAGGTAAAAGCAGCCGTGGGTATGTGCAAATACACTGTGATGCCACAATCCAGTAACTCTTTAAGGAACATGAATATTAGATTTATCTAAAAACTCGCTCCAGAGTTCTATAGATAGAATACAGGCAAAGAGCATTCAACTAATACATAAAAACTAGGTGAATCATTAGTTTGGAGCAATCGTAGTTTTGGTGATGAATATTTAGACCGATTTTTGGCTTCAACAGGTATCAACATAATTGTTGTAACATCTCTATATTATCATTATCATCATCGCGTTTGTTCGTATTTCAGAAGCTAGGCGAAAATTGCCGAGGCACACAATATTTGTGGCACTACTGTAAGTATTATTAGACAGAACATAGTAGCAACAGAGAAGTGCACAAACTCAGGAATACTACAGAAGATCTAAATTGGTTCATCCATTCAGAACAAATATGCCAACTCGCAGATTATTCCCAGCTGCACCGAAAAAGCCAGGGTTCCGGGATGGTGAATAAGTAAGTCCTCACATTGTGGTGCTCACTGCGCCGTGCCTGTGCTTTAATGAGCACCAACTGGGTCAGCTCGAGTCCTGTTTATGCGGTGCGTGTGACTTTGAAATGCAGTTCATAAAGTGGGATCTGATTTTTTCTGAGCTTTGCAAACCTCAGTTTTTTTTCGGTCGTTAACTTGAAGGATAAAAATCTCAGTAAAGTTTATGCCTATAATCACGTAGCTTTGGCTTATTTTTAAACATATACATACTTACATATTATCACGCCTGTATGTGGTGGGCAGAGCCACAAATCAACATAAGAGAACTTGCAGTCACTTCTGATTAAGTCCTAAGATGGATAATGGTGAACCATGGTGACAGGTAATCAGCCCATCACCCATATAGGTACATAGGTGGTCCATAATTATTGGAAATAAAACTAACTAGTAGAAGTAGTTATAAGCAAATAGCATAGATTGTTTATAACCAGCACAAACTATTTGGATCACAACATCCAGACCACTCGCGTCTCCAGCCTGGTCTCAGCCCTCTACGCTATCCAGGTCGTCAATAACTCAGAACAGCAAATCAACTTCATTGTCAATAACTTTGCCAGAACATTTTCACGCGTCTTCCCTAAGGTTAAATCTATATAAACCATAACTGGTTCACCGTCATACATCATACCCAGTGCCATCTTTCTGCATTTAGCTTCTAGGAACGGTTATAAAGTGGCCGGTTGATGCCACAGATCGGAGTAATTTATCTGTGCCCCTTTGTCTGGACAGAACGGTCCAGTCATATTTCGTTGGAGAATGGAGATCCACTTATCTGTTGGGAGTGGTTTGGTAGATTAGGCGACTTTACTTATATACTGTGTAACTAGTGATATTATCCATAAAATTAAAGTTTTCTAGCATCATCCGGACTGAAGCTAGGTAGTATAAAAGGGAGGTACCTAGTGCCCCGCTTCTTTAAGCTCGTTTTGGCGAGAGCTCTACCATGCCCGTAGATCAAATTATTTTAAACTAGTTTACGTGCAGGGCTTCGCTCGCGTAGTGTAAATTTTGACACTGCATTTTTCTCCTTTTTGAGGGTTATTTTGAAATACTCTGAAACATGTCCATTGAATTTGTAGTCTTAATTTCAAGTTTAATGTTTAAGTTAATCGCATAGGCCGTTGAAGAAATCCCAGATAAACTTGCACCCCAATCAAACCAAGAAATATATTCTCCATAGAAACTACTAACTTGTTTATTCTAGTATTCCAGTACCTATTCCATCCTCTCAGCTTAGTCGGCCTTATCCACAATACATGGTTAATACGTCCGGAGCTAACTAAGCTACGGGTTCCCTCACGATGTTTTCCTTCCCCGATTGAGAGTACTGGTAATAGCGCACATAATTTTTTCGCACAGAAAAATCCATCCATACACGACCGGGTTTGAACCCACGACCTTAGGATCGGAAGGCGGGGTCACTACCAACTAGACCACCAGTGCTAATTACTGTACAAGGACACAGGAAATCCTAGTATGGAGTCAGAACTATGTATGTGACTATTGGGGTGCGTTACAACCTCAAGATAAGACAAATGAATGAAGCAGCTGAATAAAAATATTCACAAGTCCTTGCTGTATAATTTTATTGTTATGGAATAAACGGAGGCCCATATAACGTGCCCCAAAAAGGGAACTGCAATTACCAGAAGTCCGTCTTAAATGGCTATCATCAGTCACAGCTGTAGTATATAAATCATAACAGATAAGTTTAGTCCACGTTTAAAAATATTATTTTGTAGGATACTTTCGTTGGCTCAAATTCACCATTATGAAGACTGAGGGTCTCGCCTACTACTTAGTTCCACAAGCGGACCGTCCATGTGCATGTCGATTTTGACGTCTTCGGTGGCGTAGCGCGCGAGTGTTCGGCTGAGACGTAAGATGCGCGGGTTCAATTCTACGGGAGAAATGTTTGTATGTTCTGCAAATATTTCTTCCGGGTCTGGGTGTTGTAGTATTATGTATTATAAGTATGAGTTTACAAAAAAAATAAGTATACCTATCAGTATTCTATCAGCCATCTGGTGTCCAAAGTACAAGCTTTGCTTAATTCGGGGATAGATGGCGCTGTGTGAAATGTCCACTAATATTTATTTATTTACATAGAACATATGGGAATTACCCGTAGAATACAATAAACAGTCAGACTAGATTAAATGACAACTCCAGACCGATTTGATTTATTATTCACGTCTTCAAATCAATCTTCCGAACATATTTGTATTGCCATAAACTTCCGATCCTCAAACGCTATTAGAAGTTAGATAACATTTGCGTACGATTCCGAACTGATTAACTAGTCAAACACATCCACAACTTGCTCAAAGGATCTTAAATTGGATCTCGTGTGATACAGCGGATTCCCAAAAATAACGACCGGTATATGACGGCAGTAAGATGAGAAATCTCAATCCCTTACCCTACTAACATACCTACTCGTAAATCTGAAAGTTTGTTTATCTATCTATCTAATCGTAACACTAATTCTTTGGAACCAGCGTGATTTAAGAGGCTACCTTACCATTGTGTCTAGACAGATTTTGAAAGAGATAGCGCTACGAATTTCGGGTGAGAGCGTGTGAGAGTTCAGAGTTCAAGAATAGGAATTCAATATGGCCATATAAACTCTTAAAAATATAGTATCATTCGTACTCTATTAATCTTCTATAATATATAGTATAGTTGAAATTGAAAAAATATAGTACGGATGGCAACCCTACCAGTACCTCGTACAAAGTAAATAAAAAAACAAACAAATTTTTAAGAGGACTTTGCTTTACTATTTGTAATGGAACGAGGTTGATGATGACGGTGCGAGAGTAGTGAGCAGAAATCTCGATTCGGTTAATACAGGCCCATTATTCTCTATGACCCAACGAAACTTGACAGCTTGTAACTTGTATGTAACGTACCTCGTCGCGTTTTTGCAATACAAAATTATCATATAGAATAGGCGATTCCACAAATGTGCCCGCGTTTGCCCGCGTTACGTTTTGTTTGCTCATAGTGAACAAGGCCCCAGAGCTAGTCGCAGCCTCAGCAGTATCAAGTCTTCTATCATGGGTGTAATCGGATTACCGCCGTTCTCTATTCCAGGCACGTTACTTTAGCCGACCTAATTAATACTTGATGGTAATTAGGCTTTTATTCCATGTCTGACTGAGAATTACCAAATCACTTTACTAGGATATATTTGGTTTGAATTTATTCCCTCCGCCGTAGGAAAATATTCCTCGTATGGGTATTCATACTCCTAGAATGGATAGGATACGAAATAAGTATATCGGAAGTTTGAAAGTAGCGCCAGTGACGAAGAGATTGAGGAGATAGGCTAGCGTGGTATGGACATGTCATGAGAGATGACAGTTGTGGGAGTAATAAGAACATAAATGTGGATGGATTTAGATGTAGAGGTAGGCCAGAAAAAAGGTGGACATGGTGGAAAGGAGTGAGTACAGAGATGACGATTGACAGAAGAGAATGGAAGAAGCGTTGGAAGTGTGAAGACAGTTCTGATTTTATACAGTTATCAAGACATTATTCTACTCATTTTTTTTTAGTAGGATGGACCATTAGATTCATGTATCAGAAGTGGCTGCAAGAATTCTTACGATTTCTTGTGGTTCTGCCCACCCCGTTAGGGATACGGGCGTGATAATATGTATGTATGTATAGAACATATTTAGACCTAAGTAGGTACGCGTACCCGAGATCACAGTCCGGGACGTACTACTAGTAATAGGTGAAATAAAACAACCAAGCTAAATTCTCCGTTTACCCTCACAATGTAGCCTACAAGATATTATAGTATCAAATCTGTTCTCGTTTCCGCCGCATCCAGAGTAGAACATCGGCATACATTGACGCCGTACAACATCGTAGAAGTACACCATGTATTTCCTGTCACATGGCCCTTTTGATGGAACCTGGTAGCAGTAGTAGGGGATGTTCTTCAAGCTTGAAGGAAAGGGGCCGTCGACAGCACCTTAAATAAATTAAGATATATTTGTTTCAAGCGCTTCCTAGAAGTAAATATTTTGACCTGTCACGTGGATCTTTTGCTTGGTAACAATAGTATGGGATGCTCTTCAGGTTGCAGAAAAAGGGGCCGTCGATAGCACCTTAAATAAATTAAGATATATTTGTTTCAAGCGCTTCCTAGAAGTGAATATTTTGACCTGTCACGTGAATCTTTTGCTTGGTAACAATAGTAGGGGATGCTCTTCAGGTTGCAGAAAAAGGGGCCGTCGATAGCACCTTAAATAAATTAGGCTTCTCCTTATTTTTGAGCGCTTGCTTCTGCATATAAATGAAAATTACGAAACACCCAACAGATTTAGGTAACTTTCCTTTTAGGAAAAAAAATTGAAACAAGGCTAGCTCTATAGTTCAAGCGTTTGAAATCCCAAGTGAGGTCTAAGCAAAAGTCAATTTATTCAACGTAGGTACAGGACCTTAATTACATATTTTTGTAGCCTCCTACGCTTTAAAGTAGCCATCCTATGCTTTCTAGTAAGGTCTGGCTCGTATTCAAGAACAATAAAATAGACAAAAAATCAGATCATTATATTAAACTTTCTAGCCATTATGTTATTTTTTTTATATGTTAAACTATCGCGATGTGTTAATATATTTAAAGGTTATAACGGGACTTCGTTTATCGTCATCCCGTGACCACGATCACTGCAACGCGTTCGAAAAGTCGGGAAAATAAAAATGTACGCGATTAAGTCCCGTTATAAACTTTAAATACAGAATAAGTAGGTAGCCCATCATCATACAAAACCCGACTTTATCTACTCGCGCCTCTGTTCTGTCTGTTAATTTACATCCGTGGCAATGTGGCGGGCGAGTATCCCGCTCAGACACGCGAGATGCAAATTCGATTTCGAGAGAAATATTTTCATGTTGTACAAATATAATTTTGATTTGGATGTATCGTTAGACTTGTAGTTTCTGATATCCACGATACAGAAAATCTTAGAGCGGGGCCAGGATTCATCATCATCTTCCTGCCCTTATCCCACTCTATGTAGGGTCGGCACAGCATGATCCTTGGACCATGCTGTAAGAGTTTTGGCTAAGGTGTTTCATGACCGGCCGCCTGCCTGACGTGAACCCTCTTTGGGCGAGGCCAGGATTATAGTATGTTACTATATGAAAGAATACTTTGTCATACATACGTCCATCCTTCACGTAATCATGATAACCTACAGGGCGCGGGTAGCCAGCCCTAACCAGGACGCACACAGCGAAACAATACAAAGCACAAAGCAGGGACCGCATCGACACTAATCTCGTTACTTGCCGCCGGCGTGGATTGGTCAATGAGTGATGCAATCATACTTAAATAGGGATGTGCTACTAACTATCGACTTTGAAGATTTTAAACATTGATGAGGATTGCGAGGCCACTGGATGAGCAGGACACTTGGCCAGAGGGGAATACAGCCGATGAACCAGTTACCGATTGACGGCCAAGAGATTTGCGACGGCCTCGAAGCAGACCGATGCCCGATGGACAGACGCCATTCTGATGATAGTAAGAGAGCTGTGAATCGAGCTGGCAAATCTATCTAGTCGAGTCACTAGTTATTTTTGAACCAGTGTGGTGAAAGGATTTAAAATGCGCCTCTAAAGCTCCTTTTAAGCACTGCTGGCACAAGACCGCCAGGAGTGGCTTGAGAGAGAAGCGGCATGAGTAAAAACCCAACAGTGGGTGTCACTAGCTGTATAAAATGAAATACATAAAATCATGCATGCTTCCCATAGGGCTAGACAGAGATCACGGAACTCTATTTACTATGATCTTGACATACTTCTTTCGTTTCATTCACTCACATACCGGCTATATAAATAGATAGAGATCCTAATATTTGCAATAGACTTACAATTAGCCTCGTAAAGGTCGTTTTTAAAACATCTAAATCCAAATATTCATAATGGACTTATGATAAGCCTCCAAAAGCCTCCATTCCATACCCGGATCTTAATAGGACTGGCATGTCGCATGCCGAGCTTTGACTGACTTTTGACCCTTTGCCTGGCTTTTGTGCTGTGACAGTGACGTGGCGGTTACGTTATGGGACGGAACCCCAGAGCAGAAACCCCATAAATGGCTGATAAACTTCAGCCATCCCTTTTGATTGAAAGATACTAAGGCCTTTTACCATCCATAGTAGATGATTTATACAGTGTCGGGAGGCAACTTTTACCTTCACAAACGGAGTAAGCTTGCCCAGCACCCATTCCATCCTCTCAGCTTAGTCGGCCTTGTCCACAGGAAATACATGGTCAATATGTGCGGAGCTAACTAAGCCGCGAGTTTCCTCACGATGTTTTCCTTCACCGTTTGAGAGTACTGGTATAGTGCACATAAATTATTCGCACAGAAAAATCCATTGGTACACGACCGGATTTGAATCCACGACCTTAAGATCGGAAGTCGGGGTCACTACCAACTAGACCAGTGCACTCAAAGATACAATGCTTGAAAGATACAATGCCAAAACATTTCATAGAGCTTGGATGACAAAAAAAAAATAAGGCCTTTACCTACACTAGAGGTTGTATACAGCCTCAGGAGGCATTTTTTCCCTACACTAACACAAGAGGGTTGCCCGGTACTCATACAATCCTCTCAGCTTAATCGCCCTTATTCACAGGAAAGTCATGGTTAATACGACTCTTTCATGGCAGATGAATATGGACATTCATTTAAGAGTCTTGTAAAGTAAAGAAGGTTTAGCAGAGCTATTAAATAAAGCAAACATTCCATAAGCCGCTTTCATCACACACCAGGCCATAATTGACGATAATTGGGTTTATACCGAGAGTAATTCCTTAAGCCAGAGTCTTAAGAGTTCTAACGTAACTGCCAAAGAGGTATCGAACGAGAAATTTCTAATCAAGATGCATTTATGTGTTTGCCAATTCCACCACACGATCGGTTCTCATGTGGTGTCTCCACAGACGCAGTGGAGGACGGAATAATAATCTAGAGTGCTTCAGTTTGTAACAGTACTGAGTTTATCCAAAACTAATCTGCATCCTACGATGAAACAGTAGGTATATAATGAACTATGTTTACATAAATAAATAAATATTTGTGGTCATTTCACACAGCGCCATCTAGCCCCAAACTTGGCAAAGCTTGTACAATGATGGCTGATACTTTTATATACTTTTTTTGTATAATACATAATAATACAACACCTAGACCCGGAATATTTGCAGAACATACAAACATTTCTCCCGTAGTGGGAATCTTGCGTCTCAGCCGAGCACTCGCCCACCACGCCACCAAGGTCGTCGGTACATGATTCATACAGTGTCAGAAAGGAAGTTTTGCCTATATGTACGGGACGTTGTAGGTTTTGGAACAGTTTGAGATGGAGAGATTTACTCATCCTGGCAACTGAGTCGCTTTTATTCATAGGAAAGACTTGGTCAATACGTAGAAGATAACTAAGGCGCGAGTTTCCTCACGATGTGTTCTTTAACCGTTGTCTTTAGACACATTCCGAAAAGTTTTTTTTCATACCCAATCCAATTGTGCACGACCGGGATTCAAACACCATGACCTTTAGATCGGAAGTCGGGGTAGGTACTTGAACACGGTTCAACTAAAAAAATATGCAAATTATCGATAGATCAAAAAGCACATCACTACAGTCCAATCATGAACAATGAAGTACTGTATTGATGTGAGTTTTATTGCCTTCCTCGCATTAATTTTAGTTTGCAATAATAGATTGCTCTTTTACTGTTGTAACAAGATTATTGTATTAGTTGGGCTTTTGGTGGGCTATTTTTGGCAGGTTGTTACTTATTGTATCTGGGCTAAAGTCGGGTGTAATTGCTTGGGTGGGGTTTTGGGGTGTAATTTGGAGTAAATCTTGTTTTGGTGAAAATGAAAATAAATCAGCCTGTAACAAAAATAGATGAAAGGAATCAAAAATAACTGGTACCTACGCAAAACGTCAATATCCAACATAAATTTTATAAATAATTCCAATTTAATAAATCTCAATCTTTACTCGCTTTAAAACCCAAGTTACCGGATTCGAACCTATTATTTGAGTAAGATGCAAATAATACACTACGCCATACTTTACCACCTATATATACTAGACTAGACTAGTTGCCACCCGCGGCTTTGCACGCGTGGTACCTGGATAAAAATAGCATATATGTTAATCCAGCACATGTACTATGTATATTCTAAGTTTCATTCAAATCCGTTCAGCCGTTTAGGCGTGATTGAGGCACAAACATCCATACATCCATACTTAAAAACTTTGGCGGCGTATATAATTCAAAACAAATAGGTAAATAAAATCAACAGCATCCTTGGCATAAGGGCTATGTGCTGTAATTTCGTTATTTTCTGATCTGTAATATTGGATCACAGCAATATAGGTACCTTTCATCACACGATTAAATTTACCATATCGAAATGGATTTGAGTTTTGATTAATGTCATTTCATTTGCTCTTCATTGAAAGGAGATCATACGAATATTTAAGCTCTGGGCCGATTTATATTCAATTCAGATGACATTTATACGTCAAAAAGCTATCCATGCCTTGGAAAATTTATCCATATGGATGGAAATTCGAATAAATATGTCAAATATGATATCAAAATCATTATTCTTCTTGCTTTCATATAGACGAGTCTTACTCAAACATAATTCCACTTAAATGGTGTATTTTCGAGGAATTACCTACCTATTTCTTGTTATATTGATGAAATGTGAGCGCTAAAAGACTAGGTAGATTCATCTGGTTCCTAAATAGTAGAAGCTTTGGTTTGTTTTGGAGCTAGATGGCATTGAGTGAAATGTGTACCTACCACCTACATTTAACATTTATTTTCATTTCCTTCAGCATAATAGATCCCTAACAACATCATCATCATCATCAGTCTATAGTAGACCACTGCTGGACACAGGCCTCTCTTAATGAGCGCCGTAGCTTGCTTAGACGTTCTTGATCGTCGAAGTTGAGCAACGTTGTGCGCGGTTACAATTGGGATGGCTGACCGCAAGTGGCATTACGAGCTACGCTGTGTGAAATGTCCACAAATATTTATTATTTGTTATTAACTGTGACTGTCTGTCAGTTACCTTTTTACGCCTAACTGCTGAACAGATTTTGATGAAATTCGGCAAGCAGATAAATTGCATCTTAGGACTTCTCCTAAGATGCAATTTATCTGCTGACATAGGCAAATTTTCTTTCAAATATACTCATAGAGGAGATGAAATAAGAAATGAAAGTTTATATGGGCAAAGTTAAGCATCGCGTAGTGCTATCAGTACTTGGATGGGTGACCGCACTTTTTGCACTCCATAGATTTTTTTATCAAGTTTAAATTCTGAAAATCATATTCAATAGGAACGAAGTCACAGGCAACAGCTAATATGTCACATAAAGGGTAACACGTAGTTTGGTGTAATTCGGCGAAATAGAAAACCAAAGAGTCATTTATTAAGGGCAGGCTACACAACAATTAATCAACAAGACAGAGGGATTACGTTGCCATGGCAACGGCTAAAAATAAACGCACAAATTAATTTATGGCTACACTCAATTTGGTCTCGAAGCGAAATTACTTTACTTTCTTCAGTTTCAAAATTATTCAAAGGGTTTTGGAGCACTGGAATAATTATTGGGTTTAAAACGGCCCCCACAAAACATTTTATTAAAATACCAGTGGAACTCTCCGCCACTTTGCCGGCGTTGATTTTTATAATTTGTAAAGTGTAGTATTAATTTTTTTTTTATAATACAATGACATCGGTCCATATAGGTATATAAGTTTAGGACGGCCTTTCACCCGATGGACCGACGGACTACACCATAAGAAGAATATCCTCCAAGTTTTATGCCTTGAGTAAAGACTTTCCTTTAAAGTTTTAGGGTACTGAAAACACACAACCCTTTGCGTAGACGGATAAAAACTCCCATTAATCTCTAATTTTTATCATTCAAACATAGCAGCAAGCGCAAAAGTAATTAAAATCGTTTATAAGTTTCTCTTCAACATCACAAAATCGATGTTCATTAGTCTCTTTGATGTTGGCTCATGTTTTAAGTACTCCGTTTCACCAACATTTTAACCGGTCGTTTAACGACTGTTTAGTTCAGTTTTCCCTTTTCTGTACTTTCAAACAGTGAAAACATCGTGAGGAGTCCCACGCCTTTATCAAGTCCTGACATATAGGTTATATCTTTCCTGTGAATAAAGCCAGCTGAGAGCATGGTAGAGGCGTTGGGCAAGCCACCTAAAATCGTTCCTAGCCATTACAAACGATCAATGTAAAAATCAATTTAAAGATAATGAATGGTAAAAGCCTTGGTTGGCCCCTGTCGTGTCCATCTTGAAACTGCATCTTGGAAAAGATTATTTTTATTTTATTTTATAATTTTTTGGAAAGCTAACAGCTAGAGAAAATACAATAGGTAGATAAATATATACTATGCAGCAGGATACTACATAATATGGGACGGCTAATTACAAGTTTCAAGTTTCATTACTATCTGTTAACATACTGTTCTGACTTCAGCCTGTTTCAGAGCAACTTTCATAGGGAGCTTGTGACAGGGTTGACTTGATCAGACCATTAGCATAATCTTTTATACCCGAATGTGAAGAAAGAGGATAATGTGTTTGGGGTGTATGTATGTGCAGCTAAATTGGTCAGCTAAAGGATTGCACATACATATATACAGCTTCAGAGCTATAGTTCAAACGGCTGGACGGATTTGGACAAGTGAAATGTCGTTGGATTTGTCTGGATGACGAGAGTATCATTAGCTATATAAAGTGTAAAAACACCAATATGGCGGCCTCTTGCGATGCCATTTTCAATTTATTCTTTTGGTTGCCTCTGTAGCCGAAACGGGCGCACAGATTTTGACAAATGATTCGTAGTTGGATTCGTTTTGATAACGAAAGAACCATAGGTACAGCCTATAAGACTCCATTGACACTGAAGTATAAAAAAATCCAATATAATAGAAAAAAAAATTCAACTAAGAATTAGACCAAAATTATACAAATTCATCATGATGTGTGTCAACAAAATTATATGACAGATACTACTCGTATGCTACCTAAAGGCTCGGTTTTTAGTTATTTTCAATAAATACTTGTTTCTAACCTATTTCGTCCCAATGCTGGGCAAAGGTCTCCCAGTGGATATCCAAGTATCCTTTCTTATTATATATTTTTTTGATTTTACAACTCTTCGGGAAGAACAGGACCAAGATGTTATCAACAAGATGAAGGTAGAGCAGGTATAATTGTATTATTCTTGACATTTCGAGATAAGGCGAAAAAGACGTGGGTTTTGCCAAATATTCTTGAGATTGCTTTTAAAATACTCCTGAAGATTTTTCTTTTGTTCTTGGTAATCACTCATTGGAGCCTCATTTTGGTTTAACTCATAAGTCCTAGAAAACACAACGTGATCTTGAATCACATACTGACAGCTTGTATTATTTAATGCCTTATTAATGTAGATTGTCCAAGCAAGCGTCAGTTGTTCCGCGTTAGGGATGTCGCGACAGAGCTACAACAGAAATGTCTGGAAAGTCATGGGAAAGTCAATCTCCGCATCATTTACACTGTGCTCTAATGACTGCGTTTTAAACATTTTCGTAGAAGCACTATCACGGCGTCACTAACGAAGCCACACTAACACTTGTTTCGAAAGTCCTCCTAAGGGTCTCAATTTTGCCTTTACCATCCACCCCAGCACAAGTAGACATAGCAAAAAAATATCAGAGATATATTTTGACACAAATTTTCTTTACATTTTTTGACTTTGTCGGGTTTTGGAAGTAAAGGTCGAGGTAGTGGGTGGTGACCTTTAAGTTCCCTTACAAGTTTGTCAGTAGATCTTTGTCGTCCAATTCAAGCCACATTAATTTTAATTTATAAATGGTAGATTAATATGGTGCGGTTGTGAGAGGAATGTGTTACATTACACAATATTTCTAGGATATTACTATGGGTTGGTATGGGTTTTACTGAGATATTTTGGACAAAGTTAAGTAAAAATTGGAACAATTTTAATAAACTATTTTCAACAAAATAATAATATTTATTAAAAAAAATACTGAAATCCTTGCTTTTCACGCTTAGAATATTCAAAACGTAACATTGCCGACCGCCCGAAACGGCAACGCCGCGCATTTACTTCAATCTCTATACTGCGTTTGCTTTTATAGCAAAATGGCAACGTCGCGCGTTAATTAGTTTAGGTTATCAGAGTTCTTTTTAGATTTTTTAACTTTTGTATGTTTCCAATTACGTAAAAAAAGAATAAAACCAAAACACTAGAGGATTTATACAGCATCAGGCAGATTTTTTTTACTAAACTTGTGCTTGGGACAATTTTAGATAGAGTAAGCTTCCCAGCACTTATACACATAGGTATACTTAGTCAGCCTTATCCAGAAGTGCACGTAATGAAATGGTCAATACGTGCAGAGCTCGGCCATTTTTGATAAAGTCAAATTATGCTAAACCTGAGACTAAAGTTTAGATGTAAGTCATCCTTAAATAAAATAATGCGTTATTGCTTTTGAACTTTTTCATACCGAAACTGGATTCTCAACGATTTAATTAATTAGCTAATTTGGATAACTTGATCATTATTATGGGCGGTAGCGTTTTAAAATGATTAAAGCTCCATGAGAAAATACAATTCTGTTCAAGTATTAAAAAAAACTCAAAGTCACGTAGTGAGTAGTTCCACCTCAGTAAGAAAAGGCCTCTTTCCTTATTTTCAATTCACTCTGTCCTTATAGATTTCCAATATTATACTAACGGAAACCGGATAGCAACGTTGATTTTCTGTCAAGAAAGTGTATGGCGCTTTTCAACAGATATCAACGTTGCTAGTATTGAACGAACCGCCGTCTATTAGCAAAATTTTGGAACCGGGCAGTTATATTCGAACAAAACTTGAATCATGACTGTGCAAATCTCGCCTTCTTTGTACTAAAACTCCGTCTAAGGGTTGAAATAGGAGCTGAAGCAAGGAAATTGCTACGTCTTGGAAGAGGCGGCTAATTAGTAATTACCTCCTGCTTATTAGTGTTGTTGAAAAAGGCTATTATTTTAAGAGAAATATGCTTTAAACACGGTGATGTGCGGAAAATATCACTGATAAAACAAAACATGTAAGAAATTAGATTCAACTATGGGTTTTGGATGTCTTGCAATATTACGAAGATTTTAAGATGGGCGATGGGCAGATCACCATGGTTCACCATATCCATCTTTTGAATTTAAATCAGGAGTGGCTGCACCCCATTAGGGATACGGGGTGTGTAATGTAATGTATATTATCAGTATATGAAGCGCTCGTGGTGTAACTTGCTTAGACGTTCTTGATTGATCGTTGAAGTTAAGCAACGTCGTGCGCGGTGACAATTTGGATAGGTGACCGCAAGTGGCATTACGAGCTTAGCACTCCCGTGCTTCCGAGGGCACATTAAATTGTCGGTCCCGGCTTTTATGTCGTTCAGCCACGACGGAAGCCTTAGGCGGCCTAAAAACTCCGTCATAAAAGTAGGCCTCTAACTCATATGAACTTAATTACTTTATATAATGTACCTATGTCATGATAGCTGGCTGGACGTTAATAACTGAAACAACCAATTCAGTTGAATGGATACAAACAAAAATATACTTATTTGGAACAGAAAAAAAAATTAAATTAAAACTTGTGTAAAGTATAAACTAATTTTATTAAGAACATAAACCATATTTCTCATGAACTTAATATATATACTCGTAGAGTTGAAATTATCAGAGTGTGCATTTCTATTGCCGCTAAACAACAAACAATAAAATAAAGGGGGCCTCATACAAAAAAACATTTGTGTACATGTACGAGATGGTACGGAACCCTTCGTGTGCGATTTTGATTCGCACATGACCGGTTTTTACAAAGATATTTTTATAAGGTAAAGTGACAGGCGACGGGCTTATTAAACGACCTTTATTAATTTATAATAATTAACTAAGGCCTCTACCATTAATACGTTGACGACCTCGGTGGCGTGGCGGGCAAGTGCTCGGCTGAGACGCAAGAGGTGCGGGTTCGATTCCCGCCACAGGAGCAATGTTTGTATGTTCTACAAATATGGCCTGGGTGTTGTAGTATTACATAAGTATGTATTTGGTATTACATAAGTATGTATCTGCCTAGTTTGGGGCTAGATGTGTGAAATATCCACAAGTATTTATTTATTTCTTTATTTAATACTACATGATTTTTACAGAGTCAGGAGGCAACTTTTTCCTGCACAAACGGGACGTTGTATTGCTCGCGACAATTTTTAGATGGAGTAGGTAAGCATGCCCAGTTCATATACCATCGTTTCAGCTTAGTCGACCTTATCCACAGGAAAGACATGTCAATAAGAACAACTAAAAGTTAATACATCCGGAGCTGACTAAGGTTTCCTCACAATGTTTTTTTAACTGTTTGAGAGCACAATTTTTTAGAACTGAAAAATCTTTTGGTGCACGACCGGTTTGAACCCGCAGTCTTAAGATCAGAAGGCGGGAGTGCTACTACTTTGACCATCAGTGCTTTTAAAATAAGCTTTTAGAACAATAATAGTCTCATATTTCGCAAGAGAATATTTAAATACAAAGCTCGGTATTAATGAAACAACGAACTTTTATAATTAAAAAGTTTTTTATCATTTTTGCAAATTAAATACAAAAGAAAAGAACATTTTGCACTATTTATTATTCATATTAAAAATGTAACCGTAAATATAAAATAAAAAATTTATTATACGTTTTAATAAAAAAAATATTAAGTCCCCTTATTCATATGACGTTTTGTTGACTGATAGCGTCACTCGTTCAAAAGAACCTGAAAAAAGGATTCGAGTGCGCCTCAGTGATGCTTTTTTCGTGTCAATGACAAAAGGTTTTTAGAGCTTTTGTAATAATGGTACACGAGACAGAATCAAAAACTATAAGGCCTGAACGCAATGGCTACAGCGATTGAAACAAACTCATATGAACGTATGGCGATGGCCACGTCACGAGCGTTTATTTATATGTAAGGGAAAGAATCTAAATAGAAAAATCCTATGTAACACTAGGATGTATCCTGATGTATCTCACAGGCTTATACCAAAAATTGAAACCGAATTAATCGTATAATTGGATCAATCAGATGATTGCTTACTCTATGGCTCCTATAAGTTCGAGTAAAACGCCATCTAGGAAGCAACTAGGAACTATTTTATTTAGATTGTTTTTCATTGTTTTTTTTTATTTTTAGGTATTAGTAGGTATTGATAGGCGAATTTGCTGATGATCTCGGATCTCTCTAGTTTACAGTGATATTAGCAGCAACAGACAGGAACACTATGATACCCTGTGGTGGACTACCAAAATGAGCGAACAATTTTGTTCATAGAATGTGTAATAAATATATTTTCCAATGTAAATATCTTTGTTTAAGTACCTATCTGTCTAGCGATACCAATATATTTTTATGGACAGAATAAGATACATATTTTGTAAATAACTGGTGAAATTGGACCAGGTATTCGCACTAAACCATAAATAATTCTGGTTGTAAAAGGTTTACTGTTGGGAACTATGGAGGCAAAATAAGTATCGTTTAAAAGGCTTCGACATCGTAACCATTTGGCCTTTATGACGTCATATTTCAGTTCAGACTTTTGGCACACATTTCAGAATAGTTTTCATTGTCTCTTGAATTTCTTTTGGAACTTCAGATGCATGTCGCCATTTGGCAACATTTTAAACATAAGTTTTGATCGAGCGAGCGAAGATCTCATCAGCAACTTGGGTGATTTGGCGTTTTATGTTTGTAGGTTTTTTTGATATGTTTCTTTTGAACCGTAAATCAAAACGAAACTTGGTCAATAAATTATGCTATGAAGATTTACTGAGAAGCAGGTAATCTTAATTGGTGAAAGGGTTGTAAAGATATTAGGTTCCCAAGAGGGTAAAACAAAATTAAAATTTTACAAATGTGTCGAGTGGGGTGCCATATGAAAGGGCTTTATTTGTACATTCCAAAATTGTTTTTATTTTTATTCTTATATGTATAGTATTTTAATCAAATGTAAAAAGTATAATTAAAAACCGTTATAACCTGATCTCCACTTTGTTAGAATTTTGATGTCATCGTAGTTTAGGTTAGACTGGATCTTCACGTACGAAATAAGCGTGCGAGATCTCAGTTCTGGCAGCTTTTTAGTGACGTCCGCGATTAGTGCTTGTAAGCACAGCTCTGTTTTGCAGAAGCGGTCAATCAGCCGCACGCCCAGAATGCTGTGTTCTATGGCAAACCTTGAATCTGGACTTTTGAATAATGGCCAAAGACCAGGTCTGCGCACCATTATGTTGGAGCGACGAGGAGGTGTTTTATTAATAAACACACTAGTTGCCGCCCGGGGCTTTGCCCACGTGGTTCCTCGATAAAAAATAGCCTATATGTTATTCCAGCACACAAACTATGTATATTCCAAGGCTCATTCAAATCGGTTCAGCCGTTACGACGTGATTGAGGCACATACAAACATTCTCACAAACTTTCACATAATATACAATATTGTAGGATTTATTTAAAAGCTATAATAACAACAAAGCTTTTATTTTAATAAAAGGTACAAAAACATGTACGCCTAAAATTATACCCGACAGTAGAATTTTACGATTATGTAGAGTCGTGAAATTTTAATAAAATTACTCAAAAAACAGTGTAGCACTTTCCGCGAACCAAATATAAATAAACCTCGTAAAAGTTAATCACAAATCCCTTGTCACTTCCGTTATTTAAAGGCCACAAAGGATTATCAGACATCTTATATTAAAGAACGTTTTTGAATATCAAATTAAATTTAACATTTTATTACTTTAATCTACGTGATTCTGGGCGTTTGTTTTCTAGTTTTTTTTTATACTTACTCAGTTGTCACACAATATTTGTGGACATTTCGCACAGCGCCATCTAGCCCCAAACTAAGCAAAGCTTATACTATAGAAACCAGATGGCTGAAATGTCCAAAATATTTATTTTATTTATTATTCTACTCTATCCTAAAGGTAGGAAGACAAGGATCAACGATAAAGGCTATTAAACATATTAAAATAAAGGCAAATGTACACGGAATTGTCGGCAGCGGGCAGATTTTAATTTCCCCGGGGTTAACATAAAACAACCTTTTTACCATTTTCACCTCAACACGGTGACAGCCGCTGACGGAATGCGGGAAACACTTTATTGCTAGTGGGTGATAAATCAGCTTAGTTATGTACATTTGATAAATTGTGGAGACCTTTTTCAGCAAAAATGTTCCCACATTGAACTACTTTCACTTACTTTTAATATCATCATCATCATCATCTTTCTGCCCTTATCCCAGATATTCATTTGCTCGCATAGTACCTACCTAGTCGGATAAAAAGTCACGAATTATAATACTAGCTTTCGCCCGCGGCTTCACTCGCGTGGTATCCGGACAAAAAGTAGCCTATATGTTATTCCAGCATACATACTATGTTCATTCCAAGTTTCATTCTAATCCGTTCAGCCATTAAGCTGTGATTGAGGCACAAACATACATCCATCATCCTCACAAACTTTTGCATTTATAATATTACTAGCTTTCGCCCGCGGCTTCGCTCGCATGCTATCCGGACAAAAAGTAGCCTATATGTTATTCCAGCACACATACTATGTATATTCCAAGTTTCATTCAAATCCGGTCAGCTGTTATGGCGCGATTGAGGCACAAACATACAGCAGTACTAAGTGTATTAAGGTGTGGTGTGGTGACAGGATTAAAGTGCGCCTCAAAGAGGATTATTTTGTGCTTGCTGTAATTCTTTAGCGCGATCAGATAGATCCCCGTAGTCATAACGTTTTACGAACCCATTACGAAACTATCATAAATTACCATCATACGAGGTCACAATGGTTTAGAAGAAAAGTTTTTATGTAATGTTTATTTGTAGTTTTGTTTTTCTCTAGTTGGATGGGTATATTATCTAATTACGTCATCAATAAGGTACCCTGATATCATCAAATAATCTTAAGAGCCTGGAGATTTATATTGTCCTTGGCGTCATAGACGTAAGCATGTTGCATAATAGTGTTTATATCACTCTAATACAAGTCAGAAGAAGTTTGAAAGTAGCGCAGGTGACAGAAAGGATGAGGAGTAATTGGTTCGCGTGGTATGGGCATGTTATGTGGACTGAAAATCATGTTACAAGAGAGAAATCACAGGCAGAGGAAGGCCTAAGAAAAGATGGACATGCCCGTGAAAGGAGACGACGAGTGATAGAAGTTGGAAGAGGAAATTTGTTGTGCCGATCCCACATACTGGGAAATGTGCACACACTAATGTGATTTTTTTTTGTGTGGGAGTGTGTGTTTGTATGAACTCATATCCATAACGGTTGAACGGATTTGGCCGAAACTTGGAATACACATATTTCATGACCTAGAATAATATGTAGGCTGAATAGGTTATTTTTTATCTTGGTAGGTAACACGCGAGCAAAGACACGGGCGTATGTATAGTGTTCTATGTACTCGTATATACCATGTTATGTGGAACCAACAATGTGGTCTACCAATTTTGACAAAACTTCCTGTGAAACCAGAATCACGCTAAGACAAAATTAGTAACTGTCAGAATATTATAGCAAGCGAAAATCAAGGTTGTTTTATAACGTACAAATGAACTTCAACCTTAGGTGGTAAATCACATTTTTAACTACCGTGTCTATAGACAGAACGTTCACAGACAACAATACGTCTACATTTCCAATTTCTTCCCAACTCCATGCATGCTCAATGGCTTACTCTCATCCATCTTGTGATTACATATTATGGAGTGAGATCCCATCAATCAGCCGCATCTGGTGTGTGAATGGCGGGTATTAACGCTGTCAGGGCTAATAAAAACTTGTAACTTTGTTATTGTGTTACTTGAATGTGCCCTCAACTCTGCTTGTACCTACCCAGGTACATACAAGCACGCCCGTATCCCTAATGGGGTGGACAGAAGCACAAATAAACATAAGAAAACTTGCAGCCACTTCTGATTTTAAGTCCTAAGATGGATATGGTGAACCATGGTGACAGGTGATGAGCCCATCGCACATATGGTCTATAATTTGGAGAGTCTATCCCTTAGTCGACTTTTATGACATGCTCGGGAAGAGAAGCAGCTGGACGCATTCTATGCTTTTTCTTTACTTCCTGTCGCGAAAGCGAAGAGTTTCACAAAGGTTGTCGGGTTCACTCGGGTTAGATCGGGTCGTTATCAGTAGGCGAGCGCACACAGGCGGCTCGCCGCGCCGGCCGATCTAACATTCTGTTACGAGACGACAAGCGAGGCACATCGGTGAGTGATTTTGACTTACACAGTGCAAGCAAATCCAGATAAGTTGTCACCGATGTTATGTACCCATGTATGAGCTAGGGTACCTACTTACCAGAAGTGTTAACCGATGCGTCGGTCTGTTGCGAACAGATAGATCAGTAATCAGAGAGCGAGGCTCGGGGTGGCTATAGGGGAGGTTGGAGGCCACACGGGGATAAGCCCCCATAATACTTACGTTAAGTCAAGTAATGCTGATGGAACAGCCATCACCTTTAAGATGCTGATGGAACAGCCATCACCTTAAGATGCTGATGGAACAGCCATCACCTCAAGTAAGATCCTGATGGAACAGCCATCAAGCCAGGTGGAACAGCCACCAAGTAAACGCATAACCCGCTAACATAGATTTGCATAAGTACATCAACACAGTATATTCGTCATAACAAGTTTTTTTTTGTACTTGACGACACTTCCAGTCCAGCAGAGAAGTAAAGTAGTACCCGGGTACAATTAGCTTATATGCCATTCCAGGTCATAAACGATGTGTATACTAAGTTTCAGCCAAAGGAGATGCTTCGTAAATGTATGGAAGTTAATGAAATTTGGAGTACTTTTTCGAAATTCACTGATTTTTTCCATCATTTATCTGCCTGGTGTAACACAGACCAGGCTTAAAAATAACATCTGTGACTGGCTGTTAAGGAAATGAGTGGGGACAAACTATACACACACAAACTTTCGCATTTATAACAGTTTGATTTGATTATGAATAATCAGCTCATAAAATACATTTTAGATCTCTATAATAATAGAAAAGTCGTTTTTTTTTATATTTCATCCTTCCACGATTCTGCCATAGGGGTAATTTAATGAAACTCAATTCATAAGTAAAAGTACTCGAATGTTGTTTTTAAATTTTTCGTAACATCATTTCATGTTATTTCAAAGATAAACTTAACCAAAAGAGAAAAGTATTGTCTATAATATGCTAACCATTATGAATCCCAATTTTTGGGAACCAACATCAATATTTTAGTCTTTTTTTTATATAACGTAAAGAAAGTATTCATTTTATATTATTTCAAAAGGAACCTGAACTAAACACGTTTCACAGGTGTCTCCGATGAATATTAAGCGAGTGCCAAACGCACTACCTACATGAACTGTATCATAAATCGTTTATACCATGTTCTTGTCAGCTTCGACTATTTCATAAATTTAGCTTTTCCCTCTGGTACTAAACACGTACAGCTCACAGATTTTTCTTATTCTTTCGTCGCTTTCGTTATAGGGCAATATTGACTAGACTGATAGATCAGTTGGCAGATCTTCTGCGCTGTAGACTATGGGTTCGACTCCCACCCATGACAAATATTTATGTGACGTACGAAGATGTTTCTTCTTTCTTCATACATTGACACTCAGATACAATTGCGAAGCTATTAAGGTTCCTACAATAGATTAACCCATGACGCCGTTCATTTAAATGATGCAAAGGGCTGGGGAAGGAAGATTAATTATTTATTAATTTTCTGAAAACCAACAGCTATAATAAATAACTATGATAGAAACAGTGAGTCTTCGCTGATAGCATTAAAATAGTTGTTGAATGTGAACACTATGTGTACAAGCTTTTTATTAGTACTATGTATATCGTGATGGATAACTATAACTATCGTATAACTCCTCTGATGGATTGGGAGTAAAGAACATACATAGAATGCGTCCAGCTGCTTCTCTCCCCGAGCATGTCGTAAAAGTCGACTAAGGGATAGTATCCTTCAACATGATGAGATACAATAAGCAAGTATTCCCAAGGAGGGTTGTCGTCAGGCAGGCGGACGGTCATAAAACACCTTAGCCAAAACTCTTACACTCTTACCCCACATAGAGTGGGATAAGGGCAGGAAGATAATAAATAATAAAAAAATCATTTATTGTCTCCTTATACCTATTACAATAGTGATTGTATTAAGATTTAAAGTTTCCACATGACAAAGTAATTGCATACAGGACAATGGGAGTAAATTCAGCATTTGCTGCATGACACACAGCCATGCAGCGCTGATTTTCAATCTACCCCTCTCGGGAAGATGATGATGATGTATGTATGTATGTATGTATGTATGTATATGGTGATGGTACCTGTGAATGCGCGGCGCAGAAGTCCGGCGTGGGCTGGCGGAAGGGGCTGTGCACGGGGCACGAGGCGGCGTGCTGGTGCGGCAGGTGGTGCGCGTGGTGGTGGCGCGGCGCGGGCGGCGGCCGGTGGCGCGCGCACAGGTGCGGCGCCGACCCGTGGTGCTCCGCGTGGTGCAGCGACAGCGTCGAGCACGACGGCCGCCAGTAGCCGCCCTCCTCCATCTCACCGGCCGGGGGGCATCGCGCCGCGCCGCAGCACGCGCAGCGCCGCGCGCACGTCAGCGCGTGCGCGTGCGCGTGCGCCTGCGCCTGCGCCGAGTGCCCGCACCAACCCTCGCGCTCGCGCCCCGACACTTTGAGACGCGCCGAGCGCTAGCCGCGCTTCTCGCGCATCCTTGCATCCGATATATCACTTCATTTGTCACGTGCGATTGCTTTCAAAGTGCTCTTATCGCTTCTACCCGCACAAGACTCCATCACTTGTATGAGCACTCGGCCCTCCCGGAAACTTCAAGCACCGGTTGAATCGTGTGTGCGCCGCAAATTGCGCTGGAAGTAATAACCGCATTCCTTAACGCTCACAATGGTCCAAGTTTGTCTTTTCACCGAGGAAGTGCCTGCTCCGAATCGGCGGCGAACAGAGCTAGCGGCGGAACCTAAGTTCTGTAGAACACTGAACAGGCGACCGCATTCAGGTTCGATATTAGAATGCAAGTTCAACAAGAAACTTGTAACTGGTAGGTACGGACAAAAGGGACAAAGACCGCTAACCGAATAGCGGACTCGAACTAAGTTCTTCCTGAAATTGGACACCGCTATCAGAGTGTGCTATGCATTAACCTTTTGTTCGAAGGAAATAAATAAATATCAATTCATAACAACAAATATTAAGAGTGCGTAAAGATTGAATGAAGCGAAAGAAGTATGTCAGGAACGTAGCAAATGGAGATTCGTGATGTCGGCCTACCTCTTCGAAAACAGGCGTGATTCTATGCATGTACCTATCGTTAGAGAACGAATTGCTCTGGAAAGTTCCCAGAATTTAGCAAAGCTATCGAATTGTCATGGAACTCAGTACAGGAGCCACTCACCAGTGGCTCCTGTACTGAGTTCCATGACATGAGCGGCTAAAATGAAAGAATCTACGAAACCGAATAGTTGGATATATAACCCCGATCTGACCAACGTAGAGAAGGTCTCACGCGAAAAACATAAGGGCAGAAAAGTTTGATTGAGTCACTGGGAGATGACAGACGATTTGCAACATAAGCATGAGAAACACGTACGCCTTTCAGCTGCTAGTATCATACAAGCACAAGTCACGACTTCGCGAAACTGGGACATGGATTTGCTAACAAACAGTTTTGTGAATTTTCGTAAAATTCAAGCCGAAATAGAAAACATTTTTGCTGAAATTGTACAGTGCCGGGCGTATCTCCGACTTTATTTTAAAAGCTCGGACAACATAAAATTCTAAGTTCACAATTGTGGCAATGTTTTACCTAATACAAAAGGGAAAGTACACAGAGCCTGGGGTGTAATTTCATATTACCCGTATAAAGCTTATGCCCAAGCTATAAAGTTAGCTCCGAAATCTCAACTACAAAACGTGTATTTTACGACACACCTTTACGCCTTTAAATATGCAATGAGCCCACGTCGCCCTTAAAAATTCATCGCTGTGAGAAAAAGATTGCTCAGCACGTTGTTCACGCACGGAAAGTGTTGTTACGTCAAGGTTCGGTCAATAAATAAGTTTCTCACGTGCGGGGAAAGCGAGATAGTGGAATAATGGGGTAAAGTAACAGAAGTCCCTGAGGACCTCGCCTCGCTAGCGGTAAGCCACAGTTTAGACCAAAGCGCTACTGCCACGCGAATCCAATACCCGCCCCGAATATGGTCTCCAAGGTGCCTTCGGAAATACAACCGGAAGCGTCTCTGCCAATTGTCTAATTTATTCGATCCAGTAAGCTCTCAATCTTAACATACGCGAGAATTCCCGATTCAGTGAAAAAGACACTCCATTGCAATGGTCGTACAAGCGCGTTCTTTAAAACTACAGCTGCATAATACACAGCTAATAGAAGTGCTAAGCGAAAATCATTTCTTTGAAATATTAACGAACCGCGCTGCGAAGAAAAATCCTTAGCACAATGGCATAGTAGTGCATGCACCCAGCATTAATTTCCCACGAGGCTGCAAGCATAAAATATTCAAGTCGCGGACCAGCTAAAGAATTTGCTAGCAGTGCAGGTTTTAATTGGAAAAGGCAAAATTTTAAAGGCCTAGCCTACGGGTGTAGAACGTAGGCCGACTTATCGATCGCTCAAAGTACGCGAGCGGAGTAAATGAGCGGTTTGGAGGACTGTCGAAGGCAATATCGGGTATTGCCTTATTGGTGGAGCCGATTAAACGATTAAGCAACGCAATCGACCCACATAAACAAAAACAAAACACGGAGATGGAAAAACAAGAAGCTTTTGGAACGAAAAATTGTGAGAATGCAGAACTTGCTCATATTGTTTCATATTCGAACCGAACTGTCGCTGTACCAGCCTTGACCCAAATGTAGCTCATTAAATTCCGCTGCCTCGCTTATTGCTTGAATGACAATTAAATGGATCCTTAGCGGTAATGGAATGGCGAAAACAGTTTTTTTGCATCCTTATACCCCTTTTTACGAGGGCTTCAAAGACACGCTGACAGCAAAAACATCAACCGTGTCACCGAAAATATTTTTGTTATGAATAAAACCTACCTATAATGAATCTTACGTTCCATAAACCATGGTGACACAAGACATAAGTAAAATAAAATGTTTCTAGAAAAATACTTTTGGATTTCAAATTATTTTCAAATCCTTCGGGGGCTAGTTCCACGGAGGTAACTTGAATTCATATGATCTAGATTCATATTCATACATCGTGCCAGACGATCTTCAATAAAAAGTATTTCTACGTAACACCTACACGAATGAATAGCGCCCTGTAATATAATATTAGGTATACAGTTCTACCCTCCTAAGACAATATTGATTTCCCTGTAGACGAACCTAATAAATCAACTGAGCCAAGCCAGGTAACTTACAAAACAATCATAACAAGTTACATAAGTCGAAATGTACCGCATCGGTTTCTGTAAGAACCGCACAATATGAATATGGATGGCATGGCCAGGAATCACTGCCAGAACTCACAACAAATAGCAAGGCAGGCCGTTGCCTGCTGCAGTCCAAAAATGGGTCAGTAGGTCATCAGCAGACTGTCACACAGTGAGATATCACTGCGGAGCCGGACTTTGCATCAGAATAAGGTTTCCGATGACAAAAACTACGTCTACACTATCCCGGTGCAAAGCTTCGCGATTTGCGTTCTTGTATAGACAAAATATTATGATCTGTCACATCTGTGACAGATCATAATATGGACTGGTGGAACGCCCTGCGATTTCGTCCGCATTGAGTGGTTGAGTAGAACTTCATCTTCGGCTATAAGTTCCAGGAGTTGAAATTCAGGAATTCCTTTCTTAGCTACATTTCATCATAAGAGGAATATTATCTCTAGGACTTATGGGCCGTGCGTTGATTTTCAGTCAGTCAGTCATACAGACAGTCAGTCATTACGCTCGTGGCGTAAGTTAGACGTTCTTGATTGATCGTTAAAGTTAAGCAACGTTGTGCGCGGTCACAACTTGGATGGGTGACCGCAAGTGGCATTACGAGCTGAGCGCTTCCGTGCTTTGGACACGTTAAATTGTCAGTCCGTTTTAAGTCGTTAAGCCATGGCGGAGGCCTTTAGAAACTCCGCCATAAGAGTTGGCCACTAGCTCATTCGAACTTACTTTTTAGTCATTAAGAGCTTCATTGTTTAGATATAGTATTGTGACTGATCATATGGAAGCCTGATAATGTAGGGTAAAAGACGGTTTATTAATTTGAAGGTCGAAAATACAGCGCCACAGCTGAGTGCGATAATGGAAATGAATCAGGGAACCGTGCCTTCGCATCCGAATCTCTGAAATGTGAGTCCCACCGTCTGGCGAACCGCTGCTTTCTCCTCGAGTCAACAAGCTCTAATGGAAACATAATACTGCGAGGCAAACCTCTTTTTCTGGGTCACGAAACAGAAAATGATGCGGGTGAGCTATTGTTTATCCTTTATTTGTTTTAGCCTTGAATAGGTTCAGCATTTCATTTCGTTTGCAATTTTCAATGCCAGAACGGTTACGCATATTCGTATTCACGGAAACAAACACAAGTATTTTTTTTATGTTTTTGTCAGATTCATGCAAAATGTTTGACCGCAGGTGTGTAAAGAAAACCCGAAATCATAAAGTTTGCTTGAATTATTCAAAGCAGTAAAGCGAAAACTAGTCTTTTTATTATGACTGCAATAAAACACCTTTATGCCTGAAGTGCCCAAAACACGGCGTAAAGAAAGTTCAAAGAGTGAGAGAAAACTAAAACTAGTCCAGTTTCGTGTATTCATATCTGTTGTTTTGTGGGTTTGTTTGTTTGTCCAAGCGTTATAGAAGTACCTACCTTACTTCGATAAAAGTTTCAGCGCTAGGAAATTGTTCCATTTATCATGAAATATAAATAGGATACGTAAGAGAGCAATCACACTGACAAAGTGGCCGAAAGATTTTGTTTAATCAATTTGCCAGAAACTTTCCATCGAGAGAATTAGTTAGAAATATAAATTCGATTTCTTCACTTTTTAATAATCAGACCAAATCTTTACGAAATGCCAATAGGCGCCTAAATTCCTTCTACATTTTTATAAACTGGGTTTACCCAGAAGTGTTATTTGTAGTAAAATTTAATATCATCCTTATTTTTACGCGCAATAAAGAATTATCTATTATCCATCATCACTCTCAATCTATGCAGTAACTTTCAATTTTAACGATAAAATAAAAATAAATTAGTTCAACTTGAGCCCCATATTAAAATATAACTTGAGTCACATAATTGAAGTTGAATTTCAGTATTTTACATAACGAACCAATATTTTCACTGTAGATAGTACAGCCGCAAATAAAAAACTATTAAAATAATCACTAAATGAACTCAATCATCATCATCTTCCTGCCCTTATCCCACTCTAAGTGAGGTCGGCACAGCATGATCCTTGGATCATGCTGTAAGAGTTTTGGCTAAGGTGTTTTATGACCGGCCGCCTGCCTGACGTCAACCCTCCTTGGGAATGAACTCAATAGTATTTCAAAATATACACTTTGAGTCACTACAAAAGTGGAGTGGGTTCCCATCAAAGACACGAGTTACACAATAACAATCAGACACACATTAAAAAAAATAGATTCAACAATAAACATTGCGACGAAGTGGGAAAAATACAACTATGTGTACAATAGCAGTTATACTGGTATAGAATACCAGGTTTGTATAATACCTAGGTATTTCATAAATGCATGAAAAGTAGCTCGAGCAAATATTTCGCGTATCTGCAGGATATATTGAAAACCGGGCGACACAGAAATAGGTCACGGTCCCGCGGTATGTACTCGTAGGTACTTGTGCGGTGGGCGGAAAACGAAGCGTTGGAAGTTAGCGGTGGTCTTTTGAGAGCACTGGTAGTCCAGTGACAGCACTCGTGGTGTAGTGGCAGTAACTCCGCCGTTTGACCCTAAGATCGTGGGTACAAATATTGCACCAATGAATATTTTTGCGCTATAGAATCTGTTCAACAGATGAAAGAAAACATCGTAAGAAAACCTAAAATGAAATGCGAAAGAATCTTTGATTCGCAATTTAATCCGTTCACCACACTGGTTCGAAAAAAGTTCCACGAATATTATTGAAAACTATTATTACTTCTTCGCTGGACTGGGAGTAAAGAAAAAAACATAGAATGCGTCCAGCTGCTTCTCTCCCCGAGCATGTCGTAAAAGTCGACTAAAGGATAGTATCCTCTCCAACAAGATGAGATACATTAGCAAGTATTCCCAAGGAGGGTTGACGTCAGGCAGGCGGCCGGTCATAAAACACCTTAGCCAAAACTCTTACAGCATGATCCAAGGATCGACCCCACACAGTGGGATAAGGGCAGGAAGATGATGAGTATTATTGAAAACCGGGCGACATAGAAATAGGTCACGGTCTCGCGGTTATCGTAGGTACATGTGCGGTGAGCGAAAAGCGGTGGAAGTCAGCGGTTAGCTTAGAGGTTGAGGCCTTTTACCGTAGATACCGAACGTATTGTGTTCGAAACCTTTTAAACGGGCATAAAGGATATTTTCACTTAAGAGGTTCACGTACGTTCAAATGACTAAATGCGGTTTCCAGTGTTGTGATTTAATGATTAAAAGGTTTAGTGTTGACGAGTCATGATTTTTCCAATCTTTCTTCATAACTATCGAAACAATACCGCAAATAAAATAATCATTTGGTAACTTAAAAAACTATGTAGACACATAAAAACAGACTTTTATGTAAAAAACAATTAAAACTCCTTCGGGCCATTTTTTTCTCAGCATGTGCGAAGAGTTTTTTTTTTCTATTTTATTGGTAAAATAGAGATCAGATATAAAATACAGAGCTATAAAGATCTACTTTGGAAACATTTTCTATAGAACAGCGAAATAATCATCAAAATCGTTAAACAATTGGCATAGGAAATGGAAAGAAAGACCTACAAAAAATAGAGTTGATCACATGCTCTTTACTAGTCGTTTAAGAAGGTGGACAATATTAAATGACCTTCAATCACAAAGTACGAAAAACAACATTGAATCTTAATAATGCCTGGTATTACCAGCTTACAATAACTTCTTTCTCACAGGGTGTCCTTAATCGCAAACTAAGCCGATTTAATCCTACAAAAGGGTTCTCTCACGCAACTAAAATCCTTTTCAATTTCTCGAATGCTTAAAAAGATGTTTTACCAAAGCCGTGGCTGTAGTAACTGTAGAGCTATCTATGGTCGGGGTTTTGATGGGGTTGAAAAATCAGAATGGAGATCAAACTGAGGATATCTCGATAAAACTGGGTGATAGAAGGGTTGCACTCGGATTTGTGAAATTGAATTGATTGTAAAACAATTATTTGAAATTCAACAGTATTTTATTCTATGAAATCTCTAGGATAATTTAGAAATAAGAAAATGAACAGTGAATATAAAATAATAAGAAGTTGATTCGCTGTTCTCAGAAAAAGAATCAACATTTTGAATCAACTAGGTTCGTATTATATTTTCATGTTTTAGAATCAGGGCAAAGGAATTAAAAAAAAACAAATGAACAATGCCGCTGATATACAGCTATGAAAATTCTGCGAAAAGAAATTAAATTTTCCACAGTAATTATACAAGATCGATAGCGACGAAGGGAGGGCAATAAGTGGTCCCAATCGTAAAACTCAATACTGTACATAAAAACGAAAGCAATGGTACTGCTGATTAACTGGGTGAAATATCTAGGTATATTTGAAATTACGGTTTTGTTCATATTAGAAACATTATTAATTTATCTGCTGGACTGGAAGTAAAGAAAAACATGAATGCGTTCAGCTGCTTCTCTCTTTCTTACAAGTCGACTAAGGAATAGTGTTCGCTCCGACATGATGGACCATCTATGTGGGCGTTGGGCTGTACACCATGGTTCACCATATCCATCTTGAGACTTGGGTCAGGAGGGGATTCAAGTTTTATTATGATTATTTGTTACTCTTCCCACCCCATTAGGGATACGGGCGTGACAATATGTATGTAGAAACATTATGCAAGGTCATTGACTGACTTTCTAACTGACAATTAATGCACAATCAAGAAGCATGAAATGGTGAAGGAGAGGACTAAGGAAGGAATTCCCAAAATTCAGCTCCAAGAAGACGCCGCGCCGCGAACATCAAAGTGAACCACACAAAACCACGCTCACGCACACACCTACACTAAAACCATGCTCATCGCTCTTAGTACGTCACGAGTCTTAAAAATTGAATTATGCCTTCCTGTGTAGTGAAAACTTGTAAAAACAGCAGCAAATCACATAAAAAGTATCACGTAATCACTTTTCACTTGTAAGTACTTCAAATAGCATCGTTTCTTAATTATTATACTATGAATTTAGGTTACTCGGAACACACAACCTTAAAACATTCGACACACACATAGATAAAAAGGTGGCTTCACTTTTGTTGTTCGTGGCGCGGGATCTTCTTTTTATTTGGTCTGAGAAGGTAACTTAGTAATCTTAGCATAATCAAAAAAGGGGTTTTCAGTGTTTTTGGTCGTCATATTACGGTAGTCGGTTGACAAAAATGATCCAGGAAGATATAATGTTGGTCACGTGTCGAGCAGAATTGGACAATAGGACAATCAAAAGCTTGGAAACCTCGTGGGATGAGTATCTGCAGCTGAAGTGCCACTTTCGGTGGGTTCAATGACCGCTTTGAAGATTCTTTATATGACTTTGCGAACTTTCGTATGAATCTAATGAGAAATCAAAGCCAAAAAATAAAAATAAAATAAAACAGAAGTTAATAAAGAATACGAAGTAATTACATAGCTTAAATATCTGACATGGATTTATTTTAAAAAGACAAATTTTAATCACATTTAAAACTTTTAGGCAATCGATATAATACTTATATTGTAAATAGAACATTACAGAAAATAAATAATTGAAGAACATAGAAATATTTCTCCCGCAGCGGGAATCGAACCTGCTCTTGCGTCTCAGTCGAGCACTCGCCCGCCACGCCACCGAGGTCGTCAAATATAAATGTGAACCGAAAGAGTTTGTATTGGGCACAAATCTACAACTTTTATAATAACGTGCTCTATCAGGGACAATAGGACAATCAGCAGTTTGAAAACTTCGGGGTAGAATGAATACGATCGTTTTTGCCCTAAAAGTGGAAGATTTTGTATTCATGATTCAAACTGAATTCCCTATTTCATCAAAGCGTTATAACTTTAAAATGTCGTATTTCAGCATAGGAAAACTTTTTCATATTTTTTTGTGGTACCATGGTACTCGTAGTTTCTGATAACCACGACACAGGGAATCCTAGTGTGGGGTCAGGACTATGTATGTGACTGTTGGGTGTTATTTATTTATTTATTTTATATTTATGAATTATAATAAGATATTTTTTACGAAAATATCAAACTCAAAAGATTGGGTTAATGGGAGACTAATAATTGGAAGCCACTTCGAAGCAGAAGTCTAATTGCGCAAGTTCGCAGTCATTGTAATCGACTTGAACTGTCTAATTTTACCTGTAACTGTCTACATCGGCAGTATGACAGTTACAGCCAAATGGTTCAAAATACGGCAGAAGTTCGAAAGCCGATAACCGAACTTATACAATTAAGGTTGCCGCTTCATCTGGCAATTTTTATCAAATGTAGGTTACGGGGACCCTTATCAGGAGTTATCAGGATTATTTAAGTGACAGTTGACTTTTTTTTAACTAATGCAAAAAGGTTTGTCAAACAGATCTGTACATCATGATGATCTTCTAAATATATAAAACTCTTACGATACTGACTGACTGATTAAATATCTACAACCTATAAGTCTCAAAAACATGAAATATTGAGGGTACATTGCATTTATGGTGTTTTGGTGCATAATAAAGGAATTTCCAAAATTCAACTCCCTAGGAGTCTATTTAAAGTATAAAACGGGACCTAATCAAGTACATTTTTTATTTTCCCGACGTTTCGAACGTGTTAAAGCTTATCGGGATAAGTCATCCCGTGATTACGATCGTATGTTAACATGTCGCGAAAGATTAATAAATACTATCCTCTAGACGCAGATGAAGATTGTGTGAGAAAAAAAATCTTGATGTGGATAAATTCACAGGTCGTTCCACCTGTGTTAAATCTTACTTATAATTATAAATGCGAAAATTTGTGAGGATGTTTAGATGTTTGTGCCTCAATCACGCCTAAACAGCTGAACGGATTTGAATGAAACTTGGAATATACATAGTACATGTACTGGATTAACATATAGGCCATTTTTTATCCGGGTAAAACGCGAGCGAAGCCATGGGCGACAGCTAGTAATTATATAAGACAAAAAGGATAAGGCCTGCCCTCCACACACCTAGAATCTGTTTTGAGGTGTCAGATACCTCAAAACGTTACGAGAATATCTTTGCTGAAGAGGGCACAACGAATTAGCGGCCAGACCTTTTTTTTGTATACTCCAACCATGTTTATGACACTTGACGTTTAAGACGTGTCCAAATGATCCTAGCTTTTTTAATAAATTATTTACTTTTGACTTGTTTTACGGCAGAAATGTGACGAAATGTCGTAGTAGCCAGAAAATAAGTGAAGAGGGCACAATGAGGTCATACGTTTCAGAGTTTAAGAGAATTAAGCTCAAGGAATTTCACTTTAAGTACATAAAGTTCATTTTAATCAAAGTAACATGGCAGGATTACTAGACGTTAATCAGAGTAATTTTATCTTCTGCAGAATCAGCATTCACTTTTGAAGCCAGTCATTCACTTGTGTAACACGGTGTTACAAATAAAAAAGGTAATATGTCATCATCATTATATCAGCTAGATTGTATCCTAAAAAGATACCTTTAGTCAGAGGTTTGCATATTGTGGTGTGGTTGTCACCATTATTTTCAAAATTTAATCAAAAGCAAGCTCGTATGAGCTATAGTGGCCAACTCTTGCTCGTGTGACGGAGTTTTTTTTTTAATTTAATCATATTCTGAAGAGTAAAAGCTTCTACAGAATAAGCTGAGTGACGACCAGTTTTGATGTCAAACTATCTAATATGTCACTATTCTTAACCTGAACTTTGTTAACTATTTTTCAAAGAAATTAAACCTTACCTTTACAACATTCATAAACCAACTTTGACTTTGACTTCTTTGACTTGACTTTGACTTTGATTTTGACTTTAACTTTGACTTTGACTTCGACTTGCCGTCTCTCATCGTCATCTCAAATCCACGGCATGATTGTGTTACACAAGTGACACAGTTATCGCATGATTAACAGTGGATTTACGGAATAAGCCCGTAGTGCCCGTAACCCTGAGCCCCCATACAATAATATTGCGTACTCGCTTTAATACATAATCCCGAGACCATTCTCGAGGTCTAAGCCCTGTTGAGATTAGCACCTACATCATGATTCCCCGACAGTAGTGTCACTGAGATAGTTACAGTTGACTCCAAAGATACCTTAAAGCCTTCAAAAATTACCTTACACAAATAAATAATAACAAAAATAAATATTTGTGGACATTTCACACAGCGCCATCTAGCCCCAGGACGCCAGATGGCTGATAGAATACTCCTTCCCCTTTTTTATTTTTTTAAACATATGCATTTAACTCGTACACCACTCAGACCCGTAGAAAATATTTGCAGAACATACAAACATTTCTCCCGTAGCGGGAATCGAACCCGCGACTCTTGCATCTCAGCTGCACACTCGCCCGCCACGCCAGCGAGGGCCTCAAGTTTTTGAATTTACTTTATTTGGTCAAGCCTTTGAAAATTACATTATTTTGTCAGGTATTGGCCGGATTTACATCTAGATTAGAAGTTAGGCCAAGAAAAATTACTTATCGTTTTAAGTTCTCTGTGACTAGATAAAATACGAAGCTGTTTGCAGAGATGGGCAGACGATATATTCAAAACCGTGAGCTGTAATAGACAAGACTGGCTCAAGTGATTGATGGCACAAACAGAGGGAGGTTTTAATGATTAAAAAAGTTGTTTACTGGTCAACAATAGCCATAAAAGTGGTCTACCAGTTTCGACAAAACCTCCTGCGTAATCAAAATCGCGCTAAGGCATACATTAGTAACAGTCAGGATATCTTTGCAAGGGAATATCAACCTTGTTGTTATATGACGTGCATATGAACTTTAACCTTGGATGGCAGACCACATTTTTGGCCGACTATACATAAATTGCTAGTAAATAGAAAGATTACATAAGCTCACATAGGTATATTCAGAATGAGCCAAAACCCTAGCGGCTTGCCAACTGGCGCATCAAAGAAATAAAATTGCTTTTAGGATCCATCATCCTTTTGTAACTCAATTATGTAAAATTTGGGGAATAATGGGCCAGTAATTCTTACACAATAGGGAGGCTATTGAACTGGATAACGCATTAGGCCCATCATCCACAGAGATATTGAACGGGATAACGTATTAGGCTTGTATTCCACAGTGATATGTGAGAGACGTAGTAGTGAATGGCCACTGATACGGGCGTTTCTATTGTTGAAATTTTGTAACAAAAGTAACGCGTTATGTACAAAATTTAAGGAAAAAGCTCAAAACATTATTGTATTGTCTCACTTTCCTCTTAAACGAGAAGAAGACGCGGTTGAATCTACAAGTTGCGTTGACATTATAGCTATACCCTATCTGAAGGGCAAAGGTATACATTCACCTTGCTAGGTATCTATATCAGCTATATGGTAAGCATGTGTACAAAAACCTTCAGTAACCAGCTGATGATGAAAAAAACGCATATATAGCCATGACAGTCCCTGATATTTTGGAAGTTAATAGAAAGGTAAATCTTATCAGAGAAAAATTAAAAGACACGTGATTGACGCACTCATATGAACCGATTCGGCACAGGTACGACCTCTAGACAACCCAGGTGAAAGACAGAAGTCCTAAATATATTTTTTAAATAACCGAAAGCTCTCCACCCACATTCGTTATCACTTACACAGGCTTTTTTTAATTAAGGTACACTTTGTTTTATTTTTGCGCGAGATACGTCTGCTCTCTCGCGTGGCGCGTCGTCGACTGACGGGCTGACAGAACGGAGGCTGCGCGGACCTCCCCCTTCATTCACTCCACTTTGCCAGCCCTGTGCGACTCCGAACCAGGCTTCAATGGAAAATTAGCTTTATTATCTGGATTTAAAATTCAATATCGCTCGGATAGTCGAAGCTAGGTTGATTGCAACTGAAATAGTTTTGTCATTAGGAATTTGGGTTTTGTGTAATGTATTTAAATTGCTTGCGTATAAATTTTTACCTCATGTATTTCAGTTTGTACATTTTTTACCTGTGGTGTATCAAAATAAGCTAGAGTAGGTGATTTTCCACACCAAACGGTTCAACTTCTATCAGTAGCGGCTGAAGATTGAAAGGATTTGGATCGCAATGCTCTAATGGTTGGAAGGATTTGTTTTGGCAAAATCTTTTGTTCAAAAGAACTCGAGAAAATGGAATTTGATGCTAAAGATTTCGAAGACGTGCGAATATCGTCGTTTTAATACAGATTTCTAAAGGGTTCTGACTTCACATCAAGATGTGACATAAAAGCATTTTGGTAATATAAAAATACCTAAATATATCCAAATTATTTAGCTATTTTAGTCAGAACGATACGCTACTGGAGAACGGCCAAAGAAAAGATGGATGGATTGTGTGAAAGACGACATGCGTATGAAAGGAGTAAGAACTGAGATGATGAGTGATAGGTGAAGATGGAAGATGGAAACATGTTGTCCTGGCTCCACCTACGATAAGGGAAGGAAAATGATGATGATGATGAGTCACAACGCAACAAGCAATCACTAACCTAACTTACTAACATCATAAATTCAAAAGTTTGTATGGCATCTTGGCTGAACAGGTTTTAATGAAACTTGAAATAAACATAGTTCTTGATCCGAAATAACATGTAGGCTACTATTGAAGTACTACAGGAGTATTATTATGTGACTTATTTTTTATTCTAATAATACCACGTCAGAGTACATTTTATTCATTCATTCATATTATTACGCCCGTATCCCTAATGAAGTGGGTAGAGCCACGAGTAATCGTAAGAAAATTAGCAGCATTTGAACCATGGTGCCAGGAGATCAGCCCATCGCCTCTTAAAGATGGTCCATCATATTGGAGAGGACAACAATTAACACAAAAGCAAACATCTGTTTTTTTCAGTAATAGAATCAGTAACACGTACAGACATTCAGACAAAGCTCTAATATTCAATATGACTTGTTATTCCGACCCAGTCTCAAATATTTCCCTGTAACAGAGTAACACTATTTATGTCAACATAATATGTATTACTAAGGGAGGCATATGTCCAGCAGTGGGCAAAGACAGGCTGTGATGATGATGATGATGATGGTGATGAAAATACATGATTACTTTTTAAGTTCTGCACCCTAGGGGTGCCAACAGGACCCTTTTACTAAACCTCCGTTATCCGTTCGCCCGTAAGTCCGTAAGTTCTTTGAAGTTCGTAGACGCTCTACGATTATCGTAGACCATGCTTAAAGTTATTACAAGTGTATAAGGCGAGTGTGAAAAGTACTGTTGGAAGAAGTACTAAGAAGAAGACCCTAGCGTACGTACCCCACACCAACAAGCATGCTTGAAGAATGTGAAGTGAGTGAATGAAGCGAAAGAAGTATTTCAGGATCGTAGCAAATGGAGATAAATGCGCTTTGCCTACCCCTATGTGAAACAGACGTGATTTGACGTATGTACATACACACATTTACGAGTATATTATGATGCCCGTTTCCCTAATGGGGTGGGCAGAGACACAAGTAATCATAAGAAAACTTGCTGCCACTCCTAATTCAAACTCCTAAGATGGATATGGTGAACTATGGCGACAGGTGATTAGCCCATCGCCCATATAGATGGTCCATCATGTTGTAGAGGATACTATCCCTTAGTCGACTTTTACGACATGCTTGGAGAGAGAAGCAGCTGGACGCATTCTGTGCTTTTTCCTTACTTCCATTCCAGCAGAGAAGTATGTATGTATGTAAAGATATTACTCTTTGGTAAGATCATATTTGCCTTAATCAAATTTCGACCATAATTATCTGTCATGACAAGACACTTTGTATTCGAGAACTAATGTGAGCAAATACCATTTCAATTCTGTTAGTTTACCGTTTGTTTGCCACTAAATGACAAGCTAAGACTTAATATTATTGAAATCGAATGTAATGCCAGTTAGTTATTTATTTATAATAAACTGTCCCACTTGTTACGTAGTGGAACTACCGAAAATTAACATTAGTAAGTTTTAAACCCTTTATATGTATTGGTAAAATGGAATTGTATAATCCAAGTATATATTTCTCTCATTGCTCTTTTTACATTATTCACGCATGTTTGTCGGTTTAGGGCACCCTTGACCTGGCCCGTGAATGAAGCGAAATAAGTATGTCAGGATCGTAGCAAATGGTGATCCTAGATTTCTACCCCTATGGAAACAGGTGTAATTTTATGTATGTACTAGCTTTCGCCCGCGGCTTCACTCGATATGTCACCGTATGACGCTTCATAATCAAAAATATCGCGGACATGATAAATTAAGTATCCACCCACCATCTGAAACCGCAAAAAATAGAAACAACAAAAACATGACAGACAACAGCTGCTAGCCGAAACAAAGAGAAATGGAACTCGGACAGCTGAACGGACCATAAACAGGGCTGTGTCACTTTATAACAGCTCCGGGGTAAAATGTACCTTTACCGGGTTTGTTTAAGACTCAATTTAGCTTTCTGTTACGATCAGTTTTAATATAGGTAACCGTCAAATAAAATAAATAAATATTTGTATACATTTCACACAGCGCCATCTAGCCCCAAACTAAGCAAAACTTATACTATGAGAACCAGATAGCTGATAGAATACTTATATACTTTTTTTTGTAACTATAACACCCAGACCCGGAAGAAATATTTGCAGAACATACAATCATTTCTCCCGTAGCGGGAATCGAACCCGCGCCTCTTGCGTCTCGGCCAAGCACTCGCCCGCCACGCCACCGAGGTCGTCAAATATGACACCTATTTGACATAAAGTGTCATAGGCCTATGATACTTTTATGAGACTATAAAGTGTTAAAAAATTAAGAAAGCCTTGAAATAATACTTAGACTAAATTGGTACAAACGCATCATCATCATCATGTGTCAAAAAATCAAATATGGTAGATAGTTTTTTTTTAGGTACTAGGTACATCAACCTAAATTGTACTCTGTCGGGGTTTTGTGTTCTTTTAAATAAATACTGGTTTATGCGAATTTTGTAATACCTCCTTAGCCGCTTTTGTTGATTCTGACACTGGTGTAAAGAATAACACCCGAGGTAGTTTCATACAAATGTTGTTTGTGTGATTGCTATTTTTCCCGTTAGTCATAATATTATACATTTAAAACCATTGTTTTTATTTATTTAACAATTTTACTTTTCCGCACGACTGTACTGTGCAACGTTCTAAAAAATAAGAGCCAAATAGTCCAATGGGTCCTATATGAAGGTCCAGTGCGTACCAAGTCTTTCATAGGAGGTCGAATAGGTCCTATCGTGTAGGTACGTTCCTATTTTGAAGGTCCAGTGGCTACCATGTTTTTGATAGGAGGTCGAATAGGTCCTATAGTGAAGGTAGGGTCCAATTATGAAGGTCCAGTGGGTACTGAACCATTTGTAATCATAAAGTTTTTATTCGAAAAATTATGTCATCCTGAATAAGCAACATGACGTGACTTCGCGCATGTAAATGCCTAGATGGGCTGGTGATATGAATTTGTAGCTTAATAGCAGTAAATAAATAGCTTTTACCTTGAAGGACTCCAAAAAACGCATCTAACATTTTCATGTCGCGCAAAGAGAGATTTTGCACGTTACATTTTTTTTTCTGTGTGCCCTAAAACAGTGGAAAATAATGGCAAACAAAAAGTACAAGATAGACTGGAAGTTTTATGTCTAAATAAATCAATATGGATGGACTTGTAGAATTAATGGTTTACTGTATGGATAAAAACTGATAGGATTTCGTATAATTTAATGAAATTGTACGGATAGTGTTGTAAAAAAAGAAGATATAGAGCGTATGTTTTAAAATGGATTTTCAATATTTACTCGTATTTATAATATCCAACTGTTTAAGTTATTATTAAAAAAATGTTTAATATATTCCTGTTGCTTAATTGTTGCAAATGCTGTGCAAGCCTGTAAATAGTGCACTACTATTTATTGTGAATTATCCTTGACAGTGTGTATTATGTGTTCCGTTGGCGTTGCCTCATAAATAAATAAATTAATATTCTTTTCATTTGTATTTATTTCAGCACGGATCGATTCACTGCAGGCCAGAGATTACCATATTTAAGGCTCCGAGACAAAATTGTTAAGGCAACCTTCATGGGGAGACTTCGTCCGTCCATTTTGGTCTACCACGGGTAAAGGATTAAGTAACTTCTAAAGTCAATAACCAAAGACATGAAATTATAAGTTTCATCATCATCATCATAGACAAACCTCAAGAGAGACTTTGTGATCTGGTCACGTATAACTATTTTTTAAGTAGGTATAAATACCACGCTCCATAGAAACATGTGTTTACTTCTTGGTGTTATATTTTGTGAATTTTTGAATCAGCAGATTTTTCGTATAAATAAAATGCTGATCCCGCAAAGGCAAATCCTCGTGGCCAAAGCACAACTATGCAAATTGAACCGCAGAGGGTCGAGCCACAGATTAATGCCGTGTTCGGGGCCGGCTGCAAATAATTCAATTTTAGTGGCGATCACACGGTAGACGGCTAGGCCAATCCCATCACCTACATACGTAAATAAAACATAGGTACGTACACTTTTACAGTACTGACCCCACGCTAGGATTCCCTCTATTGCGGGTCTCAGAAATATCGAGTACCATGGTACCACAACACCCAATCACATGCAGCATGCATTTTGAGGATTCCGACCCCAAGGGTGCCAACAGGACACTATTAACTAAGCCTCCGCTGTCCGTTCGTTCGATTGTCCGTCTGTCAGCGGGCTGTATCTCATGAACCGTAATAAGTAGAAAGGTGAAATTTTCTAGAGATCTTTGATAGAGATTGCAAATACTGGGGTGGCTTTTTGTGTGTGTGTTTTACCAAATAAATATTTTTCTATTGTATTTTATTCTATTCTATTACAAAATAGGTATTAAATCATAGTACCTGGGTACTAACAGAGTTTTATTTCCTGTTATAAAACCACAAGTGTTATATATTTACTTATTCTGTCCGTAAATCCCAGTGACACATGCTGCCTTCGTGTACCGAGGCAGTTTCGACCAGATGCATTATTCTGAAGCACATTTCTCTTCACTACCTTTCGTGAAAACTATTTTTTAAATCAAATAAATTATTTCTTTACACTTGGTCTCTATACGTTCAGGGTAACTTTACCACCAAATTTACTGACCTAAAAAGTGATACGAGCTTTTAAAATCAAATAATTTTTTTCATCGCACTTGGTCTTAAGGCTAACCATCTAACCCTATGTGGATGTGATCTACTTATCCATCTAACCTTCTACTTTAATTGACCACCATCACACTGCCTCTACCTGATGACAAAGCTGAGGTTGCAAGATGCTAGCAGCGGAAAACAAAACATTCTCCGATCCCCAATTTTATCACCTTTCAACATTTACCTCACGGACATAACCTACAGTCTCCAATTTGGAAGTCGTTAAATCGGCTTCGCAACCAGGCTGCTGCAGAAGTGACCTCGTGAAATACCTCGTCAATTCAATTGAGTGAAATCGCAAGACAAGTAAGAATTAATCTTTCATTTCATTAGTTTCCCATTCGTATTCCTGACGATATAATTTTTAAATAGTATAATGTTTCTAATTTAATTTCACAAGAACTTTATTAATTTGAAGGAACTCTGTTGGAAGCCACCGCCAATGCTTAATTAGCCAAGTTACACGGGTTCCAAGGTTCCTCGGAACTTTGTCAAGCGAAATCTACATGTCTGAGAAATCTTACTATCAACACAAGTGACAACTTAGCAAGGCATTATATTGTCTATCCTTATTAACTGTATGTCAAACAATTCCGTGTAAATACGGAGAGTAATATATAGAGCACTGGTGGTGTAGTGGTAGCGGCCCCATCTTTCGAGCATAATAAGGTCGTGGGTTCAAATCCAGTCGTGCACCAATGAATTTTTCTGTTCGAATATGTGCGCTATAACAGTACTTTCAATCTGTGAAGGAAAACTTCGTCGTTACTTCTCTATTGGACTGGGAGTCCAGTTGCTTCTCCCCACAACAAAAAAATTACTAGAATTTGACTTTCAAATTCGTCATAAGAGAGGTAGGCCTTCGGCTTCCGTGAATTAGGCGGGTTTTTTTCTCTCGCTGATTGTCGACGTGTGTACTTTATTATAATAGTAAGGACACTGACGAGCGTGGACAGCGGCTCTATAGCTGTTTAGCAATAAGCGATCTTACTATATTACTACATAAAGTTCACTATCCAGCGCTGAAAAGAATTAAAACCACCCTAGTTGTATAAAGCCCTATTACAAGAGTAAATTGTGGTAGGTAAACAATAAAATCTGAACAATTTCAGATTTTCAAACCATACATTAAGGACCTTCATTATGATAAGTATAATGGAGGTCGGTCATTATTGTAATTCTGAATCTTCGGATCCAGATATTAATTACAATAATATGAAAACAAGATTAAAACTCGGTCCTATGGAGTCGGAGTAGGAGTCGCTGAGTCAAAGTCAAAGTCAATTTTTTCTTGTACTTATAGTTTGTGAACCCAAAATACTTGTCCCTCTCCTATGAACGATGTTTAAACACTGCTTATCATTCACCTTCTCACTGCATAATATATCACTATCCCACAGAATTTGAACATTATTTTTTGACAGTTTTTAAGACACATCTATAAGTGAACCCCTGAATTTGCTAGGGTTATGTAGAGTCGATCAACAAAACGCATAGTTACTATTCATATCAGCCACCTTGACCCAGTTCTTGCGAGTTACCGCTCAGTTAACCCACGCTCTGTGCTCGGAACCAAGGGGAGACCGATTGAGGGATTAGACTTCACAGCTGTGCTTGTGGGCATTCACCTTGAAAGTGTCAAGTAGCATTACGAAATGCCTAGAATTGCTAGAACTAGGACCACTTTGACTTGTCATTTATTCGCTTTTCCTTAAGCCTTCGATTTTAAACAACAATTCTAAAGATTTTACAATGTGAAACACACACAACACACATTTTACAATGTGAAACAAATTATTTGTGAACCCGATAGGTTCACAAATAATTTGTGAACCTATCGGGTTCACCACGAATGACCCAACATGACCAATTATAAAAAAGGAACCGTGTGAAAACAACTTTTAAAATTCTACTTAGAATCTAAAACAAAATAATATAACTATTTACCCGTACCTCAATCCGGCAAGAGATACCAACACAATAGTCATTAATTCAGAAAAAAAGAAGTAACATTACAGCAGTATTACCAGTATTATTATTAATTATATTTTAATCTCAATTTTAATACAATAAAATTCTTGTCTCTTAATCTGTCTGGAAAATACAAAAAAAGTATCCATCGTAATCGCATTTATACATGCGTCAGGATAACGGGTGTTTTTCATAATTTCGAATTAAACTATCCATTTATTTCATTTTGTGCTTTCAAATACCTAAAAATTCAAATTTAAATACTGTACATGTCACGAAAAATTTACAAAATACCGACACACGCGGTTTCGACCGGGCGGGTACAGAGTACGTTGCAGGTTAGACGCAAAATAAATCTTAATAAAAATGAGATTTATTATTCAAACAGCTGTTCACATACACAATATATCATTTTTAGTTCAAGACGGAACGTGCATTTTCGTCAGCGCGATCTAGAATCGGGATTATCTTAGCCGCGCCATGTAGTAAAAAAATGTGAACCATTTTTACCATTTTTAACACCCTAGATAGTTTTTATTCGGTTTTTAAACAGTTATCCTGACGCACGTATCTGTAATCTATGATAGTACTTACAACTTGACCTTATAAAAATGGAATACCAAATGAATATTTGTTTCCGTTCACCCGGATTATGGCTCGGGTGCAGTTTCCTGCCAGTAACTGCCAGTTCAATTGGATAAGCCAGTTGTATGACTTGAAATGGACAACATGGAGTCGTGTTTATAAAACATTGACCTAATAAGTACTGGGTTAAGCAGTTGTGTGACTTGAAATGGACAACAAAAGATCGTGGTTATATTAAGCAGTGATCCAAGGTCCTTGGGTAAGGCACTTCTATGACTTGAAATGGACAATATTGGTTGACAAGTAGGGTCGTGGTTTTAAAGCTGTGGAATAGGTCCCAATTATAACATGAGGACTTTTGACCCTATTGTTCCTTAAAAGGTAAGAGCGACAGATAAGTAGCTACTTAAATTCAATTTTAAAGGGACTTAAAGCTCAGCTTTCAGTTTTAGCAGATTTCAGTTTTCAACCCTCATCCCATGATTTATGCATACGAGCAACTAGAAACAATTTTACAGATAATTCAAACACACAGATCAGTCGGATCTCGAAGTAAATCCTACTAATATTATAAATGCGAAAGTTTGTGTGTGTGAACACACAAACAAAGTTACCACGTATTTTGGATTGTAAATAATTCAGGTTATGGAATAACATAAAGGCTTATTTTTCCAAAATCAACTCACAGGGTGGTGAAGTTTCTATGGCAAAAATATTTTTTTGGTTCGAGTAGCTCTAAATGGGGTAAAATGGGGTGTCACAATTTAGACTAGTCGAGCAAAGCCCCGCGCGTAAACTAGTTGATATAAAGTCAGATTTTATTTGCTCATTTCGTGCTCTTGACACAATGTTTTTGAACTTTTTAGGTTTCCTCGCGATATTTTTCTTCATTGTTTGAGAGTACTGGTATAGCGCACATAAGTTTTTCGAACAGAAAAAATCATTGGTGCACTACTGGTTTTGAAACCACGACCTTAGGATCGGAAGGCAGGGCCGCACAAGACCCCAGTATTCGCTTATGTCCTTGGACAGCATATTTTTATCTAGGTACGCGTGAGAAGCTACGGGCAGCAGAAAGTAGCGCTTAAAAATGTAGCCAGTTTATGTATCAGTGAGTAGAAATTGTATATTTTAAAGATGCCATGAAACCCTCCACAACCTCACCCGGAAACGATAAAAGGCTTCGCTAATGCGCCATATTTTGAACACAATATGCTGCTTCGCTCAGATAAATTGCATCTGCTCTCAATATGAATATTTTATGGAACTTTAAAGTCGAGCTTTGTGAGCCGTTTTTAAAAACGACAGAGTGAGTGCCGTGAACTGTGTGATTTACAGTTCTCGACAAAGGTTTGCACATAGCTTTCTAGACTGAATATTACTGCCAAAAAAATTGGCTGAAGTTATATTTACATATAAAAAGATGGCGGTGCTGGCTGATTCTAGGAACTAAAAAGTCAAGGTCTACGAGGTTTCACCATAAACGAACAGTTAATCCGTCACGTAAGTTAATACGTCTGTATCATGCTGGACATAGGCATCCCTTAATGAGCGCCATCGCGCCCTATCTTCGGCTTGACGCTTCCAGTCTCTGCCAGCAGCCTTTCGCAAATCGTCTTTCCACCTAGCCAGAAGGGCTTCCTACCGAGTCGCGGTCTCCACTCAAGAAATCGCTTATCCCAACGGTTGTCGGTACTTCGGCAGATATGGCCAACCCATTGCCACTTTAGTTTGCTAATTCTTTGTAGCTATGACCATGGTTCTCTGTCGGATAATATCTTTACGAATCCTATCCTTCAGAGAAACTCCCATTTCATAGCTATTCCCATAATTCTGTGGCACAAAAAACGGATATAGAAGCATAAGGACTACCTACGTGAAAATAATACCGTAATAATAGAAAAATACCGTTTTCGCGTGTATAATTATTATGGTTAGAACTGCTTGAGAAATGAGAAAGTTTGTGTGTTATTTCTGAGCCAAACTGTATTACAGGTTCGTATTCTAACCTAATTTGTGCTAGGTATATTATTACTGTCTCAACTTTGCCTTAAGCTCGCAAACTGAAAATCTCTCATTAATATAGAGAAGCTACACCATCTAATATGTATTCAACAGGGACCGCGGTCCCAGTCGCCCGCAAACACCATTACGCAAATTTACAGTCAACAGTAAAATCAAAAAACCATATGCGATTTGTTTATTGAATGAACATCGAAGAAATTAACTTATGGCACTAACGTGAAGTAAAATATTTTCTTTCTCCTGCTAACTGTACTAGAAATCAATTGAACAATAGACTTGTTTGATTATATTAGGAGCGGTCTCAGATGCCTGAGGAAAAATTAATCATAAAAAATAATCAGACGATTGGGACTGCAGTCCCAATCGTCTGATTATTTTTTTTCTACTTATTTTTTTTTAACTAAGGCGACTGGACAGCAGCTGCGGTCTATCCATCTATACTTCAGCCAAACTGGAGATCCTATTTACTTTTTTATTACCTACATGATTATGGAACTTATAAGTAGTACGAAGTAGTAAGAAAACCAGCGCTACTTTCAGCTGAATCTGGAAGTAGCACATGCTGAGCTCCAACCTTTTTGGCCACACAACATCGCGGGAAGGGCTCATAGTGATAGGCACTTACTTCTTTTTTTTTGTTTGTTGCCATATGTTTGCCTTCTTCCTCTCTTATGTGTATGATTGTTTTTTTTTCTGTTCCTTCCCCGTCTTTTGTATAATTTGTGTGTGCCAAATAAATATATTTCTTTCTTTCTTTCTTTCTTTCTTTCTTTCTAGTACTAATAGATAAATTAAGATGTAAAAACTAATGTTGTGAGGTTTATTTACCTAAACCTACACTTTTTGTGGGTACTTGTAGTGTAAACACATACGAAATTTCTATCCAATTATATTTAATTAAAATAATAGTTTATTGCCAAAGTTTATGTATTTGAACATTGAAAACAAGTAAATAGTACCTCCCTCACTCGCCTGTTACATATTCTCCTCTCCACTATCTCTTTATTCACTACTGCTGTGTGAAGAATGGACCTCTATGCAAAACTGGCATCCAACATGGAGGAAATGGCAAGCACCTTTGAGTCCAGAATGCTTCAAATGGAGTCCGGTTTGAAGAAGCTCTCTAGTTCTGAGCCTACCCCTCACAAGGATCTGGAGTCTTTGTCTCGTGAATTCCTCGACTTCAAATCTCTGGTCTGGAAGTCGATGGGAATGATGCGAGCACAACTGGAACTTGTAGTTCAGGGTCTGGACCGCCAGGAAACCGCTACGCGCAGGAAGGTGCTACTTTTCCACGGTATTGATGAAACTTCAGATATGTCCATCACAGATCACATGTTACACCTATTAACCGACCAACTCAAGTTGCCCAGTATATCAGCCGAGCAAATTACAATTTGTCATCGGCTTGGATCAGTTTCAAGTAAACCTAGGCCGGTTGTGGTACGATTTGCCAACTATCAAGTCAGGAGTCTAGTGTGGAATTCTAAAACAGCATTCAAGAACTCTGGTATCACTGTCTCTGAATTTTTAACTAAGTCTAGGCACGACTTATTTACGATCGCACGCAAACACTTTGGTATGAGGCGTTGTTGGACCTCCGACGGCAAGATTATCATCCTGCTTCCCGATCAGAAACGTCGCAGGATCGAGACGATGGCGGAACTCAAGCCTCTTCTCTCCGAGTTTCCGGCCGAGAAGCCAGCTCAAGACAAGGCTCCTTCGACGTCACGGGATAAAGGCAGGACGAACGTAATTCCCGATGCGAAAGTCAGCAAGGCCGAACCCAGGGCAAGGCGGGCAGCTAAGTAGGTGTAGGTAGATGATTTATGTTGCAAGTAGCACTAACTAGGTGTTCCCTCGGTCACTACGTAATTTGGTAGCATAAACTCTCGCTCCACAGATTGGTTTATAGTTATATTCATGCAACAATAATTAGTCGAAGGTAGGATCTCCAAATTTTTTTCAAACTTAATTGTGATTTTCATTTTGTGGATTTGTTTACATCTTAGTAAATAGTGACTGAGTGAAATTCATAATAATGTCAATGTCAAAATATTAAGTTTTAGGTGACATTTTGTTTATTAGTGACAGTTGGTGACAGTAACGTAAATAATTTGCTTTCGATTATGTACGCAGGCTGCATTTTGTTTACAAAGTACGTTCGGATACTTGATCAGCGTGAATATTTCTGTTTTACTTTTTTTATTTTTATTTTCATGTTTAGGTGAAATATATTTTAACTACTTAAATAAGTATTGTCACCTAGGGCTATTAGTACATAATTATCTTTCTCTATTACTATTACATAGTATTTTTAGTAGTGTTTACTTTACGTACTCTGCGAGTGTATGGGAGGTTTTAAGATGTTTTAAGGTTATTTTTAGTTTTTTATTGTTTTTATATATTCTTATATAGTTTTTTTTTTTTAGTTTAGGTTTATTTTGTATTTTATTTAGATATATAAATATTTATATATTATTATGGATAACAATAGCATTGCATTTAATGATAGTTTCTTCTCTTGCTCTTCAACTAGCTCTTCAGATATAGACTATGCCAGTGCATTCGATGACGACTCCGCCCTCTTGCTTGATCAACTTAAACTTAAATTTAGTGGATTTTACAATAACCTTAATATTGTTCATATTAACGCACAAAGCATCCCTGCCCATTATTCTGATATTCTTTCTGCCTTTGAATGTAACTTCATTGATGCCATTCTAATATCGGAATCTTTTCTGAAGCCTGGGCTACCCTCCACTCAATACCCTCTTAAAGGTTTTCGGCTAATTAGAAACGATAGAATCGGCAAAAGGTGTGGTGGTGTGGCTATATATCTTCGAGCTGACATTCCGTTTACAATCATTGATCAATCTCCTGGTGAGTACTGCAACTTTGCTGAACATCTCTTTCTTGAAATTACTGTTAACCACTCTAAAATTTTACTCGGGGTTTATTATCCACCTTCTTCTGATATAGATTACTTTTCCTCTCTTGAATCTAAATTAGAAGCATTTTCTCCTCTTTATGATCATACAATTTTACTTGGTGATTTTAACACATGCCTTATAAAGGATGATGTGCGTGCCCATAAACTTCTCTCTCTAATCTCCTCTGTGAACATGCACATTCTTCCTCTCTCATCTGCTACTCACCACGCTCCCCATTCTACTCCTTCACTTTTAGATCTAATTCTTGTCTCTAATCCTGATCCCGTGACTAGTTTTGGCCAACTGACTGCACCCTTTTCGCACCATGATCTTCTGTATCTCTCATATAAAATTCGTTGTCCAAAACGTAAACCCAAATGCGTTCTTTTGAGAAGTTTTAAAGATATTGATATGGAATCCTTGAGAAGCGAAGCTACTAATATTGATTGGTCTCCAGTCATAGATGCAGCAAATATTGATGACAAGACTGCTGCTTTTAATACAATTATTCTTGCCCTATATGATAAATTTGCTCCTCTTAAAGTGGTAAAAATTAAACATCCCCCTGCTCCTTGGCTAACTCCACCTGTAAAAAAAGCAATGTTGCTGCGTGACAAAGCTAAAAGATTATTTAAAAAGTTCCCTACGGAAGAGAATTTTTCATCCTATAAAAAACTCAGAAATCGTTGCACTAAGATATGCAGAGATGCAAAGCGGCGTCATATTCATGAGTCTATTGATTCCTGCAATACTTCTCAGATGTGGAAATTTATTAACTCTCTTGGATTGCATGATTCTGGCCATTCCTCAACTACTATCCCTCTTGATTTAAATAGTATCAATTTGCATTTCTCTAAGTCTCCACTTTGTTTATCTAAAGATGTTAAACTCGCCACCCTTGATTCCCTATCTCGCTTACCTTTACCTGACTGTCCTTCCTTTGTCTTCAATGAGATCACTGAGGATGAGGTTCACTTGTTCCTTAAGTCTATCTCCACTAAAGCTGTTGGTACTGATGGCATTTATATTCAAATGCTGCAGCTCCTTTCCCTAGAACTAGTCCCAGCCATCACTCACATTATCAATCATTCCCTGACCCAAAGTGCTTACCCTTCAGCATGGAAGAAAGCTTTTGTATTACCTCTTCCAAAAATTTCGAATCCTTCCACGGTCTCCCATTTCCGTCCTATCTCCATCTTACCGATCATGTCCAAAATCTTGGAATACCTGGTCCACAAGCAGCTTTCTCTCTTTCTTTACCAGTATAGCTTGCTCAGCCCCTTCCAATCGGGTTTTAGGCCAGGACACAGTACCGTATGTGCTTTAACTAAAGTATCAGATGAAATTCGCTGGGCCATGGACAAAAAGTGTCTCACGGTTTTAGTATTACTTGATTTTAGCAGTGCATTCAACTCGGTGGACTATGACATCCTTTTATCCATCCTTTCCTCTCTCAATATCTCCAACCCGGTAATCTCTTGGTTTAAATCATACCTCTCGGGACGCTCGCAGTGTGTTCGCCTTGATGAGATTTGTTCTGATTGGTGTGACATATCTGCTGGGGTTCCGCAAGGGGGTGTCCTATCTCCTCTCCTCTTTTCTGTTTTCATTAACTCTATTACTCAGGTTATCAAATCTTGCTGCCATCTATATGCTGATGACTTACAAATTTATCATGTCTTTAATGTCAATGAGCTCTCTACAGGAATCAATCAAATCAATACAGACCTTGCTAGCATACATAATTGGGCGAAAACTTTTGGGCTACTTGTCAATCCATCCAAATCACAAGCCTTAATCATGGGTAGCCCATACATGCTAAATATAGTTAGTAATTCTACTGTACCGCCCGTAGTATATGATGGAGTCACGATCCCCTACACTGCAAGTGCTAAGAATTTAGGTGTTATTTTTGACAATAAGCTATCTTGGGTCAGTCAGGTCAATGAAATTAGTAAACGGGTTCACTATTCCTTTCAGTCACTCAAACGTCTTCAAAAATTCCTCCCCTTTAAAACGAAAATTACCCTTGCTCAGGCTTTAATGTTACCCATTATAGATTATGCAGACGTCTGCTTCCTGGATGCTTCTGAGGAGCTACTCGAGAAGCTCGAACGTCTTCAAAACTTGTGCATTCGTTTTATTTACGGGCTGCGCAAGTTTGACCACGTCTCAGAGTTCAGAGTACAACTCAAGTGGCTCCCAATTCGTCGCCGTCGGGATCTTCATGTCTTGACACTTCTTTTTAAAATCCTCTTTAGCTCTGTCTCCCCTCCCTACCTTCGTGAACGTTTCGAGTTTCTTGTCCCCCGTGGTGAGCCATGCAGAACTTCTAAACATTTACTTCTTAAAACTCCACCTCACTCAAGCAGCCGTTATGGCGGTTCTTTCACGGTTCACGCTGTAAGGTTGTGGAACTCACTACCCCAGGCTGTTCGTGAATGTCAGTCCATAAATATTTTCAAAAGAAAAGTAAAAGAGCATCTCCTCTTATCTGTTTAGCTAAGTTATTATAATATTGGTATATATATAATAATATGTATGTATCTTATGTAGGTCTATTATATCAGATATTTAAGTAGTTTATATTATTATTATTATTTTTTTGTAGGCAATAGTGTAGGTATTTTATTTTTAGTATATGTAGGTATATTATTTTGATTGGTAAAAAGGAATAGGTTTAGATTGTAGTTCATTCACTATTTATTTATCTGCATACTTAAATGTTTGTCTTGTTTTGTACATGTACCCGTTATCTATACTCCACCTCTCTCTAGCTAAAGGTTTGCTGGAAGAAAACTCTCTGTAGGGTTAAGCTCGCCTTTGTACATGTCCTTACTTTATGTCTGTGTTTTCTGTGTTTTATATTATGTACAATAAAGAATAAAGGATTTCATCGTAATAACGAAAATTACGCGACGGTTTGTTTACATAAACTGTATTTCCAGTTTGGCTGAATTACAATTATCCTCCCAGTTTAAGCTCTTAGAAATACATAAACCTCTAAAATCTTAAGTTACTAATACTACTTAACTAAAGTTTGTGGACGAATTTAAGTTGTCCTATTAATAATAATGTTTCTTTGGATATGGCAGACTAAGCTGAGAGGATGGTATAAGTGCTGGGCAAGCCTACTCCGTCTAAACAAAATCATCACAGGCAGTTCCTTTAGTGTAGGCAAAAATTCAGCATGCGATATATTGGGCATGAACGTGTCAAATGTACAGAACTAACGTCAATCACGTGACAAACGTCAATTCAGTACATTCTAGTAAGATTCCAGTACGCTAAAAGCCTGCTATCAGACGAAAGCTTTTCAATTATTATTATTGTAAAGTATTCCGCGAAGTTCCATCAAGCCAGAACTTTAAAAGGTGAGCTTGGCGGAATAAAATCAGTAACGCTCAGATAGGTGATCTTAAAACCGGTGCGTTCCGCGAAATACCTCCTAACACACAACATTCGCGTTCATAGTTCTGAACCCACACTAAGATTCCCTGTGTCGTGGGTATCAGAAACTACGAGTACCATGGTACCCCAATACTAAGATAAGGAAGAAAAATTTGCAGGACATGCATAATACATTTCTGCCGCCGCGGAAATCGAACACAAGGTCGTCAAATGCACCAAGTAGGAACATTATGAAACTACACTCCTAAAAGAAACGAATTCTTATCTCTGGTCCTTTGTCGTAGAGAATGCATTTGGCAACATTCCATGATTGCTATATCATTTTAAAAGGAGGGAGCGATGCAAATTTGTAGTTACATTTATCTCTCAATTGTATATATTGGTCTGTGAAATGCTGTGATCTTAGATAGTAAAAAAAATACAAATACAGGTAAGACCACCAGTAACTGTGTGTGAAGTGTCCACAAATATTTATATTACTTAACTACAAAGAACTTGGGACTTTGAATCAGTAGTGGCTGCAAGTGGCTTTGCCCACCCCATTAGGTATATGGGCGTGATAATATGTATGTACTACAAAGAAGCTATCTTTTAGAAGCTTTGTCTGAAGCAAACTGTTTTCAGTATTTTCATTATGTACCAAGTTTCATTCAAATCCGTTCAGCCGTTACGGCGTGATTGAGACACAAACATCGTCACATCCTCACACACTTTCGCATTCATAATATTAGTATGATTGACGACCTCAGTGGCGTAGCGGGTGAGTGTTCGGCTGAGACGAAAGAGGCACTGGTTCGATTTCCGCTGCGGGAGAAATGTTTGCCTGTTCTGCAAATATTTATTCAGGATCTGGGTGTTTATTATTATAAGTATGTATTTACAAAAAAAATGTATAAGTATAAGTATCAGCTCTCTGGTTCCCATAGTAAAAGCTTTGCTTAGTTTGGGGCTAGATGGCGCTGTGTGAAATGTCCACGAATATTTATTTATTTAGTACTAGCTGCCGCCCGCAGCTTCGCTCGCGTGGTACCCGGATAAAAAATAGCCTATATGTTAATCCAGTACATGTTTTATGTATATTCCGAGTTTCGTTCAGATCCGTTCAGCTGTTTAGGCGTGATTGAGGCACAAACATCCAAACATCGTTACAAACTTTCGTACTAGATGGCAGCACCGGTAAAATTAGTATGCGCTATCGTTGCGTTTTGAGCTTTACGCCGGTAATTTCAAGCAAACTAAGACTTTTCAAATTTATAATATAAGTAAGATTCTGTGACACAAGTTTGATAGTAAACTGAGTAAAACAATTACGAACGGTCAAGAGGATAAACCTGGTCATTGGCCTGCCTTTACACGGTAAGCCTTCTACCGAACAAACGATCAAACTTGTGTCCATTAATATGATCATTTGTCCGACCTGATTTGACCAAGCTATACAAATTCGGCTAGGTCTTATCGGTACTCGACAGACTAAAGTTATCGCAAAATTCTCCTAAATTGCAGTTCAGAAGTAGAGAAGAACCCCATATTTCCATGCAGATGGAAACGGCACTTTTTAGTGTTCCGTACTTGAAGGTTGCCAACGGGACCCTATTACTAAGTCTCCGCTGCCCGTCCGTCTATCTGTCCGTCCGTCCGACCGTCCGTTCGTCCATGATTCTCCATGACGATTTTCCACCTATTCACCTGTAGAATCACACCCACACACATCACACCCTATTGAAATTTTCACGGAGTGTGTATTTCTATTACTAATATAATAACAAATAATAAAAAGGGGCCCCATAAAAGAAACATTAATGTACATGTACGATGGCACGGAACCCTTCGTGTGCGAATTCGACTCGCACTTGACCAGTTTTATTATACAAAGTTTTCATACAAAAGTTACCACAACATGGCGGCAGAGTTATTTTTACGATCTTACTTGAGGCCTGGAGCCCAATTCTCGCTTCATTCGATACTTACGTGATATGATTTATATCATATCACTACTATCATATCGATCCCGAGCCAAAAAGCGTATTCTCAAGCATAATAGATAAAATTACGGTAATAGATCAATTAACACTATTTTCATTCAACACTTCACACAGATTATTATAGTTGTTTGTTATATATTTTCTACTTTTGGGAGGGCGATGGCAACAAAAACCTTACTGCCTAGTCTTTCGTTAATTTATTTTCTTTCGTATTTATTGTTATGTCTCGTACACTTCGGTCAATTTGTTTTTGCTGTAGCAGAGGTTCTAGCATGGTCATTAGGTCTAATTTAATATTTTTTGACAAGCAGTTTTTTTTTTAATCTGCGTCTTTCAATTTCTATACATCATTAACACTCCACTTGACCCGGGTCATCACAGTGGTGTGGCTGCAATTTCGGCCTCCTAAATCATGTTGGCCACAAGAATGCCAACAAATTGACGGCCTCGGTGGCGTGGCGGGCAGTTGCTTGGCAGAGACGCAAGAGGCGCGGGTTCGATTCCCGCTTCGGAAGAAATGTTTGCATGATCTGTAAATATTTCTTCCGGGTCTGGGTGTTGTGGTAATATGGTACTCGTAGTTTCTGATACCCACGACACAGGGAATTCTAGTGTGGGGTAAGACTATGTATGTGACTGTTGGGTGTTATTTATTTAAATTTGTCAGACATTTAAAATTTTAAAATAGAAAACATTAACAACCTGACCTCTCGATGCATATCGAATGATTTATCGTTGATTTTGGAAGTTTTAATTCATTCGATATTTTGACAGCTTTGGCGATATTTATCGAATGCGATAATACATCTGTTTCCCGAGAATTGGGACCCTGGTTCTTAACTCATTCATATTTTTATATAGGCTGAAGTTTTAATAGCTTACGCCCGGCCCTGGTTTCTAGGTAGCGATTTATCTAGTCGTGTCACTAGTTAAAGTCCGCCTCAAAGGCTTTTTTCGTGCACTTGACACATATTTTAGGTTCTGCGATATGATACTTTAAATAAAAAGAAACCACCTCGACCTCCATGTCTTCATCGGTATCCTTCGGATCCTCGGTCCATCGGTTCTAGTAAGTAAATGTCACAATAACTCTAAAAACTTAAATCAACTGTATAAAACCCGGTCAAGTGCGAGTTGAACCCGCACACGAAGGGTTCCATACCATCGTACATGTACTGTACATAAATGTTTCTTTTATTTAATTTTTATTATTTGATTATTATAGTAGTAATAGAAATACACTCTGTGAAAACTTCCGACTCCCTACCTATTATGGTTCATACATACATTACGATACAGCCCGCTGATAGACGGACGGAAGAACAAACAGCGGATGCTTAGTAGTTGGATCCAGTTGGCACCCTTCGGGAATGAAATCTTCACTAGTGTCATAAGAGTAAACAATTTCAAAACTATGAAATTGGCCAAGCATGATAAATAGTGGTAAAAACTAGAGTCATAAGATTAATAGACGTTCACACAAGGGTTGCCTTTTATCAAACAATGGTTGAATTCATTTGTTGTTTACACAAAGAATGTATAATTTTATTTAAAACTAGAGGAACGACCCGCGAATTTGTCGTGTTCTTTTCTTACCAACTTCTTTTTCCCATCCTCTCAGCCTTATCCAAAGGAAAGACATAGTCAATACGTACGGAGCTGACTAAGCCGCGGGTTTCCTCATAATGTTTTCCTTCGCCGTCTGAGAGTACTGCTAAAGCGCACATAAATTCGTCCCGGGCACTACAGCGTCACGATCGTGTAGGGAAAGGTTGCCTCCTTACTCTGTATAATCATCTGTTATAGATGGCAAATGCCTCTAGGAGTTGAGTTTCGAGGATTATATTCTAAGTGTACCCCTACACTGAGGAACGCACCCTCTAAGTTTCACGCTTCTAAGACTTATGGTTTCAGCTGTGCATTTATTGTCAGTCAGTCAGTGAGTTCATTCTTTCATTATCGTCTTTGCCTTTGTCTTACTTTATGTGGGGTTGGCTCAACATGTATTCTTCTTCAATTTCCCTGTCGGAAGTCATCTCAACACACACTCCTTCTTACACATATCATTTTCACACACACACAGTGCATCCATCTTTTCTTTGGCCTACCTCTACCCACATACATAAGTATAAATACCCATAAGAACTTACAATTTGGACATTTTTACAAAACATTTCCCAAGTCTGAATCCTTGGGTCCCGAACTAAATTCATTCTACTTACTTTTTCGTGTGGAAAAACTCTACCTTACAATTTATTGTTGGCCCCTAAAATAATATTATCATGACGCGAGTGAGACGTGGGTAACGGTAACATTTTACCAGTTATTCTTTCAAACGACCTTAAAATGTTCACACAAGTTTAAACCTTGTGCAGTTGGGATAACGAAATTAATGCATGTCAAGATATTTTAATGTTTTTTGAACGATGGTTACTGTTTCTTGGGCTTATAGATAAAAGCTTTAGGCTGCTTTAATATTTAGTTATTTATCACGTCATTTACACTCTTGCCTATTCGTTTATCTTTAGTTGCTGCACATGTAAATGAACCAATAGGATCGCGTGTAAATGACAAATAGGTATGTACGATTCGATTGGTTGATTATAGACTTTCTTCCAAGCTCGTCTTTGAGCACTTTTCTGACCTTTGTCTTTTTCTATTAAGAATAATAAGGGAGTGAAGTAGATGTACTTGAATTTTCAAGTGTTAGTATTCTCCAAGGTTAAGTAAGATTAGTTTCTATAAAGTCGGAGTGACGACGGAAATTGCGTCTTAAAACAGGAGCCAATTACGATTATCTCGTAGATGCTAGACAACGGAATTAAACGCCATGTTGTCGAGAACGCTTACGAAAACAAACAGATAACCAGTAACTATTTAAGCAGTACTTTTTCTGAAACTTAAGTCGCCGTCTAAACAAAGTGACAAAGACTTGTCTCCTCCATAGATAGCAAATCATATTATGCCCAGTTCCTAAATTACACTAAAGGATGACGCACAGTATATTACTCTAGGTACGGTGTTTTTTTTTTGTCAAATATATAAGTCTCTTTTTGACAGACAATAACGTTTCTTTGGAAAAAAACGATACATAGTCCGTAAGTAGAATAAAATAATACGGGCATTAGTTAATAATAGTATGCCCTACTTATGTCCTCTGGCAAACGCTTCAGTTATCTTAATTTTGTAAGTCTTAAGTTTGTAATTTTCAACCCACGCCCTGTCAAATAATCATAATGGCTAGTTTATTTCTCGCTTAACCTTAGTAGTATTTTTCTAGAAGAGACGAATTTTACTGAAATGTCAAGAGTAAACCGTCCGTCTCCAGTAATACAATGAAATATGGAACTCTCTCGTTTCCGCAAAAATTCTACAACAGAGTAACTATTCTAAAAGTCCACACACGTCTTGAAAAGATATACTTTGTCAAGGCTAAAAAATGTCTTACTTTTTCTGCTGCTAACAATGTGAAAAATCGAAGTCTAAATACGTTAAGCAATTGCCCTACCTGATACATACATACATAAAATCACGCCTGTTACTCATAAGGGTAGTCAGAGATCACGGATCTCCATTTGCTACGATCCTGACATACTTCTTTCGCTTCATTAAATCTCGTTCATGCCCTACATGGTAAGTTAAATAAAATCCTTTACAAAATATATATTCGCCTAAATATATAGAACGCAGAAATACATTATTATTATTGCGAATTTGATCATTTTTGTTATGAAAACCGGTTTTTCATCAAAACATGTCTAGCAGAGCTACTCTCGGCACATTCTAACATGACATTGTGGCCCTTGTATCCGGTACCCACGTCACGACACGACGGACGTGGCGTGACGTAACAGATTACTTGGTGTGAATCCGCCTTTATAAATGAACGGAATCTGCAGAGAAAGATCCTTGAGTATTTTTGGCAATGATGTTTCGTGTCAGATGAAACTTTTCTATTATTTACAAGTCATAGACAACTTCATAGTTGGATAGTTTTTATCACGGAAAAAGCAGCGAGATTATGGATTGCTAATGATTAGGTATATTGTATTTTTTTCTAAACTTATTTGACAAAAGAATAGGTAGTTCTTCTTTTTGGATAATCCATTTTATTCAGGGATCATTTTGAAATCTGTCAAATTAAGTTAAGATTAGGAAAATACATAACAGAGTCGTCATCAATTTCTATTATTTTAAAACATCAAAAATAAGTAGAAAGCCTTAGTATTTTTCTTGTTTCCGTTTGATATTTAATTTTGTTCAATGAGTATTTGTTCAATTGAAAAGGTTAGTCAGAGATGCCAACATTTGAACAGCGCGATAATTGACGAAACTTTTCTCCGAAACCGATGAATTAAGTCAACATGCTGCCCAAAGTGTCCCAACAGCAGCGGATCCAGGGGGAGAGGCTAAGGGGCTCAAGGCCCCTCGAAAAACTAGTACTTTGTATGCTACTTTAGTTTTTACCCCGATATAACCTAACCTGGGATACAGGCGTGATATTATATATGTATGAGTACTGATGATCTATTTGGTGACCCCGCCTTCCGATCCTAAGGTCGTGGGTTCAAACTCGGTCGTGTACCAATGGATTTTTCTGTGCGAGAAATTTATGTGCACTATACCAGAACTCTTAAAGGGTGAAGGAAAACATCGTGAGGAAACCCGCGGCTTAGTCGGCTCCGCACGTATCTACCATGTCTTTCATATGGACAATACCAACTAAGCTGAGAGGATGGAATAAGTGCTGGGCAAGCCTACTCCATCTTAATTCGTCCCGTGCACTTCAGCGCCCCGTTTGTGAAGGTAAAAGTTACCTCCTGACGCCGTATAAATCATCTACTATAGATGGTAAAAGGCTTTAGTTTTTATTTATATATAACCTGACCTCAGCCAACCGCGAATCCACCGTTGTGGACACGGTGGGCATGCTCACAACCCTTATTGATGTCGATAGGCTGATATGTTGTTAACTCGTAATTGATCATGAACGAGTATTAGGGTGTTGTGTGACTACAATCTTTTTTGAAGGCTAGATCCGCGCCTGCCTGTGTAATTTTTGTGTAGGCAATTTGGTTTTCTTTGTATTATTATTACATCACTATTATTATTTTATACTGCGATGTTGTCTGCCTGTTAGTATAAATATATGGGGATAGTATGAAAAATATAAAGTATAAATTCGTTGATGTCCCTAAAAGTCTGGGCTGCATTATTACAAATACTACTAGTTTTATATAAAACTATAACTTCGTAAGTCATATTTTATAATGTAGCTGTTTGTTGTTTCCTTAATAAATAAAATAAAATAAAAGTCTAGGAGCGCAAAAAGTCAACATCACGCGGCATTCTTAGGCGGTCACCCATCCAAGTTTTGGCCGCGCACAACATTGCTTATCTCTGTATAATTCACCCCCACCAGGACCATTTTTGCAACAAAAACTAGCCTATATCTGGGATGGAATCTATCTCCTTGCGAAATTTTATCAAAATCTGTTCAAAAATTTAGGCGTGAAAATGTAACAAACAGACAGAGTTACTTTCGCATTTGTAATATTAAGTATGCATATGGATTTATGTGTATTTTTTTGTTATCTTTCTGTTTTTGTTTATCTTGTCCATTAAATGGTAGCGTTATGTGTTTTTATTATTTTTGTAAAATTACTTATCGCTCCTCACAAGCCCCTCCCAAAATCCTTCATCCCGACCACTCATAATGTATTCATGAGCGAACTTCACATGACCCTAAGCTAATACCGAATGCACACACCGTTAATCAAACTGTGTGTGCACGGTGTTTTGGCGCGACCGATTTTGATAAATGATGTTTATTTAGCCCGACATCACTCAAAATAGTAGATTTTATCTGTGGGCTATGTCTAGACTGCAGGAAAGCGTGGGCGTCTAATACAATAAAATTGATATTGATAGATATTTCTTAATTTTTGTTCTTCTTTCTATTTTGTTTCTGTCACAGAGGACATGACTCCCCCCCACCCCCCAAATCGTACACGTCAAATCTTCTAAAAAAATTACAAAATATAAAAAGTAATTTTCTGCCCCTATGCCGCGATGCCAATAAAAATAGAAGGCTTATTTGTTTTATAATGTGTGCAATAAAATCTTATTTACTCGACATATTCTATTATTAGTGACCCCCTCCAAAATTACAGGCTGCACCTAAGTTATTTTTAACACACTGTTAACTTGTAATCATAATCATAATGTCACATGACTTTCTTCCCTCCTGATGACATGTCAATACCACGCTAACTTATTGCTCCTCAACTTATCCGTCACTTGGGCTACTTTTAGACTTCCTCTTCCTACATAATCATTCCTTATCCTATCAATTCTTGTTAGCCCACACGTCCATCTCAATATTCGTATCTCTGCTGCATGTACTCGCCTTTCATCCGCCCTTTTAGTTGCCCAACGCTTAGATCCATACAATACGACAGGTCTTATAATAGTTTAGTAAATCTTCCCCTTAAGTTTAAGGGGTATACGGGGGTCACACGTTGTTCCTACAATACACACAGTATATAGTTCAATTTTCATATATTTCGGGCTTTGGCTTTTTCTTATTCATAAAAATAAATGAACCATCAACATATATTTTTGCGTTTATAAAGGCAACAACTATGACAGATGCCACGAATGCATAGAATTTTCTTGTGGTCTAATGATACCCCCATTTCGTTTTACACTGGTCTGTATTTGTACTACGAACTAACGTCCTAGACCTAACTAGAAAAAGATTCGAAACATAAAAATCTTCTAAGGTGCCTTACAGATACAAAATTGTGCTTCGATACAAAGTCATCGAAGATCTCAACTAAGAAGTTAATAAAAGTCAATAGAAAGAAAATCTAAAAGCAAAATGAAAGACAACCTAAGAAATTTAAACTCTCTGTCAAGGATCATTATTGTTTAACACGCAGAATCCATACAGACGTGTTTATTCGTCCAAGATACAGACCCTACCTTTTCATCCCTAATAAATTTGACACTTTATTGTACACAAAAGTAAATAAATGAGGCCAAGTAAGAGTCGGACACACTTACTGGAACATTATCCTACCCATACCGGAGGCTATAACTTCTCCTACCTTCAGAAAGGCTGTCGTATAGAACGAAAAGCAAGTAACAAAATGTCACTAAGGTTGACCACCCACCCGATGGATAAGGGTAGATTAGGCTTATGTCTAACAGTAGACTTTTAAAGTCTATGATGATGATCAATAACAAAATACCTACTGAGTTGGACCAAAAAACTAATGGACCGATGTCATAGTTCAAGAACCCAGCACAAAATCATTCGGCCTGCAAGTATATCGCGTATCACTAGTTATGTCGAACAAGTGTGGTGAAAGGATTTAAAGTACGCCTCAAAGGCTCTTTTCGAGCACTAGACACATATTTTCGAACTATGATGATGAATAGGTAACAAAAGCTGCTTCTCTCCCCGAGCATGTCGTAAAAGTCGACTAAGGGATAGATAGTATTCTCCAACACGATGAGATACAATAAGCAAGTATTCCCAAGGAGGGTTGACGTCAGGCAGGCGGCCGGTCATAAAACACCTAGGCCAAAACTCTTACAGCATGATCCAAGGATCATGCTCCAAGCATGATCCAAGGATCATGATGTGCCGACCCCACAATGGAGTGGGATGAGGGCAGGAAGATGATAATGATGATGATTATGAATAACAAAATGTTTCTGTGATTGACCCAGAATCCTTTCAAGCCCCTAAAAATTGTGAGAAAAATCAAACCCAAACGTGGTGAATGTTAAGTGAGCACTCCCAGTAATCGAATACCATTTCAGATATTGGATGTGATTGCTGACTGAGCCCATCGCTCTTATTAGAGCTTTAGAAATTCAGCTATTTTGTGTTTAAGGCGAGTTTCCACTAAGAAGGTTTACACTTCTTTCTAAAGCTTTAAGAACATAAAATACCAAGGGTACATTTACTAATACGAATTGAACCTGAGCCACTAGCGCTCTGCATTCATAATCCCATGGTTATAACTCAACTAAACCCCGGATAGTTCCAGCTACACCTGAGAATAAATCAGCGGCTTGTATCACTGCTAATTGGTTGTCATTGTAATGTGAGACTTACTCTCTCATTTATAATCGAGGTTCAATAAAATGTGTCATTGTCACTTCAATTTGACATTGTCAATTAAAAGAGTAAGATCTGAGAGTAAGATAAAGATTTATTCGCCATTCTAGCTACCTTTGCCTTGAGCGCTAGGAGCTTGTGTGGTCTTGAGACCAAAAGCGGCGACCAAAACCGACGGCCTGACAGAAATTCAGCGCGGCGCGATGGCCTGTGCCTTCGAAAAAAGCCACCGCCTACAGGCTGGCTTTTGTGGGTTGCATTACAGGTCAAAGAAATATGGTCTTCATCGTTCATTATCTGTGTTTCCTCTGCTGGACTGGAAGTAAAGAAAAAAACATAGAATGTGTCCAGGTGCTTTTCTCCCCGAGCGTGTCGTAAAAGTTGACTAAGGGATAGTATCCTCCCCAACATGATGGACCACCTATATAGATGATGGTCTGATCACCTGTCACCATGGTTCACCATATCCATCTTGGGACATTGAATCAGGAGTGGCTGTACGTTTTACTATGATTGCTTTCATGTCACAGTACTACACTAATGCAGATAATCATCGTTTTCATCGTTTATTGAGCATGTTACTGTTACCTTGTTCCAAATAAACTTTTTTTATTTTATCATTTAGTTTTCACAAATAGTATTTGTGAGGTGTGACAAATAGTCGGGGTTCGTGAAGACACTTTTATCTTTACAGTGAAACATCATTTACCGGTTCCTTCCGTGAACCGGTTTATACCAGTGCATAAATCATTCAGAGGAAATAGACCTACCTATTGATAAGGTATTGGAGAAATGGAACTCCGCATTTTCTGAGCTGCTGAGATGTGAAATGAGGGGCGAAACGAGAAAATGATTTGTTTCTGTAGCTTGGAACTTGGGGAAATAAATTGTTTGTTTATAAGCCTGTCCGTTTTGTACAGATGTACTATGCCTAACCAGATTTACTGAACAACATTTCCAGATGAAACAAAATAAGTGAGGAAGCAAAGTATGGGGTGGGTCAATCACGTAAATGAGAAAGTAAGGAATGTTTGTAGATCCGTGTAACTGAATTAATGGAGGATGGCCAAAACTTCTGACTAGCCGATGGTGTCCTCTCCTCTTTATTTATTAAATTAGACATACATGAATCCACCCGATGGACCGATGTCACTGTAAGGGTCGCAGTTGGACAGTGGGTTAAAGGCAGAACGTAGTTCGTACTGCAAGTATGTTAGGGAGGCTCATGTCCAGCAGTGAACAATATAGTACTTTTATACATTTTGTTTGTAAATAGATAGATAAATAGATATATTATTTATTTGGCACACAAGACACAGCACAGACAGAATTACAGAAACAATAAAAGGAAAGAAAAAGAAAGAAGCACAATAATAGTAAAAATAGGAACGTAGATATTTTTTTATATATTATTTTTTATTTAAATATGTACATACTTATAATAAATAATAATACTACAACACCCAGACATGGAAGAAATATTTGCAGAACATACAAACATTTCCCCCGTAGCGGGAATCGAAACCGCGCCTCTTGCGTCTCAGCCGAGTACTCGCTCGCTACGTCACCGAGGTCGTCGACCACTGAAATGCTCGCTTAGTCAGTCCCGCCTGAGGATAACGGGGAAGTGACTCGTTCGCATCTTCTCGTTTTCATTCACTTGGTGTTCACCAGCTTTACCATTCAAATCGAGGACCGAACAATGAATTTCATTAATATTTAAAATTAATCCCAATTAGAGCCAATGAGGGTTGAAACGAGTCAACACTATCCCGGGACAACGAGCCCCATAAAGACCAAATTTTATCGCCCTGAATTATAAATGTAAATTTGAATATCGAAGCTTTTCGAAGCAAATGGTTAAATTTTACGTGAACAAGAGTCAAACTTTACCTTTACTAGTGTTCAATCGCCTGTTTTAAGATATATTTAGAGTAAAATAGAAAATAACAAACTTTATTTGGCACTATACACACACAAGAAAATGACTAAGACAAGAATAAACACAGAGACGTAAGTAGGTAATTAAAACAGAGAAGTAAGTATAAAAAGTAAATGAAAAGAGAAAACACAAGAGACAATAAAAACGAATACAGATGGTTTATGCCCAACCTACTCACACAAACTGAGGTAAACACATACCTACCAGGTAATTAGGTACCTACCTCACCCTAAATGTTAAATAGGTAGGCATCTGGGGCAAATCTTCAAAGACACCATGGCGTAACCTATCTACCCAACAAAAAAGTAGGTATGTACTGTGGTTCAAAAATGTCTCCTATTTATTGTTTTAAGGAGCCTTTAGTGTCCTACTGCAGGGCAAAGATCCCCCCTTTCTTCTCTCCAGTCATCTCAGTTCTCGCAGTTCAATCGTTTTCGCAGAATTACAATAAATATTTACAAGCAAAAAATATCAAGTAATTTCGTGTAAATCGGAAGTTGGGGTACTTCAATAGTTACTAGACCAAAAAAGTTGTCCTATTTAATGTGGTCAATATTTGAACTTTGTGTAATAAGTCGGGGCGGCCTGGATATAAACCCACGACCTTTGTAATGGAAGTCGGGGTACCTCAATAGTTACTAGGCCAACCCAGCTGTTCCATTTTCTAACTATATTTAATATAAATATAAATATAGAATATATAAATATAAATATAAATATAAATATAAATATAGAATAATTTTGTCTCATCTTAGATAAGCCAAATATGGTTTTTAAGATGTGTTTATGTTAAAATAATATGTAACTTTGTTATGAAAAAAAAAATATGGATAAAATATTTGCATCCATTTTTTTAACACATTTTATCTTTGTAGACTGTACATTCTCGTACCTAGCTAGGTAAGTAGGCTCAAAGAGCGTACGTATTTCATTACTCTCAGCGAGATGGAAAATAAAGTGAATGCATTAGGAACAGTAAATTCAACAAGAAAATAGCGAAACTTTTTCATTTAGTAGTCTGCAGTCGGCTCTTGCTGTGGCACATTAAAGAAAGAAAAAGAAATATATTTATTTTGTTACCAAACCTAAATACTAACAAATTTAAGGCACCAGTCGACACTTACAAATATAGGGTAAAAAAAAAGGCCATTACTCAGCATATGCAATGGCAAGACGAGCCTTGAAGTTATTGTTATCCAATTGCTAAGGCTCTTAGCAGTCGAGTAAGAGTTCCCTTTAGTAATTTACACTCTAAAGGTTTTTCTTGTCATGGAAAAAGTGCAACAACGGTATTGTAGAAGAAAACAAGTGTAAAGTTCAAGGCAAACTCGTTTTCCGAAAATACAGTTTTGGCTATATTAACGTTATTGTCTTTCCAGTGAGTCGTTTAGGTTATATAACTTTTGTGTCCCAAATCTAAGTTTTACACTCTTAACGCTTAGGTACTGTCAATATGAAATAAAATTATTTTTTTGCTATTATTTTAAACGGAGTTGATTTGCTGTTTTATTAAGTGTGCGGCTTTGTAAACTCATTATGGATAAACAGAGTTCTAATAATAAATCTATGTGTCGCAATTGTAGCCGAGAACTGTAGTTAAATGCATTACAAGTACTCGTAGGTAAAATAAGAGCACAAAACTTAAACCATTCACGTTTCATGTTGGTTTGAAAGCAGTCTTCTGTTTCCTTAAAAGAAGAATCCTAATAAAATCTTGCAACATAGTTCTATTTTCAAATATCTAAAATTAAAACGACTGCCTCGGCGGCGTGGCGGGCGATTGCTTGGCAGAGACGCAAGAGGCGCAGGTTCGATACCCGCTGCGGAAGAAATGTTTGCATGTTCCGCAAATATTTCTATACCAAGGTACTCGTAGTTTCTGATACCCACGACACAGGGAATCCTAGTGTGGGGTCAGAACTATATATATGACTGTTGGGTGTTTTTTATTTATTATTATTATTATTTATTATTAAAATCGAGGAACTATTGGGAATGAAAATCGGTTTAGTAATTTTTTGAGGAAAATGTTAACAGACAAACACACACATAAATAAACTTACAACCTCTTAGGCCAAACGCATATACCTTCTCTGTTCCTTCGTGAGTAAAAAGGCGTAGCGTTATTCAACACCATTTTACTTCAGGCAGGAAATTGACTAAAACCTACTCATGTGAAAACATTTCTTAATGTAAACTACCAATACGGCCGCACTCATATTCTACAATTTAAATTAAATGTTCATTCAATTGTTCCGTGCTTCGTCAGCTATATGAGGTAACTATTGAGGTAACTTATTTGCACGAGCGATTTTTCATCATTCGTTTAAAAGCGATGAAATGAAACAAATTTATATCCGAGTATAAATTTATACTGTTTTGGATCCGCTAGCGTATTAATATTCTCAATACCTGGATAAACAGTAACTAATGTGTTGTTCCAGGTCACAGTCAAACCCGCTCTGACATTACGAAGATGAAGGGGAACAAACTAATAAAATTTTGCATTTTTTTACATGTACAATGACACAAGCCAAGGCTTTTAAGGGTTCCGTACCCGAAGGGTGCCAACGGGATCCTATTTCTATGCCTCCGCTGTAAACAGAATATCATAATAGTACATAAAATGTAATAAAAAAATATTCATAGAAATTCATCTAGATTATATCGAAATTGCTCAATGAGCCAGCTTTTCAGCTTGTGCTTGAGAAACATGCTATAAGAAACATTTATGTATATGTACGATGATGGTACGGAACCTTTCGTATGCGAATTCAACTCGCACTTGACCGGTTTATTTATTCCCACGCGAATTAAACTTACATAACGGTCAAACAAAACGTCACGAAATTTCACAGTTGGAGTCGATTACCATTACAAGTGGATATATAAGCAAGAGTCTGCTATCATTCCCATGAAGCCATAACTACAATTTAATGATTAATTAATTTCAAGTGACGCTCTGAGTGCCGCCGTACTGAACACCTTTTCGCTTATTATTTTTCCAAGAGGAATGAGAAATCGAACAGTTGAGCTGCCAAGCCATTAGCGATCTTATTTCCTTTACGTAGCGGCTATTAACGTAATAGATACTTGAGAGATCGAAGGCAGTTAATTTGGCTGAGTATTATGAAGAGTCATTCAGATATTCGCAATTATGTTTATGGGTTCGGAGAACGCTGAAAATATTTATAAATAATTCTTTTTAAAAGTGTATCGGCATAATAAACCGTTTCAAAACCAGACATTTACCGTTCCGGCTAAATTGGAAAATATTTGACAACTTTTTTTACTGTGAAAGTCTTGTTATAGACCGATCGTCGAAGAAAACACACAACATTTTATTTACTAACTAGCTGCCGCCCGCGGCTTCGCTCACGTGGTACCCGGATAAAAAATAGCCTATATGTTAATCCAGCACATCCTACTATGTATATTCCAAGTTTCATTCAAAGCCGTTTAGGCGTGATTGAGGCACAAACATACAAACATCCTCGCAAACTTTCACATTTATAATATTTTATTTACTAATAACAATGATGTTTCAATATAGGTAGGTAATCTACATACAGAGAATTTCAACAAACTTGTTTTATCTGCTGCGTCCTACACGCCTACATTATAAGAGGAATATAAGTACTCTCCAAGTTTAATGCTTCTAGGGCTTATGGTTCAGGCTGTGCGCTGATTATTCCCCGAGCATCAAACATAGCTGAAGTCTTCGTGACTCAGTACCTAACTTACTAAGAAAATCTTGAATTAATCAACTTTTATGTTCCTTTAACTTTTTACTACCTCAAAGCCCCGCAAACAAATGGCGCGCCTGAAAACGTCGTGTACAGCCAAGCCTAAAAGACAACATTTTAGTGAAATAGTTTCAAGAAATAAACAAGCATGCAGCCAAGGAGACATTTCAAAGAGCTGCATGAAATATGGCCCTTGGGCTAGGCTTACGTTTGCCGTTTGTAAAGCCTTCGCAACGACACTGCCACCATTTTTCACCGCCAGAATCAGGCCTTAGCCAGGTCACTTTGCGTCTGACGAAGTCTGACGTCACTAAACGCTACTGCAAAAATGCTAGGAATTGACACGTGCGATCGTTAATCGAGCTTATTGAAATACGCCTACTGACGTTCCATACATTTTCTCTTGCGAATTAAGAAGCTTGGAGCCTCGTACTCACTAAGGGACAAAATATCCCGCGACACGTGACCGCAAGGATGTCGAGCGAAGTCTAGCGACATTGCTCGACACGCCATGACACATGTAGCATAAAAGCTTATTGGTAACTTATTGCAAACTTAATCAAGGTATCGAAAATGTAAAGTTAGTTTTGGATAAATAATAAATAACACCCAACAGTCACATACATAGTCCTAACCCCACACTAGGATTCCCTGTGTCGTGGGTATCAGAAACTACGAGTACCATGGTACCACAACACCCAGAACCGGAAGAAATATTACAGAACATGCAAACATTTCTTCCGCAGCGGGAATCGACCCGTCTCTTGTGTCTCTGCCGAGCAATCGCCCGCCACGCCACTGAGGCCATCATAAATGATGAAATCAAGATTTTTCTTGGACTATACTCGTTAGGTTAGGTTAGAGAGGCCGTTGCCCTACAAAAGGATATCACAGGCTCCAAATAACAATTAACAACAATAATATATAGATTGTTTAAGCTACGGAATGTTTCAGTACAAAATATTTAAAGCTACGGACTGCACATTCCACGCGTAGTCGATTACGCGTATTTTGGAACGCGTAATTCGTACCTGTACGCGTAAACATTCAGAACGCGGGTGTCACACGAGTCAGGCACGCGACGAGCCGACACGCCATCGCTACGGTTTTTGGCCGTGCGTCAAAAGGGACGTGAACGCTATATTTGGACGACAAAAATGCTTCATAGTACTAAATTCTAAATACCAGTAGACACTCACCCCTTCAAGCCGATTCGTCTTACCTCATTATTTCGTAGGACCAGTTTCCATGTATATTTTTTTTAACGGAAGACGCTAGTAGTATGGGAAAATCATGGTCACAATACACATGAACACACACACACACATAAAAAGGTGGCTTCACTTTTGTTGTTCGCGGCGCGGCGTCTTTTCTTTTATTTGGTCTGAGCATTGTTATAGAATAAATATATTTGAACTTTGACCGTAGGTACTATGTTATCGGTCCATCGTTTTCATATCTGTAGCTGTCAAAATCTACAACATTTACTTAAAAAACTCATTAAAACCTACATCGGTATTATTAAGCCGACTGTATTACCGGAGCTATTCGTACGTTCAATGGAATTCCCGGTCGGAATGCACCAACAAAGCAGCTGTGGAATGAATACTGTATTATGGTATACCTCATCAGCGAAACGAATTGAGAATTTGTAAATTAATTTCTCATTTTACTTGATAAATTGTTTGTTTGGCATAATTTGATGGTCAATGGTTGGAATTTGAAATATGGTGGCCGAAAAAGGAATTCTAATTTGATGGGAGGTCTAGTGATTCTCATGCTAAGGTCGTGAATACATGTGCTGAGGAACTTGAGAAGGACTATGGTTTAGTGGTCCCGATGCTGAGGTCTAGGTTCGAATTCGACCGTGCACAATTAGATGGTCATGGAAGCTTGGTTTGTCGAAATTTTCTCTAGTTCTGTAAGTGTTGGACAAAGATTTGCAAATGAATCGATATTTTTGGATTTTCGAGCCTTTCAGGCGTCCTTTAAATCCTTTCACCACACTGGTTAGTACTGGTAGTAGTAGTGAGTTAGAGACATCGGAAGAAGTTGAAACAAACGTCGAAAGTCCTTAGTAGCGTCTCCATTTCAAACGTGTGTCTGGCTTTGATCTCGACTCCTTCGAGAGAGAATGGTGGTAGGCCTCGAAGGACAGAGATGGTTGGTGGAGTTTGGGGGAGACCTTTGCCCAGCAGTGGGACGATATAGGTTAACAAAAAAAATTATGATGATCATTATCATCATTAGCAGGGTGCACAGTGCCTGTAGTAGGGTTCTACTAATAGGTACCTAGGGGCATACTAATGTAACGTTTTCAACTTTTACGCACGCTAGCGGATCGATCCCATTTTCTCCTACAAACAGATCAAGGGTATCGTGACAGGCAGAACCCTTTTAATCAAGTCCCGACAACTTTGTTAGAAGACAAACGGCTTGAGTGAACACTCTGGCGAGACGCCAGCCTAGCGGATTAGGTAATACGTATATGAACTAGTGTTGTACTTGGACAAATACATGGATAATACTGGTAGAACATCCCATGACTCCGCTCACGATTCCGTTTTTCTTTTGTTTATACAAACTTCATATACCTATCTGTTGTCCTCTAGGAATCGAATTTCGGAAATTCCTTTCTTAGTGCACACCTACAGCATAAGATGAATATACAGTCAGTCAGTCAGTAACGTAAGAGTTTTATATATTTAGATTTAGATACTAGGGCAAAAGTTAAGACGACTTACCATAGGGAAAAAACTTTGCTGACAAAGTTACCTAAATATTTACCCCTTATTTTATCTTTATTTCTTCCAACTTTGCAGGAAAAGATCATTATATGAGCTCTTTCTTCTCGTATCTATAAAATTTTGTACCAAAAGGACGACACAAATATCGCTGAAAGCAGTTGGGGTACAAGATCAGTTCCTCTGTTTATATCTGATCCCCACATTAGGACACTAGGAGTGAGTAGTGAGTATTAGAAACAACAACCAGAGTACCACAACATAAAGTAACACTACTAGAGCACTGGTGGTCGTGGGTTCAAATCCGTTCGTGAATCAATAAATTTTTCTGAACAAATTTTTATAAGCACTATACCACACTCTCAAATGGTGAAGGAAAATATAGTGAGGAAACCGGCATTTCGTAAAACCTAAAAAGTTAAAAAAACATACAATATCGCGAGTTTCCTCACGATGTTTTCCTTCGCCGTTTGAGAGTAGGTACTGGTATAGCGCACATAAATTTTTCGCACAGATAAATCCATTGACACACGACCGGATTTGAATCCACCACCTTAAAATCGGAAGGCGGGGGTCACTACCAACTAGACCACCAGTGCTCTCAACCAAAAGACACAAAACTGATAATAATTGCCGTCGTGAAACGACTACCTAAATACTGAATTACGCGCGGATACTAGTTTTATTCAGCCGAGTTTTTCTGCCCAGCAACTTGTCAGACAAACGAGGCATGGCATAACTATCGAACTTTACTACCGAAAATATACCCTCACATCGAAGTGTTGACAAAGTAATATAGTGAGTGATAATATAAACTCGTGAATAACGTGTGAAGAATTTGATGGATGAGAGTGACAACAAAATGTGTAAGATTTTTACAAAGCTCTGGCTTTTTGCAACTATGGAGTTAGAATGGAATTAGAGTAGTCACTTTTAGAATAGTGTTTTTAGGGTTCCGTACCCGAAGGCTGTCAACGACTAAGCCTCCGCTGTCCGTCCGTCCGCCCGTCAGCAGGCTCATGAACCTTTATAAGTAGGGAGTTGTTTTCAGTGTTTCTATTATAACACTAAATAATATGCATACTAATATTATAAATGCGAAAGTTTGTGAGGATGTGACGATGTTTGTGCCTCAATCACGCCGTAACGGCTGAGCGGATTTGAATGAAACTTGGAACATACATAGTATGTGTAGTGGAATAACATATAGGCTACTTTTGATCTTGGTACTACGCGAGCGAAGCAGCGGGCGGAAGCTAGTAATAAAATAAAAGAGAGTCCCATACATAAAACACTTATGGTACATACATGTACGATGGTAGCCTTCTTGTGCGAATTCGACTCGCACTTGACAGTTTTTTGATCTTCCAAAACATTTCAATAGGCTTTTTGCAAGTCATAGTTTCGAGGTTTGAATAGTCTAGCCCTGCCAAGTAAGGGCCTATTCAAGTCCTCGAAGACTACAGCTGTATCGATATTCCAGCGGGAAGGATCTCACAAAATGAGTCCTTTGTCTTGAGGTTGCTATTGTTCGCGCTATTCCGAGCGTGCTTAGACTCGGGTTAAGACGAGCTTCACGGGAAAACGGAATGAATCTAAATTGACATGTGACAGATGCTAAAGGTCCTACTATAATACTCCTCTACTGGACTGGGAGTAAAAAAAACGCATAGAATGAGTCCATCTGCTTCTCTCTGATCTGATCTGATTTTGAGGTATTCTTTTTGTTATATTCATAATGATTTATGACAAATAAATAGTCCTACTAATATTATAAACGTAAAAGTTTAAAGGAGTTCTAAAATTAAAAAGTATTAATGTTAAATATATTTTATTTCAGACAAAATCCATAGGTAGGTAAGTATGTACTTAAATTATAACTAAAACTAAAACTAACTTACAAAAAAAATTGGAATCCCGCACTCTGCGCATCAGGAATGCAGTTTTTTATGCGGAGGATAGCTATAGTTTGTATGGGAACTTTTAACTGCGCAGTGCGATTTACTTCGTTTGGAAAATTAAGATACAAAATAATTGGAAACGTGTTTCAGGGTTTTTCAATATAACGCTCAAAAGGGGGTGTCAAAATTAGTATAGGAACTTTTTGACGGGCGGTGCGATTGGTTTGGAACTCTGTTTGGATGATCAAAACAAAAAGTAAATGAACATGTGTTTCAGAGTTTTCCAAAATAAGTTTCAAATTGGGTTAAAATGGGGTGTCAAAATTTACACAACGTGAGCGAAGTAAACTACCCACGCGGGTAAACTAGTTTTTGAAATAAAGAGCACCTTTTATAAAGCGGGGCATCCATCCTTGTACATCGCTAGGTACAATTTATTCGTCACAAGATCGTCATTTGACGGAGGCAGCTTATTATAGAAACTAGTCTTAAGGAAACCCTGGCCTTAGTGGTTATAATAATCGTAAGCTTCTGTGTTTATGGTGATACAAGGGTGTGAGAGTTCACAGATAAAGAAATAGGAAAAAGGGGTTATAATGGAAACTATTTTATTTTTACCCGACTAAAACGCGCAAAAGGAGGTTGAGTTTAACAGTCGATGTATGTATTTTAACGTAGCTCAACGACTACAGATTTTGACAAAGAAGTAGGACTTGAGTCCTGATAACATAAGTTTTTGTGACGTCTTTTTTCATTTGTTATTATCTAAATATAAGCAAACTAATGGAATGGACCGCGATTTTTTCTGCATTGAGCTTTTTTTACAAACTTCTAGAAGTTGAATTCCTTTCATAGACCCCAATACCATTTGTTTGTTTGTTTGTTTGTATGAGCTAGTGGCCAACTCTAGTGACCCAATACCATAAGAGGAATATACCCGTCAAGTTTGATGCTTCTAGAACTCGTGGTTTGTAAACTCTGCGTTGATTGTTTATTGTCGACCTCGGTTGCGAAGCAGGCGGCCGAGACGCAAGAGGCGCGGGTTCAATTCCTGCGGGTTCTGCAAATATTTCTTCCGGATCTGGGTGTTGTAGTATTATGTATTAAGTATGTTTTTACAAAAAAAAGTATATAAGTACTTAAGTATTCTATCAGCCATCACGTGTCCATGGTATAAGCTTTGTTTAGTTTGAGACTAGATGGCGCTGTGAGAAATGTTCAAAACTATTTATATATAGGAGTTTTACATGATAGACCAGGTTATAGATAATTAAGGCTATTTGGAGCTTTTTAAAAAATATAATCGGTACTCTGAAAGACATTACACAAACATGTTCAACTTCTCATTTAGTATCTAGAATTGCGCCGGTAGAATTCAGAGCAATTTTCTCACCTAATAATTAGAATGAATAATTCATCCATGTAGAAAAGGGTAGGAAACAAATTAACCTGTAATTAGATTCACAATACAAAGTAATGTACGTTTAATTACATTGTGTCCTCAATTACATGTCTAGAAAGCTGGTTCACTTATTGCCTGCCTTCTATTTTTTAATCCCTTAAATCAAGCCACATTAAACATCCTTTCTCATCATGAGAGATATATTTATTTGTATACTCTCGTACCTTCCAAGCTTTATGCATCTAGGACTTATAGTTTAGGCTGTGTCTCGTTGAATATCTGCCAGTCAGTCAGTAAAAGTAAGTAAGTTCGTATGAGTTAGTGGCCAACACTTATGACCCAGATTTTAGCCCGCCTAAAGGCCTCCATCATGGCCTTACGACTTAAGAGTCGATAATTTAACGTGCCCTTAGAAGCACAGAAACGTAAGAGTTTTTAATATATTTAGATTTACCAAACGACCTAGCTGCTTCACTTTTGAACATAATTACAATAAAATTGGATTTCCGTCCTATTTACTCACTTTAAAGCCATAAACTCCATGGAAGCCATTATTTTGAGTGGAGTCATATATAATTAAATATTCATTTCATTATTCTGAATGATGTCATAAACATGATTTAACTTTGTCTTTGAATACCCCGTCTACGGAGAGAGATCTACGGAGAGCGTATATTTATATATAATATCTTTTCAAGCGCTCGTGGCGTAGCTTGCTTAGACGTTCTTGATTGATCGTTGAAGTTAAGCAACGGTAGTACGCGTTTACAATTGGGATGGGTGACCGCAAGTGGCATTACGAGCTGAGCGCTTCCGTGCTGTGGAGGGCACGTTAAATTATCCACATGAAAGGCATAATCAATACGCGTGCAGAGTTGACTGTATTTCCTAAAGAGTATAATATAGGTGTCTTTAAAAGAAACCTATTGATTCTCGATTTAAAGTTTAAATCGAGAATCAATAGGTTTCTTCTAGGTAAGCGTGCTTCATCTTAGACCACAGTTACTTAACATCATGTAGAGTGTGGTCAAACGCAAACCTATTTTGGTTAATAAAAAAAAACATAGTTAGTTAGTTGAATATAGCCAATAGTGAGATTCCCACTTCTAAAATATGATATCTATTATTATGTATTGCTTCTGTAATTGTAGTTCTTTATTAAATAAACTTACCTTGACAAGAAACTGGGAACCAAGCAGACTCAGGAAGGCTATAACTTACCTGAAACAAAGCACATGAAATTTTAAGCTATGACATATAATAAATAAATAACACCCAACTAAAATAACATACAGGCTACTTTTTGTTTGGATAACACGCGAGCGAAGCCGCGGGCGAAAGCTAGTCTATGATAAAGCGCATGAAAAAATGCCTCTCGTATTTCTACTGCGGTTAAACTACAAAGGATTTTTATAAATTTATCTCCCAAAGGACTGTGCCAGTTGAATCGTGGTGGAATAAAATATTAAAACCATAGCTCTTTGAGAAAGTTTTTAAACGTTGCTCTAATGATAAAGCAATATTGCAACCGAAGCTTCATACATGATTTAAAAATATTCAATTTTAAATCACATATAAAATATTCATGCATCATCATTTCAAAACAATTATTCTGGTTGCATTTAAATCCTAACAAGGTTACGGTTTTTTTTTTTAATATAGATGTTTTTTCCGAAAGAGGGTAGACTGATACGTCTGCCAATAACCACCGCCTCGCGTATATACTTCAGTTCTTCCATGATCATGGCGCATGCAACTGTGTCTAAATATCGGGAATCTTAAAAATCATGCTAATAGACGTATATTTATGGACATTTCACACAGCGCCATCTAGCGTAAAATTAAGCAAAGCTTTTACTATGAAAACCAAGTGGCTGATAGAAGACTTAAGGACATTTTTTTTTGTTAAACCCATACCCAGAACATGATGAGCTTATATAAGAATCTCTGTTCATCACACGAATGTTTGTCCTGCGTGGAAATCTAACCCACAGCCAACAGTTTGAGCTACTACCAACTGAACTATAAGGTGGTTTGCAAAGCATCTTTTGACAGCACAACTAAAACTATGAATGTAATGTGCATCAGAAGCAAAAAAGATACTAGACATTGTCAAATGTGCCATATTGATATAAATAAATAAATAAGAAATAATAATGATGAGGAACTAGTATTTGTGTGTTTTTATAGTATCTATAGTTCCTCAAAGATATATTTTTTTGTACTATGTGCACGAAAGGTACCTCTTTTTCCTTTAATCCTTTCACCACACTGGTTCAAAAGAACTAGATAACAATACTACTAGAGTAGGTATACCATTTATTGCTAATTTGCAGGGCGGCATATTCGCCAAGCGAAAATCCCAAGTAAAGTTTTGAAAAAAAACCACTAGTACAGTTTATTCTATGCCGGTACTCCAATTACGCTACAATAGCAATTTCGAAAGGAAAATCAGAGGATCTTGAAGACTCGTGGAACGCGAAATCGGAGGGAAAAGTGTAAAAAAGCTTTTGAGAGCATTTATTTAGTCCTATAATCTGTACTTTTCATCGTTTCCGTTCTACTAATGGATATTTCGCGCTCTTTGAAGTTATAATATGGGTTGATTTTAAAATTGTTATCGGAAAAACAACTCAGAAATTCAAAGTGCCCACTCTGAATATACCTAAAATATTTATTACCTAGCCACGTTGTAATTAAAACTCTTTGAGTGCGTTAGCAAAGACGTGAATCCATTGAGGCCGACCAAAGACATAGGTATCTAGAAGATTTTCGAGGTCTACAGATGCACGCCCCTCCACAACTCCTCTGACACACAATATTACATAGAAGGTACATAAATGTACAATATAAATACTAGTAATGAAGGGAGAACTCCCTTATTTTAGCGACAAAAGATAGCCTATGTCCTTCCACGGGATGCAATCTTTCTCCTTGCCGAATTTCATCAAAATCGTGGTGCATCAAACGCGTGAAAAGGATAACAGACAGAGTTGCCCCCGAATACTCAAACACATCTCAAAGTTGAGCACATCAGATTTTCCTCAGAAACTTTCAAAAAACCGTGAGTTGAGACGTGCTCAACTCTGAGTCGCGTTTGAGTATTCGGGCGTTACTTTCGCATTTATAATATTTTGCATTTATTCGAGTTTATTCCAAGAATGTTTATTAAGCTGTCGAAAAGTCACCAATCACACACTAGATGTGAAGTGCTGAAATAATAATTTGTTCTCAAACATAGAAACTATCGAATTGAAGGATGGGGCGTGACATTTGTCTACACGATACTGATTCAGATTCAGAATGCACTGGATCAAAACAAGTTAAATTTTCATTAGAAACATCGTCATCATCTTCCTGACGTTTTTCACGTACTCTTCTTCCCAACCCTAATGCCAGACATTCTCTTAATCCAATTTCTTACCCATATCATCTTTCAAATACTTCTCTCCAGAAATAAAACACGAAATTCAATATCATGTAGGTAATATTTGACCAGTCCTATAATCCTATGTCAAAGGAAGGTCTACTGATACATGCTTAGGTATAACGTTATTGGTGGAGACAGGAATGAAGTAAGAAAGTTTAGGGGCAAAATTTAAAAAAAGTAATATAATAAACCCTGCTTTTCTTCGCGAACATGTCGTAAAAGTCGACTAAGGGATAAGACCTCTCCAAAATAAGGGACCATCTATATGGGCGATGGGCTGATCACCTGTCACCATGGTTTATCATATCCATCTTGGGACTTCAAATAAGAAGTGGCTGCAAGTTTTCTTGTTTACTTGTAGCTCCATTAGGGATACGGGCGTGATAATATGTATGTATGTATGTATAACCTGGTAGGAGTCATTCCTACTAGGTACGGAACTAAATTTTAAAATAGGTCTATGGGAATTTGAAACCATAAAGGTCAAAGTAGAGTGAGTTGCAACTTGCAACCAGACAAAATGAGGAGTTCTAACTTACTTGAATAATGGAGTCATTGCCATGAGGCTCTAATATATGAAATGGGACTACGTGGGAATTCTTGAACAAATAATACTTCTATTCCCATGTTTTATTCCTATAGTCATATATTACAAAAATTGAATTGGAGATACTGGCCCTAACAGCGACCCTGTACAGAGGCATGTTTTACCATAATATCCAATATTTCGCAACTGGAGCGAGCCTTTGACTTCGTCTTTTGGAATGGGAATTTCTTGCATGAAAATTTTAATTAGAATCCATGGGGAATTTTAGCTTTGAGTTCGGAGAATTCATAAAACATGCTTTGGCTTACAAGCCGGCCTCTTGCACGAATTTTTATTTGGAACATAACGTTATAAATAAGTACACTACGCCAGCATGTTTCATATGTGTAGATGAGTTGTTACTACTCTATTTTGACAAGAGAAAAGCATGGCCTGAACTGAAATAGCCTGACTTTAACCAGGCCTGCACTGTCATTAATGCGAATACACGTTCTTGTCATCAACAATAAGATCTTCGTTTGCAAAGTTTTTCATTTTCTTCTTGTAGTGCCTCTCCATTACAGAAAGTTGGCAGTCATCCTTTTAAGATTTTCTTTATCTAGGGCTAGCCTAAATAGTTGTTCCACCTTCTTGATACCCGTTCATTGTCTGATGTTGCGGAGCCATGAAGTTTCACTTCTTCCTACACCTCTACTTTGGTAAAAGTTTTTACCAAAGCAAAAACGTTCGTAATCATCTAAAAACTTCGTGCCAAAAAATTTTTCAGAGTAAGTTTAACGTTAACATCTGCCAAAACGAAACAAAATACATTGAAAAATTGCGTGATTCTTGAACCCATATATTTGCCAGTTGAATTAAAAAAACTACAAATAAAATATTTTCATTTACCAACCAAATTTAAGTAAAATACAAGAATTACCTACCATAGGTCCCCGCACTAGGGCTAGCCTGTGTCCCGGGAGTTCGAAATTCCAAAAAAAAACAACGGTTACTAAATAATATCATGAAGAAACAATTTAATTAAAAAATTATAATAATAAAAACTAACAAAGAAAAATGTGTTCTCTTAGCTATGGCAGTAGGTCAAAAGGCGGGCTAAATATTGTTTTCCAAACAATGGTGTTGTTCTAGCTAGTCCAATTAATCAATACCCACGTAGAACTAAATCAAGCAATTCTGTCATACCGTTAATGACAGAAACGTGTCTGATAGCTCATTGCCGCAGTTATCAGAATACAAAGTACAAGTACTACTGTCTAATACGAGTATAACCTATTATTGTAATCAATTTATATTGCAAAAACAAGATTTTTCATAATTCAATGTTTTTAATAGCAACACTCAAACCGATCTCAACACTCATACCGATATTCGATTAACGAATCTCTTGTTAATTTTTAAATCAAACTTTATTTGGTAGCTCTAAAATTATAGCTGTCATGAATGACCATGACAATGTGAGATTTATAAGAAAGGGGTGGGAGAATATTTACATGTATGTGTGTATGTATGTTCGTATGAGTTAGTGGCCAACTCTAGTGACGGAGTTTTTAGGCCGCCTAAAGGCCTCCGTCATGGCTTCGTCATTTACACGTAAAAATAGGTTTAGTTAAGAAAAAATGGCAGAATCGACTATTTTCCAGCTAGGTGTTTAAGGGTGTTTAAGCTCGTCAAATCCACGATACTATTAGCTTTTTAGAAGTAATCTATGTACGTTTATGTCGCCAAGACTTTGGAATAGAAATCGAATATAATCTTATCTGACAAGACTGCTGAATCCCACTGCAGGGCAAAGGCCTCCATTCCCTTTTTGCATTCACCCAGATCTAAGGGCTCTGTAGGCCAGTTTGAAGAGTGGGCATCGAGACCGTCCCTCCATCCCCGCTTGTTCCGACCACGAGGAATGGAAATAGAAAGCTAATTTTCATAAATTATATTCTGTCGAAATATTCTAATTTGTTGGCTATAAAGTCTTACTGCGAGCGATTGGCATTTTCCAGCGAAACTTTCTGGATTTCGGAAGTAATTAACTAGGAAGATAGAATTTTCCTTTGAGGCAATCTCATTTTTTATTTTTTAGACAACTAATTATTCTTCTAAGCCTATCATAATCACCGTAAAGAAATTGAGTTAAGCTTAGAATTTTTATTACAAAGACTTTGAGTTTTGATTGTTATGCTGGTAGAGGAATAATCAAAGCAACAGAAAATACATAATTTACAACATAAACACTCAATATACATAACTCGAAAAATTCGCGGGCTGGATAAGATACGCGCAGGTCCGAGGAGGCTGACAAAATCAAAAGGAGGACCCAGCAACGCGTGATACCAGGCTAAAATGATGATGATGATACACAAAGTATCAACTGATGTCCTCCTTGACGTGTCCGTCAACGGCGAACCCTGTTAGATTCGGACATGTGAGCGAATGTGGCTTGCAAATCCGAATTTGTTTTTAAAGGTCCTGTTGCAGGGCGCACAGTGCAACTGGCCTGAGGTATTGTAGGTATAGGAATAGGAAGGCTTGGGACGGTACTTTTTTAAAAGGCGTTTGGCATCGAGATCTTTTAAACGATTTCCTTCGAAATTTGTTACAGCCTTGTTAACAGAGTAGCGCCATTCACGTCTCTGTTTAGCTAGCTCTTCCCATCCATCTACAGAGTATCAAGTTAGGTCATTAATACCAAAGTTTCAAGTTAGTATAGCACTAGTTGACAAACCTCATCAAAACGAAGTAGCAATGACTGAAATTAAAAAAAATACCACTCAGTTTTAAACACTCGGTAAAGTCACACGGGTTACGATGAGGGGGAATCTCGCTAACAAGCATAGAATATAAGGACTGGGATACACTTGTTACCAAGGAGTAACTGATATATAAGGACTGTGTGTATGAGGCTTGCGAATAGAGGGAAATTTCTACATTGGTTTCATAATAATTGGTGCTATGGGTTTAGCAAAAACAACAGAATCGACATAAGTTAATGATGACTGTACTGACTTAAAAAAATGTGACTACGTGGTAAAACAATTCTTTTGAATTCCCACTTAGTCTTATACCCAAGATTTGAGCTCGAGCCTATTGGGAATGACTCAAAAAATCTCACTATTTTATGTTGCTCACTTTCCTAAAATAAAGATAATTAATAGATTTAGTAGATTTGAAAACAAATTATGCCAATTTTCTTTTTCAAACTTTACTGAAAACTTAAACTTAACAGCTCGTAACTTGTAACGCGCCCCGAAGCGTTTTTACAATACAAAATTGTCATATAGAATACGATACGATTCCACAAACGTGCCCGCGTTTGCCCGCGTTACGTTATGTTTGGTGAGTGAATAAGGCGCCCTGATGGATAAATGTTACTTTTCAAGGAACAAAATTACATAAATGCGCTAATAATGTACGCAAGGTATATTATGTATGATATATAGATATACGTGTACGCTCACCTTTACGCATCAGGTTACGTAAGGCTTTACCGGTATCATGTATACGTCGCTTTAATGAAGTGATTCATTTTTATTTACTTTATGAAATATCGCCAAACGTTCCGCGAAGCGCTAAATTTGTATTGTAGCTTGCACACAGTAATAAATCAAGTCAATTCATGTCGAATTCCGTATAGCACTAATAAATGGCATTTTTAGATACAAAAGATCGGATGTATGTACGGAATGGTAACAAGGCGTGCGTTAGATAAATAAAAATTGTATTTATGTACCTAAATATGTTTTGGTAACAAAAAAAATATTTTTCTTTCTTCTTTCATTAAATAAAAAAAAATTTTGAAATACACACGGTCAACAAAGCGTCCGGAATAAATGCTCCAAACATAGTGTAGTTTACAAAATCTAGCTCACAAACAGACATAAGGTACTTACCTAATATTTAGAGACATACTATTTTTATCTATTATTTTATTATCAGTTCGTGTGCGAGCAGAGATGTTGATCCCCCTTTGTGTGACAAAACACCATACATAAACAATTTTACCATCTATAGTCGATGATTTATACAGCGTCGGGAGGCAACTTTTACCTTCACAAACGGGACGCTGTAGTGTACGAGACGAATTAAGATGGAGTAGGCTTGCCCAGCACCTATTCCATCCTCTCAGCTTAGTCGGCCTTGTCCACAGGAAAGACATGGTCAATACGTGCGGAGCTGACTGAGCCGCGGGTTTCTTCACGATGTTTTCCTTCACCGTTTGAGAGTACGTTATAGCGCACGTTATTTTTTCGCCATACATAACAACGTTAATACTGGAACTGGGCATGAGATGTAGAGATTAGAAAAAGCAGCAACAAAAAAGCTTTATCAAAGACAGTTTTCAACGATTCTGGAAATGAAAGGCTATTTTTCCTTGGCACAGTACATTTAATAGAGTTAGGAAGTTTAAGAGCAATGATTTGTTTATAAACGCTTTCCCGAGCTCGAACTCTATCAGCCACACAGCACAGGTGGTTAGCTTTAAAAATTGAATTTCCTGCGACCCAATTCTCATTGTTTGTAGGGGTTGCATGAAGGGAAACTGTAGGGGCTAAATATTTAAGTTAGACCTTCGAGAAGAAGGGAAAAGATAAAACTGTGGGTAAAGGATGTTGACGCAATATCGGAAACAAAATGCATTTTTTTTATAGAATAGCACCTTACGATAAAAAAAATATTCATTTGGAAAACATACAGCTAGGTGCAAGTTGACCATGATGTCATTTTCTAAGGTATTTCATAATGGAGCTGATTCCAACTTTTATTAAGTGTCAAAAAATGTGTCTCGTTTTTTTAGCTTGCTTAGACGTTCTTGATTAATCATTGATGTTAAGTAACGTTGTGCGCGATCACAATTTGGATGGATGACCGCAGGGGGCATTACGAGCTTAGCGCTTCCGTGCTTCGGAGGGCACGTTAAATTGTCTTTAAAATCTCCGTCATTATGATCCGTCGTATGAGCATTAGGTTACAATCCAAACATTCGTTTAATCTCGGCCTCGGTGGCGTGTTGGGCGATTGCTCGGCAGAAACGCAAGAGACATGAGTTCGATTGCCGCGTTGTGGTACCATCACTTGGTACTCGTAGTTTCTGATACCCACGACACAGGGAATCCTAGTGTGGGGTCAGGACTATGTATGTGACTGTTGGGTGTTATTATTATCCTGGTAACTCTCGGCGAGGGACCAGGATACCCCTAGGCAAGCTACAGATTTTTTCGTTTTACCCCTTTCGGCAACTGCGTTCATCCACGCGCTAACTAATCAACGTTGATTCGTTTAGTAGCGACGCCGCTGAAGCCGCCGCTGTCTCCCGGTGCATTTATCATGGAGAACCTAGTTAGTTCGTCGCAACAACGCCGCCTTTATTCATTATAGGCCTTTATTAAATATAAATGCAGGTGCCTATAAATTTTATAGGCACCTGCATTTATTATGGTACCAGAGGAAATCCCGATCCATACTCCATACTAATATTATAAATTCGAAAGTAACTCTGTCTGTTACCTTTTTCATGCTGAAACTGCTGAACAGATTTTGATGTTTGGCAAGGAGATAGAATCCATCTCGGGAAAGGACTGAGGCTACTTTTTATCCTGTAAAACGATCCCAAAATAGAAAAAGTATATAATGAAAAGATAAACAAAATAACGCATAAATCCTTCTTAGACATTAATTTATGACAAGACAGTTGACTTGACATTTATAAAATTTGACAATTGACAATGTTATTTATATCGATCGGGTCGTCAGCAACTCTCTTTTTCTTGCAAGGCTGTGGGTAAGGGCCTCTAGCTGGTGCTTTAAACATTTGCGCAGACAGCGTTGCGGGTTACAGCCAGTTTTCTTTATAAAACAAAATAACGACTTCAATGAAAAGTAAGTAAAAACTCCTTGGTGCCATCTTATAGAACCTAACAGGCAGTTGACGTTTCACGTCATATTGATATGTCATGATGTCACTGGCCATCGACACTATAATATATCCCAGTATATCCCTTTCTTAGTGGCTTACACCAAGAAAAACATATCCTCCAAGTGTCATGCTTCTACGACTTATGGTTTAGTTTGTCCATTGATTATATCAGTCAATCAGTCAGTGAGTAACGTAAGAATTTTATATATGTATTTAGATTTAGATTTTGCAGGCCGTTTTTAGGGTTCCGTCCCCGAGGGGTGCCAACGGGACCATGTATTATAAAACATGGACACAATTTTTTCTTGTATGGGGCCCTTTTTATTTTTATTATTTGTTGTTATGGCAGTAATTAGAAACACACGCTCTGTGAAAATTTCAACTCTACCTATTACGGTTCATGAAATACAGCCCGCTGATAGACGAACGAACGGACGGACGGACAGCGGAGGCCTAATAATAGGGTCCCGTTGGCACCCTTCTGGCACGGAACCCTAAAAAGTACCTACGAGTGTAGGTCATTTTCTTACAACATGACTAAAGAATTTGTCACTCTCAGTCCACACTTAAAAGTTTTAACGACAGTTTTATGCAAAATTCTTACTCCCCTGCAAATTTCAAGCAAGTTTTTAATAAGTACACGTACAAAGTCGCAAATTAGTGCTTTAAATCAAGCCCAGGACTGTGGACTGTGAGCAAATGGCGGGTATGAACAGTTAGTCAACAGTAAAAGAATTAAAAGTATATAATACGGTTCAAGTTTTATTATAATAACTCTAACTTTAATTATAATAAGTACTTTATCTTAGAAAAAGTTATAAAAAAATATGTTTCTAATAAACAATATCCTACTATATTATAAATGTGAAAGTTTGTGAGGATGTTTGTATGTTTGTGCCTTAATCACGCCTAAACGGCTGAACGGATTTGTATGAACCTTGGAATATACATTATAGTCCATATGCTGGATTAACATGTAGGCTATTTTTTATACGGGTACCACGCGAGAAGCCGCGGGCGGCAGTTAGCATTCTATATAATCTGACATTCGTATAATATAACGTGATTTAAAAAGCTTGTAGTCGCAAAACTAAAACAATCAATCATAACCTCGAATAGGATTGTCAAAGAACTTTTCCAATCTCCCCTCTTATAGCCATAGCTAGGTACTGCCAATTCCATCTTTGGCTAGAGTTTAAACTTATTTCAAAAAGTAATTTAAGATACGGTGTGACACCTTTGGGCTTATTTATGACAATCAAGCTTCTGCCAACAGCAACTTCACAGATATAGGGTAAGTAGATATTTACTTATGTACTACCTGCCGCCCGCGGCTTCGCTCGCGTGATACCCGGATAATAAATAGCCCATATGTTAATCCAGCACATGTTCGCTCGCGTGTTGTAAATTTTGACACCCCATTTTACCCCTTTTTTAGGGTTATTTTGAAAAACTCTTAAAAACTTGTCTATTGATTTTGTTTATATAGTATCTTCACCAAGTTCCAATCGCACCACACCCGTTATAAAGTTTCCATACAAACTTTGACTCCCTCTTTTGAGGTAGGTATATTTCGAAAACCAAAATACACGTGTCCAATGATTTTGTACTCTAAATTTTCAGACGAATTTTCAAGTTAACTGCATATCCCGTTAAAAAGTTCCCATACAAACTTTAGAACCCCCTTGCACCATGGAAGTGATTTAGAAAAATATAAAATACTTGTTTTACTATCTATTTTAAAGTTTAATAAATAATTAACCGAGTTTTGAGCGAATCGAACCAAGAAATATTTTGTCTATTGAATCTTTACCACCCTGGTAAACGGGTTGATTTTCCATAATCAAATTAGCCTATAATAGTGTTATACTTATAGAGCCTAAACTATCGACATTCTAAATTTTATCAAAATCGGTTCAGTAGTTACGTGAGTAGAAACGTGGTACTCGTAACAAACATACACACACAAACTTTCGCATTTATAATATTAGTAGGATAGGAAAGGATTGTGCCAGCCTTATGTAACCCCGAATTGCAAAAATTCTGGTGAAATTACGTGAAATGCACTGCTCAGTTTAAACTCAGCTGATTCAAAGCAACTGCATCCTCGTTAGCGTGATTAATGACCACAAGGATTTAACTTACAGTTCTTAAAGTAAACAAAGCCAAATAACGTTATATAACGTTGATCTATTTTACCTTTTTTCGCTTTTTTCTTCTTTGCACATAGACCTGTTCTTTAGTCTACTACTACTAGCCGTGTTCTTTCGAACCAGTGTGGTGAAAGGATTTAAAGTGCGCTTAAAAGTGTCAGATCCTAAAACGCGCTGACGAAAACTCACGCTGCCGAATGACCTCCAATAACAACCTAATCTATTAATTGAACGCAATATCCCAACTATATAAAACTTCAATTCAATTCAATAACAAAACATATTTCTTTTGTTTAGCTTCCTTTTGACCACGATCATCACTGGTCTGCCACCCTATCCCATTTGGAGACACGCTAGTAGAACAATATAGGTATGTAAAAAAATATTATTTGCTTTATAATTAGTAGAAGTACTTATTTTATTTAAGTCGGTTAAGAAATGGAGGCGATTACTGTATGGTAGCCCCGGGACGCCCAACGGCCAAGAGACAGACAACCCGCCCGATGGGCGAACTTTGTATATTATAGTCGGGAAACAGGGGATGAGACTCGCGAGGTAGGTATCGGAGAAAATGCGGTAGAGCAATAGACTAAAAGGGAAGTTGACGAAATTGATAACTGGACGTAACGGACAGACTATACCAAACAGTAAACTGGTCCTAATGAACCTAATGGTAATAAAAAGGACAATAACCAGGAGTGGGTGTAACTGGGCTGAAATGATGTTGATGGCCGTTATATAGCGGTCACATTTTCTATGCAAGAAGGGTGTTAGCGCTAATTTACCTAAAAAACTATCAGGGTCCAGCACAAAAAAACATCATATTTTTCACAAAGTTTGCGATAGGAAGTTGAAAATTCTATCCTCTATTTAGTAGGGAAAAGTTGAAGAGTGCAGTAAAATAGTTGAGGCTAATTTTACTGAATAAAGTATGCCAGTCAGGCTTGTTATACTTTGAGAAAGTATTTCTAATATTTGCGAGCTTGTTTATTAGTCTACTTTGTCGTTAGCTTTATGAAGACAAAATGTTTTGTTTGCAAAATATGCTTACCCTTAGAACAACGGACGATTACGAACGTTAAAAAGAATATTTCTTGTATGGGCCCCTTTTATTTTATTAAATTTTTATTATTTGTTGTTATAGCGGCAATAGAAATACAAACTTTTAGAAAAGTTCAACACTCTACTTATTAGAAAGAAATAACATTTATTTGGCACACACAAAGACATATAACAAACGGAAAAGGGACAAAAAAAATACTTATTAATTATTACGGTTCATGACATGACAGATACAATGACTAAAGCACGGACAGCGGAGGCTAAGTAATAGGGTTCCGTTGGCAACCTTCGGATACAGAACCCTAAAAATGGATATTCATACAACATAAAGACATTCAAGTTTGTTGTTATCATGCAAGAATAAAACTCACCCTAGATACGCCTAAGGCAAAAATTGAGAGGGATGTCAGCATCTGCAATTTTAACATTCTTCCTCGGATTCCCGCTTCGACAGGCGAGACGTGACTAACTTATATCGTCAGTGATGCAAAGTGAGTTTCTATGTTTTTTGTTTTTTACTGGTGTCGTGGGATCAGTAATAAATTCGCTTATTGCTCCATATTTACTCGGATGCCTCGAGGATATTAACGAATTTGTAGCTCAAAGTTTTTATGTTTCGGAAATAACGAAGCCGGTCTCGTGTATTGCACCAAGTGGGAAAGTACTTCGGCTCTCCGCCCACTACTTCTTACCTAAACGGACCATCCGTAAAAACAGTTTACCTACTTGTATTTTTTTGCTTAGTGATGCGGTGGCACTGGATAATGGGCAGAGACCTAAGGGAGACCCTTATAGATTCTAAATATATTTTATAGTATTATAGGTAGCTATAAGCAACGTTGTGCGCGGTCACAATTGGGATGGGTGACCACAAATGGCATTACGAGCTGAGCGCTTCCGTGCTTCGGCGGGAACGTTAAATTGTCGGTCCCGGCTTTTAATCCGTTAAGCCATGATGGAGGCCTTTAGGCGGGCTAAAAACTTCGTCACGAGCTGGCCAGCTCATACGTACTTACTACTTTTTATAGCAATAGCTAAATACGATAAAACGCCTCTGAAAAGCTAATCTATGTTGAAAGCACGGAATTCGGCAACACTGACTTCGACAATTTGTCGATGGTTTAAAATAGTAAGAATAAGAATAAGAATAAGAATAAGAATAAGAATAAGAATAAGAATAAGAATAAGAATAAGAATAAGAATAAGAATAAGAATAAGAATAAGAATAAGAATAAGAATAAGAATAAGAATAAGAATAAGAATAAGAATAAGAATAAGAATAAGAATAAGAATAAGAATAAGAATAAGAATAAGAATAAGAATAAGAATAAGAATAAGAATAAGAATAAGAATAAGAATAAGAATAAGAATAAGAATAAGAATAAGAATAAGAATAAGAATAAGAATAAGAATAAGAATAAGAATAAGAATAAGAATAAGAATAAGACTAAGACTAAGAATAAGAATAAGAATAAGAATAAGAATAAGAATAAGAATAAGAATAAGAATAAGAATAAGAATAAGAATAAGAATAAGAATAAGAATAAGAATAAGAATAAGAATAAGAATAGGAATAGGAATAGGAATAGGAATAGGAATAAGAATAAGAATAAGAATAAGAATAAGAATAAGAATAAGAATAAGAATAAGAATAAGAATAAGAATAAGAATAAGAATAATGAGAATGAGAATGATAATGAGAATAAGAATACGAATGAGAATGAGAATGAGAATGAGAATGAGAATGAGAATGAGAATGAGACTGAGAATGAGAATGAGAATGAGACTGAGAATGAGACTGAGAATGAGAATGAGAATGAGAATGAGAATGAGAATGAGAATGAGAATAAGAATAAGAATAAATTTATTTAAACAAAAACAGATGTAGCGGTACATAATACTATAAAATAACTAAAGTAACTAAGTAGTAACATACTATTGCATAAGAATGAATTTGTACCCAAGTTAACCTCTGTTCCCCACACTAGGACTAAAAAGCCTGTATAGCAGGGTCACAGCGATTCGCCGCATACTTTCCTCGTTATGACAGATGCCTACATCAGTGAGTAAATTAAAAATAAAATGAAATATAGGAAGGTAATTCCATTCTCAATCAATCGGGTCGGCAGCAGCTTTCTTTTTTTTCTAGAGCTGCAGGTAAGGGCCTCTAGCTTGCACTATACTCGTATACCCTAGCCTCTGGAAGTGACGACTTCAACATCTCGATTATGAGGCGCTTCAGAACCTAACCTAGCGCTTCAGAGCGCTAGGTTGAGCCCTGAAGCGGGTGTATCATTCCGTTCTGTTGGATAGTTTCAAATAGTGACAGGGCGCAAGTCGGAATGCAAATTCCATACCACCTATCTACATAACCCGACATAGCAGGCAATTCAAACAAAGCATTCATTAGAGCAATAACTAACCCTAGATTCATCTTTTAATGTGCAGTCAACGATATCGAGGTAATTACAACGCATACTCCGTACTAGAATGTTTTATAGAAATTATACAGGTGTAGTATCATTATTTCCTGTTATACAGAGTGTTGCAATACCGTTGTCGTATTGCGAACATAAGGACAAAACAACTTCAATATGGTAGCACAGGCTAAATGGAACAGCTAGTTCAATCATTACCTACTACTGGTTTGTTGCTCTCTTTTAGGGTTCCGTATTACTAAGCCTCCGCTATCCGTTCGTCGTCTGTCCGTCTCTCAGCGGGCTGTATTTCATGAAGTAAAGAGTTGACATTTTCACAGAGAGTATATTTCTATTGCCGCTATACAAGAAAACAAAATAAAAATAAAAGGGGGGCCCCGTACAAGAAACATTTATGTAAGTACCTACATGTACGATGGTACGGAACCCTTCGTGTGTGAATCCGACTCGCACTTGACTGGTTTTTTACATTGTCCCGCTGGCGCCGCTGGATTTAGTTCCTTTTATTTGGATCTTTTAAAAGGGTGCGGATGGAGTTCGTTAGAGAGGATTTTTCCGTTGAAATCTAAAGCCCAGTATAAGTTATAGATGTCTATGACCTAATAGGTTTTAAGTAGCAAGTACGTATTCAACTTTATAGTAGAACATATTTAGGTATTTAGGTACTTATACAAATATAGGTATAGTCTATAACTATTCCCTAAGGGATTAGCTAAGTACAAAGGTAGTTGTAATTCGGAATTTTGCCATTTAAGGCTACATAAGGCTTTAAGCATTCATAAAAGCACATAGATTTCAAGAATAAATATTTACCTACACTGAAAAAAGTTAAAACCTAAAATTCAGAGGCGCTGGGAAGACCCATAGTCAGCAGTGCGATTGTGGGCTTAATGATTATGATACCTGCAACTTAGACACGTAGAGGCCATTATGTACCTACTTACTTTACAACTGCTACAAAAATAAATATAACCCTTTTCATTCGGCCTTCCAACTTGATGGACACCGGAAATCAGTAAAAACACAAAGGGAACCCTCAAACCACATGTTTAAGATATCAAGACATCCAACCTACTGAATAAATTAAATTGTCGCAATTTCGCCTGTCATCCGGGACAGATGACTGTGTTGACCCTACCGAAACATGTAAATACGTAAATGAAGAGAATCGGCCACAAAGAAGCGTATCTTGACGACAATATAAAACTTTATAGGGGTGCATTTTATTTTATGAATTTTACATGAATACCGAAAGTGGACCTTTTATTTTGTTACTTCCTACATGACATGGTAACAGAAAACCTGTCAAGTGCGAGTCGAATTAGCACACAAAGGGTTCTGTACCATCGTACATGTACAGTACACAATGTTTTGAGTATGAGGCCCCCTTATAGAATTTGTGAAAATTTTAACTCTACCTATTACGGTTCTTGAGATGAGCCCGCTAACAGACAGACGGATGGACAGACGGACAGACAAACGGACCGCGGAGCCTTAATAATAGGGTCCCGTTGCGTTGGCACCATTCGGGTACCTACGCAACCCTAAAAAGGGGCATGGTTTTATTTCCTTTCAGCGGTTCCTTGTTTTATCTATGGTAAAACGAAATATTGAAAGGAAACTTTTAAGATGACGGAATATTTTAAACTGAATAGTGTCCAAATTAACATTGGTTCGGTAGGTACTTATAGCGTCCGTCCGAGCGAGAGCGCATCATAGGTAAAATTCGCTTCTTGCTGTTCATTATAGTGTCGTACGGGAAATTTTCAGTGGCTGGTATTGGAAAGACGTACCTAGGTACTCTGGGTTCACAGCCGTCTCGAGTCCAGGAGATTGATTTTGGTTTATATGTGGTTGATTCTCCCATGTACTTTTGTCAACGCTGACAAAATCCGCAAATGTAATATGAAAAATCACATACTTACGGAAATATTTTATACAAATGCTAAACTTGTCCCATATTTCACCGGATATAACCACTAACTGAAGGTAGTTTATCTGCGGAGATCGGCTCGAATACAGATGTCTGCGTCCAAGTTATAGCCTAAACAATGTCCGGTACGACTGGATATTGAATTTGGTTCGAATACAAAGGGAAAGAGAGCTTCTGTTTATGCAGGTATGAACTATAGGCGAATTTGGGTATGAACATCCGTAAACAATAATAAACTCTTTCTATTTCTTCTCTGTAAGACGAGATATACCTACATGACATACCTATTCTTTGTGAATTTGACGACCTCGGTGTCGAGGCGGGTGAATGCTCGGCTGAGACGCAAGAGGCGCGGGTTCAATTCCCGCTACGGGAGAAATGTCTTTACCTACTAGGTCATCAAGCTTACTCTTCATTGACAAGCAATAAGTAGGTACGAGCGATGTATCTATAAGTAGATATCTATTGCACACAATTTGAAATGTGGATGAACATCCGCAATACTTACACGCAGACAACGTCGCGGGTTACAGCTAGTTACATAAGGATGGTACACAACAAAGCAGAACAAAAACACAAGAAGCGAGGCAAAATTCCAAATATTTATCCTATATCAGCCTAATTTCAAATTCAATAAGCGTAACTTCGACGGATGAAGTATGTTGTAAACAGAAGTAGCTTCGATATTTTACATGAAGAGATAGGTAGGTAATAAATTGGCTTTGTAATTTATGTTTGAGTTTATTTTCTATTTTGTGTTGAATTTAGGAATTTCTGTTTGTATAGGTAGGTACACAAAATGTTCAGTAACTTACCATTATTGATCCATCTATCTATTCAGAGGTAGGGACGTATTGGCAAGGTACTATTATGATACGCCTACTAGGTAGGTACCTACCTAATCATAATCCTTTTTAGATATCATTGATAAAGGTACCTACCTAAGTATGAAAATAGTTTGGCTTAGTGATTTGATTCACGGCGTCCTCCCAAAACTTTCCGTCGTAGTCTCAGAAAAAAAAGGCTTGAAAAAGTTTGGTTGTAGGTAACGTTTTTCGCTTTGCTTTTTGTGAAGGGAATTGTAGAACAGTGGGTCCAAACTATTAAATAGCGGACATTTGATTTTTTTTTCAATCATTGAAAAATTCCTTAATGCTAATCGGTAGAGCTCAGTAACCCTATCAGAAACTGTTCGATAGCATTTTGTCATATAAACCAATACTTACCTACCGAGTAAATAAATAAAGTTAAGTAAGTTTTGTCAATAAAATGTGTATAGAATAACATCTACCTATCAAGCTCCGCCATGACGACCGACGGAGACGGTCCGGTTATAGTACTAAATAGTGAGTGGAGACCCTTAGTATGAACACATAGGATAAGGTAAGGTAAGGATTCAGCGTTATGAGTTCTTATGAGTTAATGACCATGCAAAAAATGAAATGTGAAAAACTCAGTAATAAAATAATTTAATAAAATTAAAATTAAAATAATAACAAAAGAGTTCTGTGTGTGTGAATATCTTCTGCCGTGATGGATGGAAAGGCGGGACTGAGGAGGCAGGATCGTAAGGATCTGAAAACAACGTAAACTGATATCAGTATTGTTAAAAATGTATGAAAAAGCGTTTGTTTATTAATATAAGTTATGTTTGTAGTAGAAGAAATAAAGCTAGCTGTAAGTTTTCCAAAAAATAAATAGCTCCTGTGCAAATAATACCTGCCATCTATTAGAATTCAATGGGACTACGTTGAACTGATCAGCAAGAAACGTCTAACGCGCATAGATTTAGTTCCGTTGATACGTAAGAGATGGCGCTCTAGCCAAAAATCAGCGCTGAAAAGCTCAAGTGATTTTCTTCCTACTTCTAAGTACTGCCTACGGCTTTGTGAGTATAAAGCTTACTTGGTGGTTTGTCCAAAATTATCTAAAATTGTACTAATACTTTTAAATACTAGCAGAGGTTGTGCATACATTATAAACAGATCTTTGGTATATGAGAATGTAAAGAATCTGTCATTTCAACAAGCATGTTATAGGTACCTTCAGTGTAAATACAAGCTGGTACTTTGTTCCGTTACCAAAAAGATATAAATATCGTAACATAAAACGAAAATTTGATTCAACATCCTTCGGTAGAGGCAAACAACTACAGCGGGACGCGGTTTCGCGATAGTATAGCTGTGTCTCGGAGTCCTATTTTCGGAGAATAGATATAATGTCATGTCCTTCTGTCTACATTATGAGGCTTTGGTGAACTTGTCTTGGTATGTGACAAGTACAGACATACAAATACAAGTATACATACACAGAATAGACAATGCTATAACCAAAGTCATCGAAATAGCTCAGAGAATTTGCAAACTGAAGTGGCAATGGGCTGGCCATATCTGCCGAAGAACCGACAACCCCTGGTAAGCGTGTTCTTGAGTGGAGACCGCGACTCGGCAAACGTAACGTAGAACGCCCTCAGGCTATGTGGAGTGACGACTTGCGAAAAGCTGTAAGAACGAACTGGATGCGTCAAGCCGAAAATAGGGCGCGATGGCGCTCATTAGATGCCTATGTCCAGCAGTGGACTGCTATAGGCTGATGATGGTGATGATAGACAAGTACGCAAAACGCAAACCATCACAATATTGCGATGATAACAGGCTCAATGTAGAGGCCGGATCACTCTGATGGTATGTTATAGTATTACTTTGACAAGAGACAGAGACGGCGCAGTTCAATGAGCAAAACATGACTGTATGACGCTGTCCTTCAAAGTTTAGTATGCATGTCACTTTGTATAGAACTGCGCTGTAGCTGTAATTTTATGTTTGGTATGGTTACCTTGACATGTGGCAGAGACTAAAGAAGGCGCGGTTCGTGCAACGAAGGGGGGGAGCAAAACGCACCCCCCTTCAGCCTTTAATTGAATGATGCACATTGTGTAGTAGTTACCTTGACATGCGGCAGAGACAAAAGCCGGCGCAGCTCGTGGGATGCGGGGGGCGCGGCGGTGGGCGGCGCGGGGGGCGCGGGGCGGCCGCGGGACGAGGCTTCTAGCGCGAGACGCGCGCGGGCTCTCGCTTCCGCGGCTGGCGCGCGTCCACTGCTGACAACGACCGTGGATGCTATGCGGTCGTACACCTGTGACGAGAAATGTGTCATTACCCCCGCGATACTACGCTTTTGTTTATTATGTGATAATTAATAAGTCACTCTGCGAAAAGTTTATCCACGGCAGATAATGTAGCCATAGGCTGTTTCATTTTTGACATTATAATACTTTTGTATAAAATAATATTTTGGCATATGATTATTCTGTTTTTAAAACTACATTTCTGCATATCAATCCGACATTATTATATGTGTTGTTCTCCTCGGCCAAATTGAAACCAAGTTTATTAGTTTAAAGTTAACAATTTAGGTAGGATGCAAGTCCACGTTAGTTCAAGTAGGTAGTAAAAAGTTGGTAGCGGCTTAAGCAAATCAGTTTCATGTATGTGAACCGTACAATAATAATAGTTATGAAACAATAAATGCATTATTTTACATTCCACAACGAATTTGGCTGGACTATATAGGTGAATATGTACCTCTAAGAGTGCTCTCAATTGCAGGTCGTCTAACACGCTGTGGAAGAGATCAGGGTCCATGAACATCGGCCCGTCCTGCAAGACTGCTACGTCATCCAGAGATTCCACCACTAGGTTCACGGCTGGAACAATACAAAACTTTTTAAATGGATGCTAGTAAGTAGTAATGAAGTAAATTTAAAAGACTAACCCCCGAATACTCAAACGCATCTCAGAGTTGAGCACGTCTCAAGTCACAGTTTTTTGACAGTTTTTGATGATGTGAAGTTTGAGTATTCGGGGGTTAAGCCACAACTTGACGTTAAGGCTTCGCAAGTTACTTATTGGATCTATACTGTCGATGAGATAAGAGTTGACTTTCCCGTGCCGGCAGCGCTGGCTTAAGCAGCGGCTGTGGGACCATAGCTCTTATGACGTAACCACTCAGACCAAATAAAAAGAAAAGACGGCGCACCGCGAACAATAAGTGAAGCCACACAAAACCGTGCTCCTGCAAGTAAACACGGTCACGCACACACCTACACTAAAACCATGCTCATCGCTCTCGAGTCGTCGTCTAGTAAACTTAAAATTTAAAAATAGAATTATGCCTTCCTGCACAGTGAAAACTTTAAAAGCAGCAGCAAATCGCATAAAAAGTCTTATAGAATCACTTTACACTTGTGAGTACTTCAAATAACATCGTTTCGTAAATATACTATGAATTTTAGGTTACTTGGAACACAAAACCTCAAAACTTCGAGAGAGAGAGAGAGAGAGAGAGAGAGAGAGAGAGAGAGAGAGAGAGAGAGAGAGAGAGAGAGAGACACACACACAGAAAAAAGGTAGCTTCACTTTTGTTGTTCGCGGCGCGCCGTCTTTTCTTTTTATTTGATCTGAGCGTAACCATTCGAGTTGACCCTCACCTGCAGCATTAGCCTCTTCCAGCAGCGCCTGTTTCCTGGGCGCGGAGTCCTCCTCCTCCTCGTCGTCGGCGGCGGCGGCGCCGAGCGTGGCGGCGCGGAGGCGGCGGCGGCTGTTGAACTTCTTCAGTTCGTCCACGGTGCCCGCGAGGTGGATGCGGTTTTGCTTGTCGCGGTCCTGAAAGACAAGTTGTAGGCTGTTAGTTTTCAAATTGGTGGTGAAAGAAAATGTGTCTTACGAGCCATTTAAATAATATAACACCCAACGGTCACATACATAGTCCCCACACTAGGATTCCCTGTGTCGTGGGTATCAGAAACTACGAGTACCATGGTAACACAACACCCAGGCCCGGAAGAAATATTTACAGATCATGCAAAAATTTCTTCCGCAGCGGGAATCGAACCCGCGCCTCTTGCGTCTCTGCCGAGCAATCGCCCGCTACGCCACCGAGGCCGTCATTGCTTTAACCATTTGCAAAAAGAACGAATGGTTCCTAAGTCACTTTTCCTGTATCTCTTCTAGATTCAGATTTCTCCACACTGTCCCAGTAAAAAAAACATCTGTATATTAATTATTCAGTTACTTACTCGTATCCACCTATGGTTCAACACCTCTTGGATGTTGATTCTCTGCGTGTGGTCTACTGTCAGCATCCGCTGGACCAGATCTTTGGCCGCGTCGCCGATGTCGTCCCAAGGCGGGGCGTCGAACTACAAATAATATATTCAGTTCAATTTTGATCATCAGAAACTAGTTCCGAGGGACAGCAGAAATCTTCACCCCTCAACTTTGTTGTTAATAGAAAGGTATTTAACGTTAGTTTAGTTTCGATTTTAATTTAGTTTTTGTCTTAGTTTGGTTGCCTGGGAGACATCGCATCAAGCGATAAAGCCACCCTAGCCAAAAATTGACAGCTTTTTTGTTTGGAATAGTTTTTTTCATTTCATTTCATCTTCAAACTAAACGTGCGTATTAACAGCGGAGTCGCGCCGATAAATGAACAATTTTCATTCTCACCCGCAATCTCCCCCGGCAAATGGCTTCGAACAGGCGCTCCCTAGTGCCAGTAAAGGGGAGATAGCCCACTAGAAGCACGTGTAGCAATATACCCGCGGCCCATACATCCACGGGCTTGCCGTAAAGCTGACTTGAGACCACCTCTGGGGCCATGTAGTGAGGAGTTCCGATACGACCTGACGAATAAAAACAGGATAAATATTTTAAAAGAAAGAAACCAAATGAACTGGAAACGATACGACCTGACGAAATAGAAATAGGTTAAATACATTTAAAAAAACTTTCAAATTTACAATAACCACTGAAAATGCCCTTGGCCTTGCTCTATGTCTAAGTTTGGTTTTTTGCCCAAATAATATATTCCATACATTGCGCTTCACGAACAGGCGAAAATTCAACGAAGATCTTTCAAGATGATCTTTTTGATTTTATTGAATAAAATATATTGAAATTCAAATCTGTATTTTAATATATTCTATTCTATGAGAAAAAGAAGAAACAATGCGAAGCATATCCTGTAAAATTTGGTATTTGATATGAAAAACACTTTATTCGAGGTCACTTTAGATCCTAGATCGAAGCCCTAGAAAGGCCTAATGCTATTTTTATCATATACAAATAATGTAACATAAGATCTTTTAAGAAAAGACTTAAGACTGGTGCACAAGGACTAAGTATTGTGGTAAAAGACTAGAGTAAAATATACAAAGGGTCAGCATGAAATTAATTTTATATTCAGCTTTATTGCAACGCAGTAAGGTTCATGTTTATTTATGAGCTTTCTGTAAAAATGTATGGATGAACTCTGTTCACTAATTTTCTTTTGGTCACTTTGTGTTTGAAAAGTGACTTTCTTGATGGACATGAATGAACTGTGTGACCAATAAAGAAAGAAAAGGTTGTGGTGAGAAGACTTCACACACACAAAATAAATGTACGAACCTAAACCATGGATGTTGATAGTTTTGAACAATTCTTGAAGAAATTGAATATACAACACCAATAATACAGGATTCGTGAATGATTTGAATGAAAATGTGTTAATATGAGGTCAGTGCCGACCTGTCTGCTTTAAAAGACAGTTCTATGTGCTGATGAATTTTGCACCTTATTCCCATGCAGTTAGGGCACAGAATCAACACGCTCTTACCATACTCATCGGATTTGAGATAGGCTTGACCCATTGGGCCCATAAGTGGGCGGTTGTCCATCACCAGTTCTGTGCAAGATAACCTAACATTGTAATCATTTGATTTTTGATTTGCCTGTGATATGTTGTTGAACAATTGACTTATATTTTCTGGCCTCATAGCTCAATCTTTTGCAGATTGTGGGTTCGCTTACTGAAGCAATGCATACAATTCAATAAGCAGACTTTTAGCAAGACTGTTTTACTTTTATCGCTACAAAATGGACCGATCTTAGGAACTCTTATGCTGCGTTTCCACCAAAGACCTGCTTCATAGCAGATATAAAAAACACCAATAGGATTACTTCATTGAATGTATAACAGAAAATTAAGTTATTTTATTACTGAACATTGTCAGAGTAGTTTTTTTTTTCATACAAACTTCACTTTTCGTTCGTTGAATTTCGGGAATTCCTTTCTCAGTGCACTCCTACACCATAAGAGGACCCTTCAAGTTTCACGCTTCTAGGACTTATGGTTTAGAATGTGCTTTGATTGTCAGTCAGCGAGTCAGCATCGCAAGTTTTATATATTTAGATTTTTACTTGCCTAGCTACGTATTTCTCTGCTGGACAAAAGAAAAAACATAGAATGCGTCCATCTGCTTCTCTCTCCGAGCATGTCGTAAGAGTCGGCTAAGGAGTACCTAGTATCCTCTCCAACTTGATGGACCTATATGAGCGATGGGCTGACCTGCCACCATGGTTCACCATTTCCATCTTAGGAGTCTTGGATCAAAAGTGGCTGCAAGTTTTCTTATGATTACTTGTGGTTCTGCCCACCGCGTTAGGGATACGGGCGTGATAATTATGTATGTATGTATGTAGCTACGTAGCACATCTTTGATAGGACTGTGGAACTTACCAGGCGGGGCTCGATGGGCGGTAGGAGTAGGCAGCTGAGCAGCTACACCAAATCCCCCTAGTTTGACAGGGGCGCAGTTGTCGCGGCCCGCTAGCAACACGCAGTGGGGGCGGACGTCGCGATGGACTATGTCGTTCTCATGGCAGTAGCGGAGCGCTTCTAGGATCTGGCGCATGTAGTGGCTGAAATAATAAAAATATGTATCTGCGGACATAATAAACGCAGTCGGAAATCAGTGGATGTCACTTGCGAATTGGGTTACCATCCGTTAGGATTTTTAGACTTTTGTCCGGAGTTTGTCCGGTTTGTTTTGGCTTAGATGGGATACGAGCAATAAAACTTAGATAAGTAATATCAAATAAGTATATCTTCATTATGTTAACTTCTCATTCATCATCTATTCAATGTCCTTTTTTTGCAATTGCCTAACTGTTTTTAATTATATTCTTAAATTCTAATGTGTGCTATTTTAGTGAATAAATGTTATGTCTATATATGTGACTGTTGGCTGTAAAAAAAAATACACACCATGCGACAGCTTCGCTGTAGACGAATCCGGCGGAGGCCCGACGTACTACTTCGAAGCAGAGGTCAGAACCATCCATGCTGGAAATAGGGAAAATGGTATTTTTAAAGCTTGAAGTACGTGAGGCACTCAGTTCAGACATTTTTGAAAAGCTAAGTATGTAAGTTCGTATGAGCCAGTGGCCAACTCTTGAGACGGAGTTTTTAGGCCGCCTAAAGGTCCCCGTCATGGCTTAACGACTTAAAAGCTGGGACCGACAATTTAACGTGCCCTCCGAAGCAAGGAAGCGCTCAGCCCGTAATGCCACTTGCGGTCACCCATCCGAACTGTGATCCGAACTTAACTTTAACGATCAATCAAGAACGTCTAAGCAAGCTACGTCACGAGAGCTTCAATGAGAAACTGAAAACCAACTTAAAGTGATAAAATATTTTTATTAAATCTTTTCAAAGAACTCTCCACCAGCATCTATACAAAGATTCATGCGTCTGAATCAATTTTCGATAAGTACACTTTTTTCCAGCCCGCCGCAGAGTCGTCTCCTACGGCCTCCTCGAACGCTGTTAGCGGGCATGAAATACAGTTTTCAGTTTTCTTCAGTAACAGCAACAAGGACGAACACTTCTTCCTTTATCCCCCAAAGTTAGACGACAGCATTTGAATTTGTTATGTAAACGGCAGATGCTTAGAAGGGCCTTCATCCATAAATGCCATTTGAAGTCGATCAAACGACTCGTCCGGTTTTAGGCCACATTTGAAATCGTAAAAAATCATCGCGCGAAAAAGCTCCCGACGCAGAATACATTTTTCAGAGGCTCTCAAAAAATGTGGAGGGAAATTTGAAATTCGAACGATGGTATTTTTACTTTTAAATAATTATATTTTTAAATAGTTATAATCGGCCAGGGTCTCATATATTAAAACATTTTTTTACAAATCTTTCTGAGTGACCTGGTAACATACTATAAATGGACAGATTTAAGCCACTATGAACCTATTACATTTAGAGGTAATATAAACCTATTTGGGCGGAGACGGGCTGAAATGATGATAAACCTATTTATTGTGATAGGTAATAATCAGTCACATAAATATAGTACATTTGAAAGTTTATGTGTCTGTGTGTTTGTTTCCACTCATCTGCGTAACTCCTAAAATATGTTTTAATGGAATTTTGACTAATAATAAACAACACGCGATGCTTTAAATAAAAGCAATGGGCGCTTAAATTCGCCGAATTCGTTTCAAGGTCTCGCAAATCAATTAAGTCCCATTCTCCGTAGAATCCAATAAAATTACATTTAAGCAATACCCATTTTTATGAAAACTGTAGTATCTCCAAGCAGGGTAGTCCTGACAAAAACAGTCCTCTATCTATAATAGCCACCACCTGCATAATAATATACTGACTGACTGATCAGCCTCGCGAGGCAAATGCTATTTGAGGGCATGCAAATTGAGGGCGACGCACGTTCTGACTAAGCGAGCACTTTCCTCGCGCAGCAACCTCACGAGACTGCTCGCTCAGTGTATTTTTGAGCATCCAATGTCAATAAACCAAATTCACTGAGCGACTGGCATTTGTAGCCAAGTCACGTTCACTTCCGCGGCGCTTTCTTAAGCATAAAACAGAGGTATAATGTATAGTTATTAAACGCAGACAACACGCATTACGTGGAAATTAAAATGAATTTGTATTTTGTTGTATTTTAATTCAATACATTGCGTGATGCCTTTCGCTTACCATCATTGTTGTTACTTTCAGCAGGTAACTTTCATAAGACTATTAGTAAATCAGTCGACTGTGAGGCTAAAAAGGCCACTTTGAGCAATTCATCTATAGGAATTCCTTTTCGTTTTATAGCAAATCCTAAGCGATTCTTGTAATTTTCGTAAAATGGTCCGAATCGTAGGTAGATTCTACGCAATTCGATTCAGCAGCAGATTTATATTTGGCCGTAAAATGGTCGTAATTTTGGTAAATCGTACGAAATTCAATTCAGCAGCAGATCTGACCTTTTTAACCGTCCTGTTCGAGACTTAGAACGTTTAAAAATGGTCCTTGTAATTCAAACTCGAAATCAAAATACATTTATCCATTAAGTGCTAACAGTAATGCCCAAATATGCCGAGAGTACTAGTTTAGTTAAAGTGACCTCGCCTTCCGATCCTAAGGTCGTAAATTTACGCCTGTCCCTAGCATTTCGTACAATCCGTTTTTAATACAAATTCAAATCTAAAAGATATTCAATCCACACAATTCATCTTTCCATCTTTAAATTAAAAAAAATATATCGAACAATTATATTTTATTTTTGTTAGTCTAATTTTTAATCCATCTTTAATAGATACTTACTATTCAAAGACCATGTAGAGCATTCCCTCGGAGCTGTAAGTCTCCAGGAGTTCCACTATGTGTGGGTGCTTCAGCATGTGGCATATTGTTGCCTCGCGTTTCAAATCTGAAAACAATATTGTCAGTTACTCCCTTTTTATTTACGACCATCAAAGCGTGGTGGGAGGGAGCCTGGCTGAGACGCAAGAAGGTTCGATTCTCGCTGCAATCTTTGCATTATTCTGTATGTATGATTGTGAAGGCAGGATATTGCTGTAATTGGGGAAGCAACGTTTTAAAAAGGTGCATACTCTTATTAATTCTAATAGTTTAGACTCTAGGGACCACTATACAGTAGTTTTCTCTATTTTATATTAAGTAGATTGTTCACAATTTTTTTTAATTACTATGGTAACAGTCAGTACGTTCCTACGACTGAATAGTCATAATGCTCATTGTAGCTCCCCTGGTGCTAATTTTTCTTTCAATTCAGATTGCCAGAATCAAATGTCTGAATGAATGTAGCAAGAGTAGTATGCGTCAGAACTGTAGCATATGGAGATCAGGTCTCTGCATACCATGGGATGCAGGCATGATATAAATACCAAACTATCCTACTAATATTATAAATGCGAAAGTTTGTGAGGATGTGAGGTTGTAAGGATGTGTGATGTGTGGATGTGACGATGTATTTTTGTGCCTCAATCACGCCGTAACGACTGAACGGATTTAAATGAAACTTGGAATACGCATAGTATGTGTGCTTGAATAACATATAGGCTACTTTTTGTTTGGATACCACGCGAGCGAAGCCGCGGGCGAAAGCTAGTGTATAACATAATGTAAATGGCCAAAAGCTCAAACTGACGGATTTTTCAATAAAAAAAAACAAGTACCTAAATAAAATCCATTTTGGTATAGACTAAAGTCAGTTCTAAAATTCAGTCATATAGCAGACTAAAGGCATGAATAATGTAGGCTAGTGAAAACTTTATGGCGTACGGGCCTAAACAACGGCGTCATGAATAGAGATAGCCCTCATACAACACCTATTTCTATTAATAATGGGCACAGCATAATACAATGGCTACCTTGACCAACTCTAAATAGGACAGGTGTGAAGCTGCAATAAATTATCATAGGAAAAGAAATAACTATGTGGAAAAATAATAATATTTGTTGTACTATGGGAACCAGATGGCTGATAGAATACCCTATATACTTACTTGTTTTTTTTTAAATACATACAACATTAATACATAATTACAACACCCAGATACGGACAAAATATTTGCAGAACATACAAACATTTCTACCGCTGCGAGAATCGAAGCCGCGCCTCTTGTATTTCAGCTGAGCACTCGCCCGCCACGCCACCGAAATCGTCATTTGTACAAAAATAATAATAAAATAAACGGAGATACCTTCTCATGGAAGAGATGATTTACTTCAGGTGAATTAAGTCTACTGGGCCATTTAATTTATAATTTTTTGCTTGATTTTAATAGGGAACATGCTGCCACTTATAACAGGTGACATACAAGAAACAATTATGAACCTACATGTACAATGGTACAGAACCCTTCCTGTGCGAATTCAACTCGCACTTGACTGTTTTTTTTTCATATAATTTTTATAGAATAGGGGAGCAGCTATTACTGGTTGTCTTGACAGCAGATTTGGGCTTTTTTTTCAGTTCCTACTTCCTGTACAGTTGTTGAGCTTGTTTTTAAACACAATAACAGAGTTTTTTAAGGTAAATTAACATCACATTTATGCATCATCAACTTATGAATCATGATTTTTATTTCAGTTGTTTTGAAACACACCTTAAATTGTTTAGTTAAATTAGAAATATATCTAAACTTCTAATAAAAATGTAACATACCCGCAGTGCTCAATCCAGGGCTTGCAGTAAATCTAGCTACGTCCACAATCTTCACGGCAAACTGTTGCCCAGTCTGCCGATGTACACATCGCCGCACCAGGCTGAACGGACCCCTGAAACAATGTCTTTATAGTATCCGTTTCAGAGCCCTGGTGGTATAGTGGTAGTGACTCCGCCTAAGGTCTGGTTCAAATCTGGTTGTGCAATAATGGATTTTTCTGTTTAAAAAAAAATTATGTGTGCTACAGCAGTACTCTCAAACAGTAAAGGAAAACATTGTGTGGAAATCTGCACATCACAGAAAGAAAAAACTTTGAAAACATTTATAAATGTCATGGAAGGAGCCTCTCATAATAGGGCATTTTATTCATTTCACCACACTGGTTTGAAAGAACTAGTGACAAACCTATTTTTCATTGACAGCTTGTCTAATAATTTCAATGAAAAACGACAGATACCTAGGGTCTAGGTACCTACCTACAAAGTTCTCCAGCTGTTCCATCTAAGGGATAAGTTAGGATATCAGTGGTTTTTAACTGCATTATAATGTACTTACTTTCCGATAATTTCGCATAATTCATACACGTCGTCGAAGAGTACTTCGTCCTCTGCCATTTTTCACTCATACACAGTTCACTAAGTTTTAAAATTTTCACTAACATAACATTATTCACAGCCTTCAAATCCCAGGCAAAGGCGGTTACGCCCTTCTGTCACGTACTCTAGGGATGATTATTGATGTTTTATAAAGATAACAACAGCACATGGAGTGAAACCTTCAACTATAGTCACAGTAGACACAAAAATCTCAGTGCTAAAATGGATTTAGTGCATTCAATGCAGGTAAAAATATCATAATCGCGAAATTGTACAATAATGTATTGTAAAAGACACTACGAACTGGTAATCACTTCAAGAAAGACAGGAAATCACAACACAATAGGTGCAGAATAATAAATGTTAGCAAAAACGGCAATCACAGTAAAATAAATTGATTTTCTCTAAAATATTTTTTATTTACTTTTGACATTACGAGGGTTGCAAAAGACTTCAATGAAGTTAGTCACGCACGCAAGCACGGAAGTCATGATTTTTTTATTTTGTCGTCATGTTCGTTTAAAATCAGTCTGGATTAGAGTCTTTTCACGACAATTAGTGTTGCCATAAACAACATCTGACGCTAGATGTCTACTATGTGAGCTAGACAATGGAGCTAGAGGTCTATGTCTGAAACATCTAGGTGCCACTTGTGACAAAGGGATCAAAGGCATTGTGTCAACGGTGTTAATTTACGCCTGTCACAAACATCGGTAATTTGCAATTTATACGGAGCCAAGGTTTGACGGTGTGTGTTTTTTTATAGCTAGATTCTCTAAGCAATGATAAGTATCTTCTCCTAGATATTTAATAAACGTAAAGATGTATTATACCTAGTTATGAAGATACATAGGTAGATAAAATTATCTTTCATCAAATAAATATCAAACTATAGTATAGGTACATAGGTACTGATAAATTATGAAAAGCAGGAAAGTCTTCTTTAATTTAAACATTTATTTCAATAGAGGTACACAACGTTTTACTAGGAACCTAGAATTTACATGAACAGTGTTATTCTATTATTATTTCAATACGGTCGATTGAAACTTGTTAGGGACCTACTACAGTATGTCCTACGGAACTTGGCATTCGTGAAGTTAGCCGCTTGTCATGCACAGTGCAGCTTTTTTATACTGAATTGTCTACTGCGCATCGAAAAGGCTAACTTCACGAATGCCAAGTTCCGTTGATCGTAATGTACATAACTACCTAATCATGAATAATTAACTCAACATTATTTTTCCTAGTAGCTATTTAATTATATTATTATTTTGTAAAATATATAATAATCATTTAGAATACATTCTTTAACATAAAATGGAGCTTACACACTGCTTTCTTATAGGAAGTTATATACTTAGAGTTCGCTACGAACTATTATTACTAAAGTAGGTACCTATGTACCTACCTACACAACACTAAGTGTCACAATTTACAGCTGTCACATTAATTTTTTTCTTGAAATATTCGCAACCCGGGACTTTAATTTTTAGTTCTGACTCTGGAACTTTTGGGTTTGAGTATTTATTGACGTTAACTACGTAGCTGCAGTGGTATTCGAGCTCGTACAGCTCGAATGTCGTTTGCTGTAAGTAAAATAATTATAATATTAGTATAGGTACGTAAGGGTTAGGGTTGCCAGATGCCCCGTACTTTATTGGTCAGACCGTTTTTCAGGCTATAAAATCTATGAACATGTAATTACCAAAACAAAATACGGGGTGAAAAACTTCCTTATTTAACACAATTTTATTATACGGTCGGGCTTTGAATTTGTGGTGAAGAAACTTCCAAGAGCATGTTTAGAAAGTCTACAATACTATAAAAATAAACCATATAATTTTACTAGAAATAATATTGTTAATAAATAAATAATTAAGTATTTGGGCAACATTAATTGTGGCTCAAAAGTATCGAATCCAGGCCGTGAAAGATTGAGCAAACCAAGTGCAGCTTACTTCGTTTATCTAGCTTTAAAATTCGACAAAAGAGCGGCAATTTTTTTTAAATCATGCAATGTTTGTTCGGGTCTAATCATGCAACTGAATTTTAAAGAAGTTATCTTTAACTGATTATGCGGATTTTTTCTTTGTAGCACAGAAAAGAAAATGGGTAAGTAGTTAGGTATTGTACTAAGTATATTTTTTTTATAACTAGGTACATAGGTACCTAAGTAGGTACTTATCTATCGCAAGGTCCCATGTTAGGTCAGAAGAGGTACTTTAATTTACTTTTTAACTTACCTCAGTCGTGGCTGATAAGTTTTTCTTAAGATTTTTAGGATTCTGGCATTTTATTGTCCTCCAGTTCACATAGTATCTGTAACAAATAGAATTAAAAATCTCTTCTTAAAACTAGGTATGTACATCCTAGTTGAATAATAAATTATGTAAGTAATAATAATAAAATAGCTTTATTTCCAGATTTCAAGCAACTTTGGCTCATGTTAGGAAAATCTTACCTTCCAGGATGTTCATGAATGACAGGCAGTGGTTCCCATGATATTCGGGCCTTGAGTTTGTGATTGTACCACACGATCTTGTGAAGTTTCAAACCTCTTATTTTATTTTCCTTTCTCAGTGACTCCGGAGGGACATCTATAAAGAGAAATTAAACTTTTAGCAAAGTGACTAAAAGTTTTGTGGAATGGAGCTCATGCCAGTACCTACCTTCATTGTTTCCAGTACCTACCTACCTATTAGTCGTGTTACTAGTTCTTTCGAACCAGTGTGCTGAAAGGATTGAAAGTGCGTCTCGAAGGCTCCTTTCGTGCACTTAATACAATCACGTTTTGGAACTTTTAGAACATTTCGTAGAACCTCTACGACGACCGTGTTACTTTAAAGACAGAGTAATTAGTTTGTGTCTACCTAAGATTTGATTGAGAGCACTGATGGTCTAGCTGGTAGTGACCCCACCTTCCGATTCTAAGGTCTAGACACAAACTAATTACTCGTGCGCTATACCAGTACTTTCAAACGGTGAAGGAAAACATCGTGAGGAAACCCGCGGCTTAGTCAGCTCCGCACGTATTGACTATGTCTTTCCTGTGGACAAGGCCGACTAAACTGAGAGGATGGAGTAGGTGCTGGGCAAGCCTACTCCATCTTAACTCGTCCCGGGCACTACACCGTCTGTGAAGGTAAAGTTGCCTCCTGACGCTGTATAAATCATCTACAATAGATGGTAAAAGGCCTTAGTTTACCTTAGATTTACATAAGTACCTAAGTACCAGGTCCTTACCGTTTTTATCAGTTCCGGTGGTGTTGTAAAATATTTCAGCTTTGTCGCTCCGCAGCTTTCCCAAACCGAACTGGCTGATGGTTTGCACTTGGAGGAAATACATTGAGTTCGGTTGCAGGTCTTTTATTTCGATATGATTCTGGTTCTGTGGCAAAGTTAAGCAAACATAATTTTTATTTAAAGTCAGTCACTTTTACAGTACCAAATCAGGCTGGTCAGACTCCAGCCTCTTAATCTTAGTTAAATCAGCCAATTTAATTTAAGACTTTAGACCGCCAACCAACCAATTAAATACCTATGTATTTCTATAAGTTTTGAGAAGTGCCCTAGCATAATAAACGTTTCAAACAGTGCAAGTTGCACATTCTAGGTTAATTCACACTGGAAATGCACCTATAAGTTATTTAGGCTACAATAAAGAATTTTTGAAATTAAAAAAAATTAAGACTTTGTGCCTATTTCAATGATATAAAAGCCTGTTTGTACCTTGGCAACGTTCTGATGATTGACGAGCACCGAATCCAATTCCCCTCCGATTCCCTTAGCGCGTCTGCTCCAGAACACTTTGTACCGCAGTATCGGTAGATCCGACTGGGGTTCCTTCCATTCCAACTTTACTGTTACTGTGCCTTTAAAAAATATTTTAGTTTTCGTAGAAGCTAACTCAGGATGTATCTTCATGAAGTACAGCCAGGAAAAGAGTTATTAGAATTAGTGTACCTAGTTAAGTGCATTGGTAGTACTTGTTATAAGGAAAAACGATGTGATTTGTAGGGGGTTCCGTACGAATGGTGATTACTGGGCCTATTTACCTACTAAGCCTCTATCCATCCGTCCGTCCGTCTGTTAGTAGTCGGTACCTCATGAACGGTAATTCGGAATGGAACATTGAAGCTCCTTACCTATTTAAAAAGTACATGTACGATGGTACGGTACCCTTCGTGGTCGAATTGGACTCGCACTTGACCGTTTTTTTAGCAAGCACCTACGTGTTGCCCTAGATACCTATTCATGCGCAACAAAATATTACTAAGGTATTCAATTCTCAGATTACGTAGTAGATTGTTCTATGCAACTACCTGCCTACATTATAGAACCACTTTAATTAATCATGTAGGCACTAAGTAGAAAAATAAAACCGGTCAAGTTAGAGACGAATTCACACACAAAGGGTTCCGCAACATCGTACGTATATCTAGATTTAATGTTTCTTGTATGCCACCTATTAGGTATAGGTATAGGATATAGGACGTTCCGTAAAATCAAGCAAAAAAAAAGGAAAATAAAACACGTCTCTTCTATGAGGACCCCCTTATTTTTTAATTTTGTCAAATTTTTGTACAAATCAGTAGGTAAATTTTAAATCGTTTAAAAAAGAAATAGAAAAATTCTACAAAAAATGAGCAAAAAGTCACTCGATCCATCCAATTAGCTGCTGACCGCGCCTAGTATTTCTTAACTGTAATGATCGATTAAGTACAAACATAAAATATTTTTTTCTTGTAGGTATGGTTTTGTATCGTTTTCATTATTTGTTGCTATAGCGGCAATATAAATACATATTCTGTGAAAATTTCAACTCTCTTCCTATTGCTGTTCATGAGATACAGCCCTCTGACAAACGGACGGACGGACAGATAGTGGAGGCTTAGTAATAGGGTCCCGTTGGCAACCTTCGGGTACGGAACCCTAAAAATGCGGGACCTTTATGCAAATTACCATTCTCCATCCTTAAGGGCCGGACTTTCAACTTCTTCGGCTTAGGCGGAGGCCTCGGGCCTCGCCTCTGGGTGAAGGGTGGGTTCGGTGCTGAGAACCCTCGAGTTCCAGACGAACTGACAGCTGCTACCCTGAACCGGTACCACCGGCCTGGCTTCAAGACATCCCTCAATGACACTTTGGTTCTAGAAGTGGTAATAATTATTTTGAATATTTTTGCTTGTGAAATTGGTCTTCTATCTTTCATTATTATCGGCGATATACCTAATTACAACCACCAATTACAGTCATGTAAAATTCGGGATGATCTTTAGTAGGTTAGGTTTAACTAATTATGTACCTTCTACCTATCTCTGTCTGCAAGGAAAACTCTTCTTCCGGACGGACGGTTAATTACTAAAGGAGCGATGACAAAAACGCTTATCTAAACAGGAAATAAACTACTTAGGTAGGTACACTAGGTACCTATCGATGTGTAGGTATGTATAACACATGCATGTTTCATAATAGTCGATAAACAAGTGGATACGATGGCGGAAATTTTCACTTGCTGTAACATTGATGAGAGCAATTTTCTTTTCAACTTGCTAAGTAGTAGCTGTCATTTTCTATGAAAACAGTATACTTAATTACGGTTTCGTTTGTTTTCTTTCTTTACCATAAATTATCTTTGTGTTCTTGTCTTCCCTGTCTCGTGCGTATTCTTTTAAAGCTAACTTAAAGGCAACATAAATAAACAAATATTCATTTGAGAGAACAAAAAACTCTGCAAAGACTTTGGTAGCATAGGAGGTATATCTGATATACCTAATTCTTTTTCTTGCCTTGATGATGATGATGGTTTCATTCAATTATTTTTGACGGCCTCGGTGGCGTGGCGGGCGATTGCTCGGCAGAGACGCAAGAGGCGCAGGTTCGATTCCCGCTGCGGAAGAAATGTTTGCATGATCTGTAAATATTTCTTCCGGGTCTGGGTGTTGTGGTACCATGGTACTCGTAGTTTCTGATACCCACGACACAGGGAATCCTAGTTTGGGGTCAGGACTATGTATGTGACGGTTGGGTGTTATTTATTTATTTATTTTTTGACACTCGTCATCCATACGAATCCAAAGATACCTCATTTGTCAAAATCCGTCCAGCCGTTTGGACTACAGCTTCAGCCTAAGGAATGCACACAGAAACCCACATACATACTCATACATATAAGTACCTACCTACAGCCCAAATAGGTACATTACCCTCCTTTTTCGCAGTCAGTGGGGTCGCTTGTTTAGTTTATATTTCTGAATACCACACAAACCATACAATTGAAGACCCTCATGGCTATTTGTATTCATATGCAAAGCTCATAATGTCCTATGAGACATCGCATCCTTATGACAATGCAATATTAAAATCATCACGTAGTTACACGCACACATAACTTAGGCAGTTACATTGTAACTTGCATGCCTACTTTCTATGATGATGTTACGAAGATTACGTATTGGTGACTCCAACTGAATAATCAATGGCAAGTGAAGTAACCAGCCCAAACCCAGAATCCTTGTTTATTTGATCAACAATGTTTTACCTTACTCCAAGATAACATAACATAAGATAGCTAGCATAACAATCTGCTAAAGCCCCAAGCAGTAGAACTTCGATCGGGCGTTTTCACACTGCGACGATAACGACACCGACACTCGTCTGCTCGGAAGACAACGATATCGTCCGACGATATCAGAACGATATCGGTATGTGACACGATTTATACCAACAGCTTGCTAAGCGGTTAGTCGCATTGCACCAGCAAAAGTAACCGCGCGATTCCACCCATCACCCGATATTGGCACGACAATCTGTCGGCGACGATAACGTTGACTACGACACAGTGTGAAAGCATTTAATAGAATGTATCAAACTACCAGTCCGACGATATCGTGCAGTTATCGTGTAGTTATAGTTATCGTCCAATGTGAAAACGCCGCTCAAGGAATGGTAGAAGTCTGAGAAATAGGACTAGAAGACATGAAGATAACTCACTTATTCGTCCTTAGCAGCATATTCCATTCGCCGAGTCTCATTTCTTCATACTTCGGTCCAAGATGATGTTGTTCCTCAACCACGTATAGAATACGGCCTGGAACTGCTCTGGCCAGGTCTCCTACACCGTCTGACCATCGGAGCTGGACTTTACCTCGGCGCTTCTCTTTAGCTTCTTCCATGGTGGGCATAGCTGGTAGCCCTGTGGATAACAATCATTGAAGTAGATTTTTTTCAAAGGTTTGTACACCTACCTATTTCCTTCTATCCTCAGATGATTTATTTAGGTGAGAATATGGATTCCCTAAGTGGAATACTTAGGTACCTAACGCAGTGGAAAACTTCTAATCCTTGGTTAGGAACTGGTTTTCAATCATCAAAATTACTTAACAGTTGGGTAGTGTTTGTTTGGGTGATAAATTGAGTTTGTTATTGAAAGCGACTGTTTGTTTATTGTATTTACTGAGACGAAGGAATAGTCTGTTATTATTTTGTAAAGGGAGACTATTTTGTGATGTTAATATTCTGTTTGGTTGGGGAACATTCTGAGGACAGTTGGTGTACCTACCTAATAAATAAAAATGAACTGCTAAGTACCTATTTTGGAAAATATTACCTACTTAAATACGGATAGCATTTAGTGTACTAACACAACAAAAAAATAGTGGAAAAAATGGTGAAACTTCGTACCTACAAAGTGACCAAGCACGAAAAAGTAGTGTCACCGCTGAGTTGACACTTAGAGCGCTGAAAAAATCTTAGAAAGAACTTATTTAATTGTAAAAGTACCGCAACACTGCGATACTGATATACTATCGCAGTCAGTATCGTAGTGTTGCCGCACTATATGTTAGTTTCTACAATTAATACTTTTCTTTCCTTGGTCCAAGCTCCCTAGCATTTTATGCGCCCTTTACCTGGCAAAGTCAAGAGATCCGTCGGTTCGCTACAAGTAGCTCCACAACCTTGGTGGCAGCATCTCTGTGTGCCATCACACTGCGAGTCAGAGTTGCATGCCTCCACGCAGGCTGCAGCCCATTTAGGACTGTCTTGGACAGGGCAGGTACCTGGCTTCTGCTCCTTGGCCCTGCATTGCTGACGGCATTCTTGAATCTAAAAGAGAAATAAAATCTTTTCAAAAGCTGACTCGAATATTTTGTTTGTTTATTCGTATGAGCTAGTGGCCAACTCTAGTGACGGAGTTTTTAGGCCGCGTAAAGGCCTCCGTCATGGCTTAACGACTTAAAAGCCGGGACCGACAATTTAACGTGCCCTCCGAAGCACGGAAGCGCTTAGTTCGAATATTATTCTGGGCCGATAGTTCAAATAGTTTTTGAAACAAATGTCACACAATGGCGCTATCTGTAGCGAAAGTGTTCAGTCTCAAGGGACACACCAGCAAATGTAGCATCGATTGCTGAAACATTTAACTCATGATGCTTCAACTGGACTCAATGGCGGTGTTCAATAACCAACAGATTTTATTGCAAAAAATAGACATACATAGGAATATTCCTATGTAATATTTTCTTATGTATGCTTAACTTATTTTAACTCACTTAGCCCATTAGCAGGGTCGTATTAGTACAAGAACATACTCTACCAAATTCGTGGAAACTCCACTAGTATTTTACACACAGTCCTTACATAAACTGTATGAAACGTCTTACAAAGCATTCTCTTGATGAAGCTCCGTTACTTGACTAACATAATTAGCATTAATTTGTACTTGAACAAGAATGTGAGTAAGTAAGGTAGGTCTTTAATTAGTTTTGGATAAATTACTCTTTGTGCGTTCTCTGATTCATACATCCACCTAAGTTTTTAATTTTGAAAATAACCTACTACATTTACCTAGGTTCTACCTAAACCCGTTATTAAAACTTAATAATGATAGTTAAATGTAAATGTTGCAGAATAATTAGTTTATATTTACCTAAATAAAAATTAGCTAGAAGAAACATTTCATTCGGCTAAAAGCTTTTAACCAAACCGAAATAAAACATTGCATTAAAAGATGAATGAGCCAGATGGTCTGAATGCATTACCTACTAAAAGTGATTCATTACACAAGTATACCTGCTTACTTACTGGAGCGTAAGATTCGAATGAAAAGGGTCTACCCTTAGCCCATCAATTAATAAAAAAAGGCGCAGTCTTTGGAGAAGTTGCAGAAACAACTTTTTATTTTAATTTACTTCAGACAAAATGTTTAAGAGTTCCCAGTTTACGACGATGAATTCGTAATTACACCGAATTCTTTTGATGATCGTACTCAGCTATGCGCATCTAAATTAAGCTTTTTGTTTCAGTTTCCATGAACGGAGAATATCAATGACATTCTCTTTGATATTTTAAAATGATAATTATAGTATGTGTATATATAGGACCAGCTTTTAGAGTAAACGCATTGAAGTGTCAATAGGCTGATCATTATACACTACACACGGTTTGAAAAAAAAACCGGTGGTGAGTTTTGAAGAGTTTTGAACCCGTTTTGAATGTCGGAACCCGGAAAAAAGTGTAGGATATAACTCTAGCTGATGGTGGACCGATGACATTGTGAAGGTCGCGTGTGGTGACTTGCCCGGTAATTGACTTCTATAGACTGATTTTTACTTTATAGTATAAACAATCCAAATGGGCAGCTTTAAGGAGCCATTTCCAATTAATTTAAAATGGTACATAACTAAAAACGTAGACTAAAATGGTACAAATTCATCATCATCATCATGTGTCACAAAATCAAATATGACAGACGTAAGTACTATGCTACCTAAATTCTAGGCAGTCGGGTTTTTGCGTTCTTTTCAATAAATTCTTGATAGCAGTTAGGTTTGCTTGAAAGTCCTCAAGCACACGTGGTTATTCTTATGTCTAACACTAACTCACCTTCGACTTACTCGCCCGACTGCTCTCAAAGCAGGTGAGGTCGCATCGCGCCCTCGAGAGGCTGTTGGTTTGACTCCTGGAAAACCTTCTGGTCTTGGAGAGAACCAGCGGCATCAGAGACACGGCTACCACGACGAGAAACACTCGGACGTACATTTTAACTTTCATTTGCAATTCAATTCACAATGTTCTGCGCATCTGGAAAAATTAAGCTTCGAGGCTTGAGGTAAAGTACCTACAAATTTTTCTTTAAAAAAATATTTATCTGTAGGTAGATCAGGACACAATGCAATTTCCCGTAGGACTCTACCATAAAATCAACTCTACAGGAGCTTTTCAAAAAATAAGGTAGGTTAAGGTAAGTTTCTGCGCTTAGAAAAATGTAGAAAAAAAAACTTTGTCAATACTGCAAAAACAATGAGATAACAACCAGAAATATTAATTAAAAATGTATACATTATAACATAAAATGTCAGAATCCTAAGATTTTTTAAATTTAAATGCACTTATCACTGCGGTAACCAACTACACACCTCAAAAGAAAACCAGCTCCATCAATCCCATTTTTCAAAATCCATCATTGCAATTCCGCGCCTTGTGTCATTGACCCAAGTTTTGACAGATGAAAACAAAAACATTGGCGATGGGACGCGTGTGTCGTACAAAATGCGCGGCGGCACTGGTAGGATGCGCCCGCGCATACTGTCGATTCGTGCCTCAACTTCATTATACCGAATGATGCTTCCCTGCGTCGTATGACGGAAGACTGCTTTTACCAAGCCGGTTTTCTAATTAAAAAGTCGTCTTCCTGCTCAGTATTGCTATTGTGCGTCTTTTTTTGCCGGTCTTAGCGTGGAATAGAAAAGTTGGTGTCATGTTGTCACGCAAGATGCATTTTTTTTGTATGCTGGGATCATAAAATTATGGGTAGGCCGGTACACTTACTGTAGGGGTCTGTTGCTGACCCTAAACATAATAATTATGATAAAATTCCTATGATTTGATTTGACCGGGAAATTAAAATAATAAAAACGACCGCCCGTTGCCGTAGTGAGTTTTGAACTGAATTTATTGTCAATATTTGTGAAATAAAATTACTTGCTAATGCACAATGCATTTTGTGCTGAATGTTCGGGTTGGCTCGTACACTTAAAAATTATCTGGATTCAATAGGAGAATAGAAAATTCTTATATACAAATTGCAGATCATGTTAAAGTCAGAATATTAGTTGAACCCCAAAAATTTGTAAACTATTTTTCATGCTTGCCTCCTATATTTATTCTCTTCAAAGGAAGAGGTAATGAAAATAATTATAATTATACATCATGCGCTTAGAGATAAAACTCTTATTAAAATTCGTCCTAGTTATGTCTAACTCAAACATCTAACATCTACTTTAAAAATTGTTTCGACAGATTTTTGAATGAAATAATGAAAGAAAGGAGTGAATACAGAGATAACAGCTGATAGAGGGGAATGGAAGAAGAGAACATGCTGTGCCAACCCCACATAGAGTGGGATAAAGACAGAAAAATGATGGTTGGTTATCTTAATGCCTCAGGTACATTAGTACTTACAAGAAACTTCCATAACATGAAAAACATGTCCAGTGAATGGACGAACTCAAACATAAACGCCAGTATAAACTAATTAAGCTCCTTTAAGGGCATCCGGCATGCGAGCTTTCGACCATAGAGCGTTGAAAACTTACGACACCTAGAGGCATATTAAAACGTGCCCTTACTATTGTAGAAAAGTATCACTTTAGTCTATAGACAAGTTGCTTTTGTTTTTATAATAATGTAAAATATCGGTCAAGTGCTAGTTGAATTCGCACACGGGTTCCGTACCATTCCGTACATGTACATAAATGTTTCTCGAAACAATGACAAATTTTTAAAAAACTTACCCACGAATACTAAAACGAATCTCAGAGTTGAGCACGTATTAACTTCTTAAGTGACGAGTTTTTGACAGATTGTCATCAAAAACTGTTAAAAAACCGTGACTTGAAACGTGCTCAATTCTGAGTCGCGTTTGGGTATTCGGGGGTTAGACGTTTTTTTATATTTTTTATGCCTATTTTTACAGCCTGACTCTGATTTTAAGGTCCTGTTGACACCTTTGACACCGTTGACACCTACGGAACCATAAAACAGGGTCATAAAAAAACATTAGACCTATTTGTTCTAGTAGAACTTTGTAGAATAAGATAGTTTCTGTTTTAAATATTTATAAGGTATTCGTTTGTATTGACTTGATCTTCATAAGGTCCCAATCGTGACGTTTTAAAAATACAAAAAAGCAGTATAAAATAAATATTATTTTTGAATAGTCTGGAGATTACTCAAATCTTATCAACATTTTATTGATAAGAGAATCACAATGACCTGCCACTGACCTTTTAAAGACTGATAAAGGACTCTCTGGTCATTGACCTACAGCAAGGTGAGCAGAACCGAACCAGTGTACGACAGCCAGATGCATTTTTTCGTTGATCTCTGCTACTCTCAATCAGCGGGTCGTTGCTGCATCCATCTTTTGCCATTTTATTTTGCGACGTCTAATTAGGATATTTATAGCACTGTACCTCTTGGGCACTCATTTGAAAGCATTGAGGTCTCAGCCCACTACGGCGTTCCATAACGGAACCAGTTAAAATATGCATTAAAAATCTTGTATGGGACCCCCTTTTATTTTAATTTGTTGATATAACGGCAATAGTAATACACGCTCTGTGATTTTTTTTAATTCCGCGACGATTTGAGTCAATGACAGTAAAGTTCACCGCAAAGTCATAGAATCTATGTTTTTTTTTGTTTCCTAATGGCGATGACCGTCACACATAATGATGACATCACAGCGAAGTTTTAAATGGGATCTGTGACCTGAACTGAGCCTTTAGCCAACTTAGCGTTAAACGAAGCTCGAAGTTGCTAGATGCAACGTGTAAAAATGTATGGGATTGTGAACAACGATCGCTAGTGACTTCGTAGGTACTAATTACGATAGACTGTATCAATCCCATACATATTTGCAGTAGCGTAATGTATTGAACTTTTGATGTATGATGATGATGAAGTGAGGAGCTTTGAGCAACGGAACTCCTAAACTAACCGTAAAATATCTGTACCTACTGGAGCTTATTTATATTTGCACCTTATACCTAAAAAGTTTCTTTCTAAATACTATTCTCCCTAGGTAGTTTATACCTTAATATACCATGTAAAATATTATGTACTAACTTTAAATGTTTTATGTAATAATTAGTACTATTGAATTGAATGTGAAAATGATTTTACAAAACAAAACATTTTTTTATCGAATGGGCAACAAGATGTTCTCGGTACAATCAGTTGTAAAAATCCGAATACTAAGGAGTTCAATTAGAAACTGACATCTAAATCTGACAAAATTTAACAATATTCGGGTAGGTAAAGAAGGTTTTAAATGGGTAACACTCCATCCCATTCTATTTTATTAGCTAGTGACAAATAGTGAAGATTTGAACAGTGTGTGGGTACTTTTAAATAGGAATGTTAGGTAAGTACTTATTCCTTTCAAGGAGTAATGACTTCTAAAAATAACTCTTTCAATGAAGAGAGGTTTCTACGTAAGAAATTATTTTATCTATGGTTCAGCTTTTATCTGAGGGACAGATTGATGGATCGTCGGCGTCTGGAACGAGCTGAATCACTTGCTTTGTCCATTGTTCAGGTTGAAAGCACTTCAGATTAATCATTAACTTTGAGCTAAGATATGTATCTACATAACTTATGTAAGTTCAATAGAAATGATTCTTATATAAAAAACACCTGGCAAAGTGCGAGTCGGATTCGCGCACCCAAGGTTCCGTACGTTCTGTGTTTATCGCTTTGTAAACTTCGGAGGTAAGTAAAAGGTGGTTTATTTTAAATGGTATTTTTTTACATTTTTCATCATAAATCGAAAACTACATCGTAAAAACAATTATAAATCTTTTGTAGCTTGTACATGAAGCCCTTTCAACTAATAAAACACACATGATACGGTCGCCTATCTTTAAAATTTGGACCTGAGTCAGAGTGAAGGAGCATTTACCTTCTGTTTTACTCACACAAAATGAAGTCGGCAATAAACATTAAACAACCGGATGTGTCCATAAGGAAATGAGCATAGTTTAAAAATTCTTTAAAAAAACCCATGAGATAAGGCCACCATTGAAAGAAACAGTCAAGTGGCGAGATGATTATTTTTATTGACTTAAGTGCCTGACCACTCAAGTACTAAAATAACCCACTGTGAGCTTTAAGGAACACGGATATCACCCACCCACGCCAACAGCCGGGAATAGTCGACACATCCATGCGTAGCGTGACCGTGGGACTCAGTTAAAGCAAAGCTAGGTACACGCGTGCACAGCCTCTGCGTGCACCGCAGTGGTATCTTCACTATTAGATTAGAGGCACTTTAAGGTTTATAGATGACTAGCTGCCGCCCGCAACTTCGGTAGCATGGTACCCGGATAAAGAAATAGCCTTTATGTTAATCCAGTACATGTACTATGTATGTTCCAAGTTTCATTCAAATCCGTTCAGCCGTTTAGGCGTGAAAGAGTAACAAACATCCATACATCCTTACATACAAACCTTGGCGTTTATAATATTAGTAGGATTTACTATACAGCGTCAGAACATTACTAACTTTAACTAAGTAACTTTTTGCCTACACTAACGAAACGCTATAGTCCTCGGGACGATTTGAAATGAAATGGACTTTACCCAGCACATTTACAATCCTCTCAGCTTACTCGGCAGTTGGAGTGATCAGAGCACTTCCGATTTTTTGTTTTTGATCTTTTTGATTTTACTGACTCTACAATGGGATACATGGATAATAATAGATATTGTCGACCAATAATAATGAATCTTTTGATTATACAATAATTTACACTTATTTATTTAAATCAATAATCATTCAGTGTTTTTATCGCAGATAAATGGGACTTGAGTGAACCAAAACAAAATGAAATTACAACATTTTAGAGTCTAAAAATAAACTGGGAAAGAACCGTTAGTCAGATTATCGATTACATCAATTGTTTTTTTACGTTTAGGCTATAAGGTTAATACAATTCTCACGGATACGAAAACAATGAATATGATGGGCATGTCTTATCGGGCCTGATATCGACACTCCCACTTTTGCGTCATTGCTAGAAGAAATATCATACCTAGTTCATTCCTGATGAAAAAATTAGTACGTACAGTTTTTAAGCCTGGCTGAAGAGTACCAAGCGGCTTATCAGCGATCTTTGAGTCAACTTTATCTGGATGGTATTTCAGTATCTCGGCTCAAAAAAATTTTGGGTGATTCTGACGAGTCGACAAATCGTAACGTTTGTTTATGAATCTATCCTGTTTTTGGGTAGAGTTTATACTTTAGTCGACTCCTAAGGGAGAAAGGTGGGAAGTGTTTGGGAGATGGATTTCCCGATAGGCGGTAAGATAATATAAATAATCTCCGTTATACCGTTCTCCTGATAATATCCTCCAGATTTCTGTGGAGGATATGAAAGAGAGAAAGAGGAGGACATATGTTCCAAAGACTATGTAGTAGCATTGGTTTAGCAGTCAAAAGGCCAAAAACCAACATAATGGTAGTGGATCGAGCAGAAAGTTAGCAAACGTCAATAATATATTGTCCTCAATAATAAAATTTTACACCGTGTCGTAAGGGACCGGTGAAGCAGATCAGATCGTCCGTTCCAGAAATAAACCTCACGCTGACCACGATAATTAATGTTAAGAAAACTCTGCCTTCAATTTGGCTTCGAAATTAAATTCACTTTGTAAGCTAGGCCTAATTTAAAAAGATAAGTTTGCGCTGTATGCAAAGCGACTTAATTTGCGGGTAGACGGGGACCGCATACTGATTCACTGTTTTAGTATGGAGGGAAAATTAAATAAAAGCAGTCAAGTGCGAGTCAAATTCGCATCCGTACCATCGTGCATGTACTTTTTAATATGACTTTTACTCTATGTACTTTAAAAAAAATGATTTTTTTATGGAGCCCTGTTTTTTTAGCAGCAATACACACTACGTGAAAATTTCCAACTTTCTACCTATTACGGTTAATGAGATACAGCCCTCTGACAGACGAACGGACGGACAACAGAGGCTTTATAAAAGGGTGCATTTAGACCCCTTCGGGTACGGAACCCTAAAAATAAATTGTACGCCTTTTAAAACCGTAGCGAAGAGTTCTCTGAAACTTAAATTTTTGGTATGTGTAGTAAGGTACATCTAGAATATTTGACAACGCTCTGGTTATCACTTCATAGGCTCTCCCTATATTTTAAAGAGCTTACTCTTGTTTGTTGTGTCTCTGGTTAATTTCATTTATCACTCTCCTTCGGTTCCGTAGTGCCTGTTTTTATTTCAACGGCAACCAAGCAGCGCCTGTGAGCAACAAGGGCAAAAATAATAAATTTGCAGCGGCAAAGGCTTTAGGGGTCTCTTTCAGTCCATGATTTATTTTTGGTTTCTTTGGGCAATCCCAAAGAAACCAAAAATAAATCATGGAATGTTTAGAAGGGAATTTTGCTTAAAATACTCGTTTCTCACATTTTAAAGATAATTCAGAACACTGTTCTATGATTTTATCGTACAAGGCCCAATATAACTTCTAGACTTTCAATATTTTCATGCAATCTGTAGCACAATGTCAACATTTTAAATTAATTTCTACAATGGCACATTTATAGATATTTTTCTCAGGCATATTTATAGATCAGTAATAGTTGTGCATAGATAGCACAAAACAGGTTCTGCATAAATTCTGTTACATCTACTGTAGGTATAAACGAACCCATGTAAGAGAGAATAAATAGATATTTTCCTCAGTAATTTACCATCATCATTACTCTATTTGAGAACGTTCTGAAATATTATTACCCCAGTACGTGTAACCTTACTCTACTTGAACACTGGTCAGTGGCTGGTCACGCTTGGTGGAAGGAAGACCAGTTTTATCACAATACTGCCTAGTTTAGTTCTTGCTAACCTAGGTTCTGGGTAATGTACATACATAGGTTGTTACGTAAGTCTAACGTTGTTATCAAGTCTTATTTCTTAATTAGTACAAAAATACAAATACAAATATATTTATTTGGAACAGAAAACAAATTAAAACTAAAACATGTGTAAACGATACTGTCGGCAAAAGTATAAAACTGTGTCGCAGCCAGCCGGTAACGCCCTCTTCGAGACACGATATTAAATCCAAAAGTAGGTACATATTGTTCAATGCCAACATAAAAAGGAGGTTGCGAGATGGCAACATTGTAAAAACTTTGGAGGTTATGTTAAGAATGAGAACGACGACATTATGGTTCCCACAATAAACCATTTTTACCTAAAATAAAAGTTCTTTCTTTTGTGCGTTTCGCACACATATTAGTCTTATACATACATAGTACATACATTATTACGCCCGTATCCCTAATATTTATTTAGGACATGTCATGCAGAATTTTAGACATGTCTCTAGGCGTGATAACGACTCCATAGAGCGGCTAGTCGTACAGGGATAAGTGGAGGGAACAATTAGACGGACCAAGTAAAATCCGCATCAGGAAACAGCGTACTTATCTGACTATTCCAGACAGTCTGCTAACAGGGGAGATAGCGAGAAAACATGTGGAGAGCTACGTCCACCTCTACCACCAACGTGGGTGCCTCGACGTGACCACGACCTCTCTGCCAAGAGCGAAACGACAGAGAAGAAGAAGATCCCTAATAGGGTAGGCGGAGCCATAAGTAATCATAACAAAACTTGCAGCCACTCCTAATTCAAAGTCCTATCAATAGCCGTTATTGAAACGTTTCGATTGTTATTAAAAATATACAAATTTCAAGCCGAACATCAATCACCACAATGCAATATTTAACAATTACCTACCCATTATAATTAATGGAAGCATGTTTTAACACACCAAGGCGCGTCATCCTAAATCAATATCCTTTAGTTAACAGGATTTAGCTGCAATATTACAGTTATGTACCTAGGCTTGGTATGATTCACAATTTCCGAAGCAGTAGAGACCTTCCACAATAATGTAAAATCTGTTACAGCTACGATGTAAACAATACGGATACGGTGGTTGAATAGAATACGCGTTTGGTTTACCTACCACAGGTATTGTAATCCATTAAATGAAATTCTCTTAAGTAAGAAACTTATGTTTTAATACGTACGTTGATACTGACTTAAGATACTTGGTGAAAATAACAACTTAAATAATTTAAGATTACAATATGGCTGAATCGTAATAAATTAATAAGAAAAATAAAATTAAGGTATTTTAAGCACCTCGTTTTTGACGTCTGACCAACGCGATAAAATAGTACAGTGACAAAAGAAAAATAAACATTTGCAAGAAACAGAAGAGTCAGATGACCCAACAGTATTTTCCATTTGTAATTGTTAACAAGCCTACTCCATCTTAATTCGTCCCGGGCACTACAGCGTCCCGTTAGTGACGGTAAAAGTTGCCTCTTGATGCTGTATAAATCATCTACTATAGATGGTAAAGGCCTTAGTTTATACTAAAAAGAAGAAGGTCCAGGACTTAGGCAGCAGCAGTGGTGGCAACAGTGGTTGCGGCTGCTGGGGCCGCCGGCGTAGCGTCAGCAGGTGCAACCGGCGCTGGCGGGGCCGGCACAGAAGGTGTCATCACTGGCACAAACGATACCCAATTATTTTGCCCCATTTGGAACCATGTCATATTCATTCCATTGTTGTTGGCCGCTGAAAATAACACACTTCTAATTAGAAATCTTTTAACCAATTCAATCTCTTCAACCCAGAACATTGGCGTTAATATCTCTACTCCATTTTTGACATCATGCAAGATATTTACTCACGTATTATCATACTCATTGCAGCACCATTTGGCGGGCCAATGAATCCCGCAGGCGGAGGTGCCGGTGTCGTGGTCCGTCTCCTAGGTCGACAGTCACAACCCCAATCATCGTCGGACTGGTCACTGGTGCTGGTCGTCGTAGAAACATCATCGTCATCGCAGATAAAGTCGCACCATAAAAAGCCGAATATGGGCTAGAAGTTGAAACGAAAATTGAAAACAACCTAGATTTTGTTCCCCTGATTGTAATAAGGAAAAATATTTAGTAACTAGCTGCCGCCCGCGGCTTCGCTCGCGTGGTTAAAACCTGGATAAAAAATAGCCTATATTAAGTTAATCCATGTTTATGTATACTCCAAGTTTCATTCGAAGCCGTTTAGGCGTGATTGAGCGTGATTGAAACATCCAAACATCCTCACAAACTTTCGCATTTATAATATAAGTAATAAAGATTGGTAATTTTTGTTCCTAATTCTTTTGAAACATCCACAAGAGATGAGAAATATAAATTTTGAAAGTTGCACGAGACGAGTTGACGAACGACTCAAATCACTCACCTTTCCTGCAATGTGATTTACGCACAAAAACAACACGAAAAATAAACCCAGGCGTACCACAGTCATGTTTCTGTATGCCATGAAAAACGCGCGGCAGGTTCCTTTCATACTTATAGCAAAGGCTTTTGCGCAACGCCTGAATTACTAATGTTTGGCAAAGATTAGACACGTGAAGAATCCTTGGAGTAGTAAGGATTGTTGCCTATTTTAGGAGCCAAAACTTTGTAACATGGTTTGCAAATACCTGTAGCCTTATCTATACTCTTTTGGAGCTTGGAATATATTCACATGAAATATTTGCAGTTTCAAAAGCTGGTTATACGACCGATCATAAAAGTACCTACATGGATACACCATCTTTGAAGAGTAATAACGTTGAGGATTTGAGGGATTTCGTTCTGTAATACGGGAAGCTGTGCGATGTTGCTTTACTTTGTGTGTTACGAATTACATTTTTCAACGAAACAAGTTTTATTTCGGAAAACATACGTGCAGTATATCAGTACATACTGATAGAGCATTGGCTCTTATTGAAGTTGTGTGGTTGTACATTCACATTTAAATGCACATTAGTTTTAGGCAAAGAATAAATTAGTTTTTTCTTACAACGCAGGTTCTTCTACTCATATAAATGTTTTTAATCTGTGATAAACCTCGCCTTCAAATAATATTGAAATTCATAATGTATACTAATATACGAATGTTCCACATGAGTAGACTCCAATTTCATTCGGTTTTCAGACACGGTCAAGTTTGTCTTTTGTAGGTGCTTGTTTATTGACGGTGCATTACATAGGTAAAAACTTATGTATTGATTGTATAATGACGGCATCAGTGGCGTAGCGGGAAAGTGCTCGGTGATTCGGATCGAACACGGTTCGATTTCCGCTGCGGGAGAAATGTTTAGTATAGTTTATAATATAAATAAATACCTATCACATTTGAGAATTATTTTAATCTTTACGGTAATAAAATTGTAATAGAGCAAAATTTGTACTTTTAATATTTTTTGAAAATTTAAATGAGGGTCGTATCGGATATAGATGGCAAAAATTTAGTTTTAAAAAATTTTGTCTGTGTGACTTTTTGATAGACGTGATGCGTCGAAACTAGCGAATGGATTTTGATAAAACTTGAAATAGATGGTAGCTTATACAATACACCCGAAGAAATTTTAGACTACTTTTGTTTGTATAGAAATTGTAAAATTTGGTAATTATCGACTTAGATAATTACCAAATTCTTTATATATAACTAATCTTACTTATATTATAAATGCGAAAGTTTGTGAGTTTGGATGTTTGTGCCTCAATCACGCCTAAACGGCTGAACGGATTTGAATGAAACTTGAAATATACATCGTACATGTACTGGATTAACTTATAGGCTATTTTTAATCCGGGTATCACGCGAGCGAAGTCGCGGGCTGCAGCTAGTTTGTAATAAATAGGCTAGGTCTTATCACTTCCTGGAAATCATACTCGTTAATCATAATTACCTAGGTAAATAGGTAGGTACACAATTTAGGTCGACGGTCGCTATAAAATAATATTAAACTTTGATGGATAAATAAAACAACAAGCTATTAAAGTAAACTAATATTTATTACATATTACAGTAGGTAATAATTTTGTTATGTTAAGCTAGCAGAAGGCCTAGTGCTAAAAAGTTTTTAAGGAGCAGTAATGTACCTACAAGTGGTCAAGTCTAAGCTAAACGAGTAAAATAATAATTTAATTATAAGTCTTTGTCATGAGCCCAAAAAAGACAGAACGGGCAGCCCAGAGGCCTGATTCGCAGGATATGCCGACAGAATCATCATCATCATCTTCCAGCCCTTATCCCACTCTATGTGGGGTCAGCACAGCACGATCCTTGAATCATGATCATGATCCTTGGATCATGCTGTAAGAGTTTTGGCTAAAGTGATATGCCGACAGAATAAAACTGTAATTAGTATTATTTTTCATAGTTGTTGCGAAATTCATTCCATTCTATGATCATTTTGTCTATTACCCTAGAATTACCACCCGGAGCGTGCCACGAGTGTATCCGAGCCGCAACCAATCTGCTCCTCATTTCCGTTTATCCTTAGGTTAATAAAACCTTTGAAACCTACACTATAATATAAGGTAACGCAATTATACAAAGGAGATCGAACACCGAAAAGCTGGTAAACAACTAATTAGATTACAAACAGATTACAGCATCAAAAAGATATTGTTTTTTATCGGAGTTTTCCTATAACATGAGTTAATTTGAAATTCATCATGTTACCTATTCATTTCTATCATTTAATTTCTTAACAATCATTTAATACCCGGATCAACAGTACCCTTTATGTTATTTCTGCTGCTGACTTGGATTACGTACGATTTATCAAAATTAGGACCATTTTACGAAAATTACAGGAATCGATTAAGATTTGCTCAAAGTGGCCTTTTTAGTTCCTTTTATAAACTATGAGCCAAATCAGCCATAACTGAGATAAACGCAGCCAAACAAACACTCACACGCAAACATTCGTATTTATAATATTAGTGTAATTATACAGTAATTTATTAAAACAAAAATACTTAGATTAAAACATTTTTAGAAATTTTATTCTAGCATATTATCATTGACTGCTAATGTCCAAAGGCGACTTTATAGCTGACTCCAGGTCTCTGTGGAACCTTGCTGCCGACTTCTACGAGGATGGGAGAATTGTCACTCCTCACTTGCTTTGTCAAACAGTCCTCGTGGGAGATAGGAAACACGTAGTTTACGTCCACTTCGAATCTGTTGAAGAAAAACACCGATATGAAGATGCAAGAACGCAACTGACTCAAAAAATATTTACCTAAAGAGTATTTAGTAGTAAGTATTTGATGAACAAGAATAGTTTTTTTATCTAACAGGTATAAAGAAAAATTGCAAAAATTGTAAGGTAATAAAATGAGACCCATTTAGTATTTGTGATTTTTTTATTTTTCCCATTCTAGTTATGAGTGATTTCCGTCATAAAAATGGTTGATTAGTCTAATACCTATCAAGGTGTCGAGAGATTCATTTTTATCTCTTATTTTCTGTACTCTATTAAATTACACGCCAGCAATTTGCAAAACGACAATAATGGATATTGGGCTTGCGAAGAGGTGATTTTAGTACATACATATAACATAGACTTAATTTATTTACTGTATCCTCACAAATTAGAATAGTCACACAAGTCTCGGCCGAAATAGCTATTCCTTTTTAAAATCACTTAGGAAGGACTCGGTTTCCCCTCTTCCTTCCAATATTACTCGGCCGTAAATTGCTTTATTTCCTGCCTTGACAGTACTACTACAGTACTACTTGACAATACTATTGTTCCTCTTACTTCGGTATGTACCTACATAAGAATTTAACTTTGCGAACGTAGCAGGAGACCTATGTCATCGTAGATCTCAGTTAAGACTGCTACGACGACGTTCTACGGAAAGTACTCTAATTCTAATACCTATTTTTGCTGCACATTTTCCGCTTTCTTATATACTTTTGTACTAAAATATATGTGCTTGCTTGTAACATAGAACTAGATGTAAAACGTTATCTGACAAACAGTTTTGTTGTATGTTGTTTTTAGGTCAGTGCCTTCACGGTCCGAGCTAATATATTATCAGTTACGTACTTGTAGGATTTACCAGTATTTTCCGTACATAGAGACGTGCTGAAAGTGAAATGACCTGGTACTTCTGCCATGCTTCAAACCCACGCAACCACGCACACATTTTGTCATTTTATTTCGCAACATTTCAGAGATCTGTGACTGTCTGAGGGTTTGCAAATATTTCATTTTTTAGGATTCCGTACCCGAAGGGTGCCAATATGACCCTATAACTAAGCCTCCGCTGTCCGTCCGTCCGTCCGTCTGTCAGCGGGCTGTATTTCAGGAACCGTAATGGGTAGAGAGTTAAAATTTTCACAGAGTAGGTATGTATTTTTATTGCCGCCATAAAATTAAAACTAAAATTCAAGTTAAGCATTACTATGCGCGTTCAGTAATTGGATGGGTCGAGTGACTTTCTGTAGGATACATACCAAGACATATATTTTTTTATTTATTTATAAAACGATCTAAAATTTACTGAGTTTTACAAAAATAATAGTAAAATAAAAAAATGGGGGGTCCTCTTCTTAGAAGAGACATGTTTCGTTTTGCATTTTTTTTGCTTGATTATAATAGGGAACTTGTTGCCACCTATAATAATAGGTAATACAAGAAACATCTATGTTCATGTACGATGGTACGGAACCCTTTGTGTGCGAATACAACTCCCACTTGACAGGTTTTATTATAAAAATGAGGAGCATGCATAAAGAATGTGATGAAAGTGAATGAAGCGAGTAAGTACCTATGTCGTAGCGGGATGCCAAAGTCGCCAAGGGCGCAAAGGGCGTTCTAGCAGTTTATGTATAAAAGTATACCTACAAAAAAATCTTCTTCAATGTTTCCAGGATGTTATAGCTAAGCAATCACAATCACACACACACACACACACATACGTAGTTAAGGTAACATAGTTTCATGCATTTCCTGTTGCCCTACTCTTATGAGACTGGCGCATTAAACTTCATAAATGTTTATATAATAAAGGTACGTTTCTGGAACAAATGTAAACCCTGTTATATAGGAGCGGTTACTCCTAACACAAGCATACTTATTGCTTAAAAGGAGTCTCCAAAACCTTGTAATATTTTTATAATAAGCTAAAGCGATAAACATTTTTCATTTTTTTAATTTTCATTCTAAGTATTCGAATAAACAGCGCCATACCTAAAGACTGTATTCTTATGCAAAATGATGATTGACGCAAGGACACGGTTTTACCAGGTTCGTCTCGGTACGGTCATATCTCAAGTACTTTGTTTATTTCTAATGAAGGTCTAAAATTAAAATACCTATCAGCTTTCAATAGCATGAAAGTAGCCTTCGAGGAGCATTTTTAATCCTTTCACCACACTGTTTCGCAGCATCTACTGACATTGGCGGCGGTACTACAATGAGTAAAAGTCTAATTGTACTTGGATTAATATGCTCCATCGTCAAAATGTACAATGGTTAAAAATCTCATTAATGAGTCATTGTTTTAAATAACAAATGACAAATTATGAACATGTCAAAATTAGTCAAATCAAGAATGGAATCATATTTTATGCACAGAGTATTTACATTCGACTAAAGTCACTCTTTGATTGTTTATATTTTTCCAAAAAGGTTAGTATATTTCTTTTCATAAGTTTTACTGATACAAAGTAGGTACAAATAACTAATAGAAGGATATGACAAAAATGAAATGAAATGCCCTATGCAACCAGCCAATAAACTGCTAGCCTACCTAACCTACTTCGAATTCGTCTTCTAATACCTAGGTATCTTCCCAACACGTAGAAAACGAAGGACAATGTACTATACACCATGAATGTTAATAGTTAGCAAATACCACAAAGGACAAAGCTTTAAAACGAGACTGGACGTGACATGAAAGAGATTTCACTTCTGATATTCCGTAGATAGGAATTGAATGGAAACTCGGTGACTTTTTGAGAAGAGCTACTGTGGAGGAAAGATTATAAAAACCGGCCAAGTGCGAGTCGAATTCGCGAACGAAGGGACTGTATGAGGGATGCGTTTCTTGTAATGAGGCCCCCGTTAATGTTTTTTTTTTAATTATTATTTGTTGTTATAGCGGTAATAAAAATACACACTATGAAAATTTCAACTCTCTATTCTATTATATTACGTTTCATGAGATACAGCCCGCTGAGGGACGGACGGATATCGGAAGCTAAGTAATATTACCCTTCGGCACTCTTCGGGTACCTACGGAACCCTAAAAATTAACTTATATTTTCTACCAAACGTTAAAAAATACATTTTTAACGTTTACACCCCATTTTATTAAAACACCACAAAGCACTGGTAGTCTAGTGGTAGCGGCCTCGCCTTCCGATACTAAGGTCGTGAGTTCAAATCCGGCCGCACAATTTTTCTGTTCGAAAAGTTTATGTGCGCTATACTAGAACTCTTAAACGGTCAAGGAAAACATCGTGAGGAAATCGGCATGTAGGACCTAAAAAGTTCGAAAACCTTATAAAAAGTAAGTTGGTTAGGTTAAATCCTTTCACCGCACTGGTTCAACACGACCAGTTAGTAGTAGGTACCACGCAAAATAATGCGAAAGTGGAATAGTGTAGAGCCGACATCGTATGCTGAAGTGGCAAAATGTTGAAGTGAAAACAATTACGAAAACTATTAAATGAGATTGAAGATAAGTACCACAGACGAAAAACATCACATTCGTAACCTACGTTTCACACAGATGTCTCACTTCTGCTTTATAATTTGTGATCTCAGACCAAATAAAAAGAAAAGACGCCTCGCCGCGAACAACAAACGTGAAGCCACACAAAACCGTGCTCCCGCAAGTAAACACACACGCTCAGCCACACACCTACACCAAAACCATGCTCATCACTCTCGAGTCGTCGTCTAGTAAACTTAAAATTTAAAAATAGAATACTTTTTATTTGGTCTGAGTTTGTGATGTCTTTACATCACAAACTCAGACCAAATAAAAAGTATCTGTGGTTTCTTCTCGCTTAGGTAGAAAACTAGAAAAATAAAATCTGACCTTGGCAGCTTGTCCCTCAGGTAGGCCATGACATTTTTCGGCAAGGAGGTTGTCCTAGACATGACGAAGGCTGTCAGATACCTGGTATCCTCAGCCTGTTCAGCGCAATGCAACAACAACGCCCAGGTCTTGTACTCCGTGTCAATAATGTAGGTGTTGTAGATTCCATCATCTAGAAGTGTTTGTAAGTTATACTTATAATATCGCTTTGTCAAGGCTATAAATAATAATACCACAGCTTGATGGCTAAAACCTAACTGTTTCGCCTAACTGATTTGGCTACGAGGACTAACATTCCTCATGGCCGAACTCGTGTCAAAATAGGCAAAGTACACTCGCCACCACAGAGAGGATACTTAGAGGATACCTAATAATTACTTATGAATAAATTCTTGTCTACTTCTCTGCTGGACTGGGAGTAAAGAAAAAACATAGAATGCGTCCAGCTGCTTCTCTCTCCGAGCATGTCGTAAAAGTCGACTAAGGAGTACTTAGTATCCCCTCCAACTTGATGGACCTGTATGGGCGATGGGCTGATCACCTGTCACCATGGTTCACCATATCCATCTTGGGAGTCTTGGATCAGAAGTGGCTGCAAGTTTTCTTATGATTACTTGTGGTTCTGCCCACTCGGTTAGGGATACGGGCGTGTATATAAATTCTTGTTGTTGACAATGGTCCCTAAGGCCTTTACTTAGAGGGTCTGTCAATGGAGAACTAACAAGTGCTCTCAGCGTGCGTCCAGTGAGCCGGTTCGTTCAGGTCGACCTTCCACGTGATGTTGCCTTGCAGCGTCTCCCCCAGGGGGTCGTCTGCGAAGCGGTAAGTAAAGTTCATGGTCACGCCGGGCGTCCATTCCACAGTGCCATCTGTTGAGCCAAATTATTATGTAAAATCAGAAAACATTTTTTTAAAATATGCTTTGATTCAGGGTAGGGCCTTAAAATTTCCCAAAATATAAAAGCTAGGGTCTGTAAGTTCTGTTGAGGCGTTTGAAGATCATCATTTTCTACTTGATAAAAGAATCTACCCTACTTTCACAGGTCTGATTGATTTGAGGTGTTGGGGGTTACTTAAATATTTAATTGAATAGCTTGTTATTTATTACTATATTACTTCTCTGCTGGACTGGAAGTAAAAAAAGCATAGAATGAGTTCGGCTGCTTCTCTTCCCGAGCATGTCATAAAAGTCGAATAAGGGATAGTATCCTTTCCAACATGATGGACCACCTATATGGGCGATGGGCTGATCACCTTTCACCATAGGATCCATCTTAGGACTACATCAGAAGTGGCTGCATGTTTTCTTATGTTTACTTGTGGCTCTGCCCACCCCATTAGGGATACAGGCGTGATAATATGTATGTTATTACTATAGTCGCTAGTGGCAACGAGTAAAAAGTCTGGGACCATGAGAATCAAGGATCATGGGAGTCACTGTGCTTGGAATATTGATCGTATAACATAGGCTTTCCAGGTTGTCAATAAGTTATTTCATCACAAGATAATTTATGTATTGATAAGATTATGTACCAGCTGAGGGTACATGGTCATCCTCGGTAAATACAGATCTCATGCAGCTGTATGAGAGAGCTTCCTCTGCGCTCGCGTAGTACTCTACCACGTACCAGTCACCCAGCATCTGCAATCAAAGAACGTCTTTATGAACAGGATGATAGAATTCAAATTGATTAGGCGCTTTGAAGCACTCGTGGCGTAGCTTGCTTAGACGTTCTTGATTGATCGTTGAAGTTAAACAACGTTGTGCGCGGTCACGATTGGGATGGGTGATCGCAAGTGGCATTACGAGCTGAGCGCTTCCGTGCTTAGGAGGGCGGGTTAAATTGTCGGTCCCGACTTTTAAATCGTTTTAAGCCATGACGGAGGCCTAAAAACTCCGTCGCAAGAGTTGGCCACTAGCTCATACGAACATACCAGGTTCTGAGGATTGTAAAATGATTCTGCTATTATTGAGCGCCTTACATCTTTAAAGGAGCAGTGTGGTTTGTTTGCTTTTTATCATTGGAAAGGTATTAGACTGAGACAGACATAAAGGTTTTACAGTTTAAAAGGTAGAAATTCCTGATATATTCCAGCACGGATCTTGAACTTTCTAGAAAAAGTTTGGTGAGAGATAGTGAGAGAGGTCAGAACTCAATATTTATCCGTTTCTGGTTTTCGCGTTGTAATATTGTAAGTTTCACAATTTCGAGTTGAACATCTTCAAAATAATCCTAATCTTGCGTTATCTAGAAGTACGTTGACAAATCTTGAAGAGGTAAAAAGTACGTATTTTAGATTCGTTTTCCTAATTATTTTCGGAGTTGACAGAGCCTAGATAGTTATAAAGAATGCTGATCGATCCGGTCTGTCAGATCCTGTTAAAAAGAAAGTTAATTACAATATTTCATTTGTATCTATTCGATCAAAGAACATTATTGAGTCATCGGATAAAATATTTACAAACTATATTACGAATATACTGCTATGTATGAATAAAATTGTTTAGCTCAATGTTTATTTTATACTCAAATAAGAAGCAGCGGCAAAGATGGAATCATTTGTAACTAAAATCGTAATCGAATAAGAAGAAGTACCTATTTAATCTAAATAATATAAAGTTCCTCCAGGCACAGCCTAAACCTTAAGGTTGTAGAACTAGAAGAATGCACCATAAAGGTAATAACTATCTGGGCTCTATCAATTCCGAAAATAATTAGGACAACTAGCTTTAAAAACTAGAAGTGATTAAAATTACAATTTACTTTAGACTACGTGATTGATAGTGGCAATTTGTTAGTTTAGGATAGCAAATGGATTATTAAAATGAGGTTTACAAGAGTTAATTTGTCACTCTGTTTTCAGAATAGTAATCTATATTTCAAACCTAAGATTGTTTTTTTTTTTGGTCTGGTCTAGTATGACTGAATATTGAAATGTATATATTCTAGAAAGAACAATTCTTAAAAAATAGCACCGAAGTGCATCATTATTATTTTGTCAAGTGTCTGATTATAAATATTTCCATTGACTGATCATGTTATGCCTACCTACATATGAATAAAGGGTATTTTTGTGACCTATCAGTTGTTGCATCCGGTCCGACTCCTACGCATCATGTAGGTGGCTACATACACTGTTGTATATCGTACCATAACAAATCTTACTTATATTATAAATGCGAAAGTTTGTGAGTTTGGATGTTTGGATGTTTGTGCCTCAATCACGCCTAAACGGCTGAACGGATTTGAATGAAACTTGGAATATACATAGTACATGTACTGGATTAACATATAGGCTATTTTTATCCGGGTACCACGCGAGCGAAGCCGCGAGCGGCAGCTAGTTAATAATAAGTTCTGATAGCTTGGATATTACTGAAAATTAAAGTCTACTTTTTAGCGATTATGACTTCAGTTACAAGTTACTTTTTTCCAAAAAACCTATAAACTCATGAAATCCGTTTCAAGTGAAAACCAAAACGAAAGTTTAAATTTTGGTCTCATTTAAACAAAATCTTTTAATTAAAAAAACGGTTGGTAGCCTCGTGACCTACCAATGTGAACTTCTACAAAAAAATTATGATACTAAATCATGGTGGACGTGCCTATTCACATATTTTATCCCAAAGCCATTAATTTATCTACAATTTATAGATTTCGTGTCGACTGACCTGCGATAGATCAAAGTGTGGCACTGCCCTCACTTCAGGACACTTGTATTTATTCACAATTCTTCCAGAAACAGCCACTGATAGCAAGATCACTAAAATGCAGATACGCATTTTCGCCAATAATTTGGAAAATCACTTTTCAAATTGAATTTAGAACTTTTTATTTTTCTTTCTTTATTTCGACTCTACTATTTGAATATAGAACTAATGCCAAAAAATCAAAACAATGCGTTTTTTCGAATTTAGATTCTGTTTTTATAGTTTTTTTTTTCTGGACAAGGTTTAGTAACGTTCTGGTTTTACGAGCAGTGGTGTGGAACTGACAAAAGGGAATTTGTTATCATTTTGTATGGAACATTGGTTAATGGACAGGACGTTGTCGGCATACCATTATCAGGTAGCGTGACTCATTTCAAATACAGTGGTCTAATGCTTTTTGTGGAAGCGTTTGACGAACAAACGATATGAGGTAGGTCTATGCAATGTTAGGTACCTACTTACTACAATAACAAATTAGGATAGTACCTACTTAGGTAGATTTGCGTTACGAACAGACGTAAATTCAACGTGATCCTTACTGGAAGCGAGCACTGGTGGTCTAGTAGGTTACCTGCCTTCCAATCCTAAGGCCGTGGGTTCGAATTCGAAACATTATATGCACTATTACTTATACTCTTGAACGGCGGAGGAAAACATCGTAAATAAACCGGCATGTTGTCGTAGAACTAGGGTTGCCATACGTCCCGTATACGGGACTGTCACCGTATTTGACCATCCCGTCCCGTATTTGTCCCGTATTTCGACAAAATACGGGAATTTAGAATAAAAACTTTGATTCAATAATTTAGATTTTTTAATATAATTTATTTTATACTTTTGATACTGTTCAGATCAGAGGATATATGTTAGTAAATACATAGTTTGTGCGTAGTTGAAAAGCCGCGTGTCGGCGTTCAATGTGTTATGAGTTTTGGGCATCGGAAGAAAAAACGTTCCGTATTGCTTCCTAGAAGTTATGGCAACCACACGTAGAACAAAAGAAAAGTTCGAAAACCTGTGCCAAGTGCACGAAAAGATCCTCTTTGAGGCCCACTTAAAATCCTTTCACGACAACCAATAGTAGTAGTATACTATTACTACTGATCCTTACCAGATTCCACTCAATAAACTATATTTGATTTGATTCTATTTTAGATTAGGTATCTACTTAATGTTTTAACGATATTTTAAGTGTGTAAGTTATGTATTCAAATGAGGTAATAAAACAGAATGAGCTTGGTAGATTCTCTACTTGTTCCAGATAAAACATAAATAAATATAAAGATTTTGGTTTCAAGTTTCACTTTTTTGCAAAGATTCTGCTAAAATCTAAGTTAAGGCCGCCATAATTTTATTTTCACCTAATTTACGATGACAGTTATATCTATTTATAACTGTCGCTTGAGTTCATTTGGGATGATAATATTATCATCGTATCGGTCTGTTTAATAATTACCCATAACCTATGTATGTAGAGCAAATCTCTACATAATTATAATGGTATGGAAATAGGTTAGTAAGTGTACAAATTAAATGCCTAATAAATAAACAAATATTTGTGGACATTTTTACACATTTTCTCCCGCAGCGGGAATCGAACCCGCGCCTGTTGAGTCTCAGCCGAGCACTCGCCCGTCACGCCACCGAGGCCATCAATTAGTAAATAATAATTCTTGTTAGATGTACAAGAATTGTATAACAAATAAAACAAAGCAAAAGTTAGAGCTTCGATTTGACAGAACAAATTGAAATCAAGTGGTATACCTAATGTGACCCAATTTTCTCGTTACTTTTTCGAAATATTGTTTTTCTATATAAAATAAAATCACTAACGGAATTACTGTACGTTACTGAAAGCTTTCATTATACTTCTTTATGATATTTTTGCATATAAGAAAGAATCTCAAAATCTGCTCGGGCACCCCTCCTGAAGAACTTCTCAAGATTATTTCTACTTCTGAGGAACTTCACAAGTTTTTTTCCAATTTCAAACACAATATCACATTTGATTGAGAGCACTGGTGGTCTAGTTGGTAGTGACCCCGCCTTTCGAGCATAAGGTCTTGGGTGCAAATCCGGTCGTGTGCCAATGGACTGGATAACCAATGGATTTCCTGTGCGAAAAATTTATGTGCGCTATTATACCAGTACTCTCAAATGGTGAAGGATAACATCGTGAGGAAACCCGCGGCTCAGTCAGCTCCGCATGTATTGATCATGTCTTTCTTGTGGACAAGGCCGACTAAGCTGAGAGGATGGAATAGCTGGGCAAGCCTACTCCATCTTAATTCGTCCCGGGCACTACACAGCGTCCCGTTTGTGGAGGTTAAAGTTGCCTCCTGACGCTGTATAAATCATCTATAGATGGTAAAAGGCCTTAGTATCACATTTCGCGTTAACCTCATCAATACAAATATATTCTGATAAGTGGGTTAAAGAACTTGTTTAATGTTAATGGCCCAAATTTTGCTTAGCCAAACGGAACTAGACACACCTGTGGCATGTGACTGGTCCAAACATGTTCTATTGGACATAGAAAACTGTTTCAAACATCTCATTGATAAATTGATTGGCAAAAATCTAGTTGAACTAGTCGCCTTAATATACAAGTACCTTCTATGTAGTTAGTTCGTAGCTTGTGTACTAACGTATAGCTCTGGTGGTCTAGTGGTAGTCTGCCTAAGGACGTGGGTTTGGATCCGAATTCACACATGGGTTTTTCTGTTCGAAAAATGTATGTGCCTTCATCTTTTATTATCATCCTTTATTATCATTTATTTCTAAGTGGTTATTAGTTGATATTTCAAAGCGTTGCCTTTAACTTTACATAAAATTGTTTTCACGATGATCCTACAAATAACTCCATCTTTCTAATTGCTAATAGATCTGATTGTTAATTTTTCTATAGGTATGTTATTTTCTTATAACCTAAACTCCCAATTTTAAATTTCCTGTTCTCAACTTCCAAATTATCTATTTTCAAAATGCCTATAATTCTCCTTTAAGGTTTAAGTTTGAGTTAGCTAAAGCTTTTAGTTTTGAATTTACCTGTCTACGACCATGATACTGCTTAGTATCTAAGTACTTCTTTTATGAACGAGATTTCTTTTAGAAAATATGTATATACGCAGGTATTTAAAGGTGTACAATAGGTATTAAAACAAGAAAATACCTATTCAAAGCTCAGTTGTCACGTACCGACTATCGTCTGAATGCCGCGATGTTAGCACCAGTCAGGACGATAAGAAATCGCTACCGAAAGTTCAAATCATTCAAGGGTTAATATTTTATCTGGTTTCTGATTGGGTTGAACCAGTTATCGTACCGTAGTCGTATCAGCCTAAAAGCTGTTTTGAAAATAAATATTATTGTTTATTTACATGCCTAGTTCAGTTCATCTAAGGAGCCTTAAGAAACAAAAGTAGTAATAGTAGTGAACTTCCTCAAAAGTTTAGGATAGAAATATTTTATTTATTTATTTATTTATACCTATGTAGAACAAGCTTTGTGTACCTACCTACATAAATAAGAAGGCTCACCTTAGGTACAATTTGATAAAATAAATAAGAAAAAAAAATCTACCAAACTAAAAAAATGAGAGTACGTAAAATAAGAAAACATTTTTATAAAACTAATACTAGGTACTACTCGTACATACAATGTAAATTTTGTCTATAAGAACTGGACAACAATTATATACCTATATAGGTACCTATATATATTTTGTGGTTGTCGCAGACTAACTAATATTTAATTTCTAGTGCTACGGGCTCTTGAAGTGAGAGCACTTACCTAATTGTGATTCTCGACGCGCTAACTAATTCAGATTCGCGGAGATTCCGATGTGTTTGGAGATCAGAGTTTGTAGACCGGGCGGAAAAACTATTAATTCTGACTACACTACGATGTCCAGCGCTCAGAAAAAACAAATTAATTTAATTTTCGATGGTTATTTCTTGTCACACCCGGGTCTCCATATTTTTCCCCATACCATTTCATACCAGTGAATACTTAGACATAATTTAGATTTCACGATAGGTCGGTAAATCTCATAAAGAAAAAATAAAACCGGTCAACCGCATGCGAAGGGTTCCGTACCATCGGTACATGTAGGTACATAAATGTTTCTTGAATGCCACCTATTATTAGGTCAGAACGTTCCTTATTAAAATCAAGCAAAAAATGCAAAATGAAGCACATCTCTTCTATGAGGACCCCCTATTTTTTTATTTCATTATTATTTTTGTACAAATCAATAAATTTTAGATCGTTTGAAAAATAAATACACAAAAATACTACAAAAAAAGATGTGCAAAAGTCACTGGATTACGAACGTTTAATTTTTTTCTTGTGTGGGGCCCCCTTTTATTTATTTTTTTTATTATTTGTTGTTATAGCGCCAATAGAAATAAATACTCTGCGAAAAGGCGCTGAGGCACTTTTTATAACTCCTCATCTCATACCATGGTCTGAGCTCCTCATTTTATTTTTCTTCAAATACTTCTGCCATTTCTACTTGCACACCTGTCTATCATTTACCAGTCTACGTAGAACCATGCGTGAGCGCATACAAAGCGCTCGCTCCCCTGACCGCCTTGAGATAAGGACAGACGAATCGGTGAAAACTTGTACATTGACCGAGAAAAGTAAAAACACTTTCTGCTCGTTAGATATCCCGGATGAGTCGTGTCCGAATTCTTTTGATTTGAAGTTTTTACTTCAAATATATCTGAGCGAAAAGCTCACCTCAAGATTGTAAAAAAAAATCACTTAAATTACTAGGATCCTTTCACCACACTGGTTCGAAAGAACTAGTAACACGACTAGAAGTAGTAGTATAATTCATAGCATAAAATACAATACTCGTGTAAAAATTTTTACCACACGTCCACATCAAAAAGTCTATAAAAATGATCACTCATCAGAGTCTTTAGTAGATAATTTTTTTAGAGAAGTTGTAGAGAAGTAATTTCCAATTAGATGCCTATTGATTTTCACTCAGTGAAACTGGTAACCATTAGCGTCAACTTTATAGAACCATTAGCCCTTTTTATCAACCATAAATGAATCGGACGATTGGTAAAGGTAGTAGAAGTTTTTGGCCTCCCGAAGGCAAAAAAAATGATCTGGCATCACACGCATGGGGTGCACATCGCGGGCGCCCTTTTAACGCTGTTTCAGGCCTTAGGCATGTAAAGCATGTTGTCCCTAAGGGCCTAAGGTGGTACCTTCACAAATTAAAATTAAGTAAAAAGAACGCAAGTTATCTCTCCAAAGGACCTACTTAAATTGTCTGATTGCGGCTTTATGGCTCTGAGGCTGAACAAAATGATACCTCACGCAATATTAATCAATTTATCAAATCCCTACAATTTCGAGCGATTTTTCATACCTCGAGGCGACAAGTGACCGATTCTAGAGTGGATCCGGACAGTCCGCCCGTATTCAGGTTAAGGTAACAACCAGAAAAACCTGATCCCCACACATTCCCATTTCTCATACAAAAGTAGTGATACGACTTTAGTCATAGAGGCCAGCGTGTATTGGTCATTTCCATTGATTTTATGTTAACGACTTGTCCTAGGGTCCAAGAAGTGGTAATGCCATAAAAATGAGGCACATTAATATTCTGTGGTAGTAGTTTGATAGTGTTAAATTCTTTTAGGTTTTCTAGAAGAGTTTTTGATAGATTCTTATCTTTTATCTCAGATTGACGTACCCAAGAAGGTCACTAGATCGTGGACTGACTTTATAAATATTAAACCTAACTTATGAGTGATAATTACTTTAAAATGTAGGCATATTGCTAAAAGCGAATCTATTACGGATACTGAACCATCCATAATCAATTTGTCGACTATTTACGATTTCATTCTGTATATTTCTAATTGCAGCATTTATATTTTGGAAATACCTCTTATACAATAAAAAATGCCTGTGTTAAATCCTTTTTCTTCTAGGTAAAAATTTCCGTCATACGACTGACTGCGTTCGACTAAACCCTGCCTTATAATGAGGCTGTCGCATCAACTGTAGTGTATTCTGTGGCCGGGGGCTCCGCCTTGCTATATATAAAGAGGTCAAGGTGAAATGAACTACGTGCTTCCAAGGTACTAAACCAAACTCCATCTCGCTGTGTAAGGGAAAATAGAGGCAAGATGAAATTTACCGACATTTCTATCTATTCCAAATCCAATGGATTTTTCTGTTTGGAAAATTTATGTGCGCTATACTAGTACTCTCAAACGGTGAAGGATAACATGCTGACGTGATATTTATTATAAATCATAAAAAAGTATATAAGTAAGTATTCTATCAGCCATCTGGCGCCCATAGTACAAGCTTTGCTTAGTTTGGGGCTAGATGGCGCTGTGTGAAATGTCTACAAATATTTATTTTTTTGTGAACTTTACCTTTAGTAAATCTAAAAATTGACAAAGGCTCTTTTTACTTTTTTGCATCTCAAATAAGTGTACAAGTGAAAAATTCGATTGACAAAGGGCGAGGTGAACATGTACACGTGAGATTTATTCACATTCTTCGACAAACAGTCAGTAATTAAGCACTGGGATGCGCAAATGAATTTACACCATTTTGAGCCTTATTTTAAAATAAATAAGAAATAAATTTGTTAGCTGATGCACTTTAAGCTTTTTCTAACTTTTGCTCGTGAATAAAGATTGAGTAAACAACTAATCTTTATTCACGAGCAAGTAGGTAGTTTGGTAGTTTTTACGAGACTGGCTGAAATTAGAATTTTGTGAATTTAAACTGTATTTACAAAGGATAGAGCCCAATTTGCTTTGAGCAGAATTAACAATTAAAATCTCACGTCTGCGAGAAAATAGCTTTTCTGATGCAAGTTTTTCCTTTAAGTATGTTGGCATATAAAAAAGAAAAATATTGATTGGTTAGTAATGCATTTCCGCGTGAGACGAAAAGTTTTGCTTCTGAAAATTTTTGTAGACATTTCAAACAGCGCCATCTTTTTTTTGACCTACCTCCAATATTAGGGAACGATTAAAAATGTTAAAGTGACCAACTATAGATTAGAGCACTGGTGGTCTAGTGGCGACCCCGCCGTCCGATCTCAGGTCGTGGATGCAAACCCAATCGTGCATCAATGGATTTTTCAGTTAAAAAAAAATATTAGGCTAAATCACTCAAACGTCCAAGCAAAATGTCATCGTGGGAAAACTGGCACGTTTTAAAACTTAAAAAGTTCAAAAACATGTGTCAAGTGCACGGAAGGAGCCTTTGAGGTGCACTTTAAACTCTTTCACCACAGTGTACGAAAGAATCAGTGACACGGCTAGTAGTAGTACTAAACTAAAGATTCTAAAGGCTCTAAAGTTCTAGACAAGGTCATAAAACCTGCACAGGTACTTAATAAACGAATAGCAAATATTGCTTCTAAATCTCCGTCATCGCAACCTACTTGATTACCATATATTTGTAGTTAGAAATTAAAACAAACGTGAAAACTGGTAGTTAGCCTCAGCCGTAGAAAGTATTTGTATGGTACATTTTTAATTGGCAGAGAAATGGCGATGGGAATTCAAATTTTGATGTTTGTCTATTGTGTTTTTTTTATTATTTTATAAAAATGCAACACGCACATTGTTTTTTAACCTAGTTTTCTGGAGCAATTAGGACTTTTGAAGGAGTACTAAGTCTATTTTGTATATTTTCAGACAAATTTTGGATAAGTTTCATAAGTAGTTTCCTGAAGCCGATAATCATGACTTATCAAGGTGAAAATGATTAATCTGTAGTTAGGTACAATAGTGATCTTCTACAATCCACATACTTCTTGTCCCCGCTCGTATACTTTTATCGTTTAATCGTACTACTAAACGTCGCTTTTATCATTTGACCTAATTTGTAATATCTGTTATTTAAACACCATCCTTTTACAATAGAAAGCTGTCACATTGACATTTTGTAACTCGTAACCCTTCTTCCAAGTCGTAACAGTTTGACTATTGACAGTCAGTTTCCTATTTTACTATTTGAATGGTGTACTTGGCGCCTCATAGAATTTGTGTGAGCTACTGTTACTACTGATTTTGGAGGAGAAGGTTTAATATCATATTAGATATTAAAGAGAGAGAACACTGGTGGTCTGAGAGCACTGGTGGTCTAGTTGGTAGTGACTCCGCCTTCCGATCCTAAGGTCGTGGGTTTAAATCCGGTCGTGTACCAATGGATTTTTCGATGCGAAAAATTTATGTGCGCTATACCAGTACTCTCAAACGGCGAAGAAAAACATCGTGAGGAAACCCGCGGCTTAGTCAGCTCCGCACGTATTGACCATGTCTTTCCTGTGGACAAGGCCGACTAAGCTGAGAGGATGGAATAGGTGCTGGGCAAGCCTACTCCGTCTTAATTCGTCCCGGGCACTACAGCGTCCCGTTTGTGAAGGTAAAAAGTTGCCTCCAGACGCTGTACACATCATCTACTATAGCAGTAAAAGGCTTTAGTTAGTTAGATAATAAGTCTTCAAAACTGGCAGTACTGTTTTGGCAGTTTTATTTGTTTTTTTTATTGAAGAGCTGGCAAACGAGCATTCGGCTCACCTGATGGTGAGTGATTAACGCCGCCCACGGACACCTGCAACATCAGAGAAGCTGGAATCGCGTTGCCAGCCTTTGAGGTAGGAGTAGGCTCGTTTCTTGAAGGTCCTTAAGTCGTATCGGTTGACTGTTCTTCGGCTTGACGCATCCAGCCTATGCCGCAGTGATTTGTCTGTCTGGAATTTTATATACTTATGTCTATTTTCCGAGAATTAACTTCCTGCCATTTCCACTTTCAGTAGGTATAAAGTTAGCAGTTATGACTAAGAACAGCTATTGACGGAATAGGCACAAATAATTGATCTCCGCCCGACACGTTTAATAAATCAACATAATTACGAGTTACCGTCAAAATAATCCAATGTACTAGCCGAGAGAAAGTGAATCATTTTATTGCGAGTGCCTTCAATATAAACAGGTTTTATATTTTAATGGGTTCGCTATTTTTATGGCGTAAATGTTCTATCGATTTATTGATTACTATACTTACGCCGTTTAAAAAGATTAGCTGTTTAGACGTGCAATTATGACTTTTGGCACTTTCAGGTTAAGAGTGGTATTCGTGTGAATGTTTTTTGCTTCGTTTTGTTCATTAGTGTATTTATTGGGCGATGGTGTTATGAAGTTTATCAAAGAGAATTAGGTGCCTATGCGTAGTCTCAACATTAAACTTTCTTTCGTTTTAAAATGAAGTTTATATTGTCCACTCTCATTGTTTACGAAAGTAGTTTCTGAGAAAGCGTAGGTAACACTTTTTATTTACTTATGGTTTTTATTTATATTTAAACACATACTTATATTGTATAGACCAACCTCAAGTGCTTTTGAGTTTGTTGAATGGCAGTTCAGTGTTTTTTTGCAGCTTAATTGCTCAGCGGCAAGTATATTTCCTTTCACATTTTTTTATCAAACCCTCTTTCAGCATCATCGTATCCCCTGGTATCTCTTATCGATTTTGCCAGCCTCCTCGGTCCTTTGAATGTCTTTTATAAGCCTATAAATTAAGCTAGCTACTTAAATTCAATCACCACGATTGTCGCTGGTACCAAAGCTTTGGAATGGCAATGATGAATTTCCCTTTTATTTCCGGAAAGTAGGTCCCGGCAGAATCAGATATGGTATTGACCGGGTGCTGATACTTTTACAGAGCAATCTCCTTACTTCCCCGAAACATTCTACCTGCGCGGCTCTCGATTTTAAATGTCAATTAATGCCGTAAATTTTTATCTCTGCTCGTTCGGTACGATTACATTAAATCCGTTATCGCCCGAAGTATGGTTGGACGTCGTCGATCGAACTCGGCCGATCAAATGTCGATGGAATCGAACGAACGATGTCGATTGCGGTACTGTCCGCACTATCCTCTTTTAGCATACGTTTGATCCGATCGGTCGGGTTCGGTCGACGACGTCCGACCACACTTCAACCGATGGCGGATTTGGTGTAAATGTACCGTTAGTGTATCGATTTAATTTCAGATAGCCATACATACGTCTTTGTTTTTAATTTGTAAACGCGCCGGTGGCTTGTGAAATTATTTTTAATGTTTATGGGTTCTTCAAAGGTGAAATGATATGGCGTGAACATGACAACTTGCGAGCTTGATCGCTGTGTGGTCGATATCGACATTGAATAAATTATTTTTGACAATAAAAAAACAGCGGATGTGATAGAAAAAAAATATGATGGTTATTTTTGTCTATTCCCACATATCATGCCATTGCTAGAAGAAGTGTTGGTCCAGGTCAACGACCTCAGTGCCGTGGCGGGCGTGTGCTCGGCTGAGACGCAAGAGGCGCGGGATCGATTCCCGCTACGGGTTAATGTCTGTATGTTCTGCAAATATTGCTTCCAGGTCTGGGTGTTGTACTATTATGAAATAAAAGTATGTATTTACAAAAACAAGTATATAAGTATTCTATCAGCTATCTGGTGTACATAGTAAAAGCTTTGCTAAGTTTGGGGCTAGATGGCGCTGTGTGAAATGTCCACAAATATTTATTGTTATTTTATTACATGTTCAAAGTCAAATGTCAAAAGTCTGTCAAAACACGGTAACATACCGGTCCTATAATAGTGGTTCAGTTATAAAACGGGATAGAGAGCAATGACAGCTAGCAGTAAGATGACCGTATTCCAAAGTGACGTTCTACGAAGCTGTCACCACAAATTACGAAATCGTAGATGTTAGGAATGCGTCAGTGAAATCAAGCGCTACCTTTGGTGTAGTCATCCTCAACCATATCATCACTTTCTTTTATGAAATGGTCAACGATTCAAACTAATTTTAAATCATATTAAATTTAGCTACTTACTTATCTTTTAGATTCGTCTAGACTGTAGTTACACAATTCATTTTGGAATCGTATTATCGGAATTGAATATTGTGTAAGGATGTCTTGCAAAGCTGTTTTGAGATCATAATTAGTCGTAGAGGAAACTGGTTCTCTGATGCATTAGTTGCTTATTAACGGAAATATCTTAAGTAGCTATGTATTACTTAAATACATATCTAGGTTCTAACCCACGAATACTCAAACGCGACTCAGAGTTGTGCACGTCTCAAGTCACGGTTTTTTGACAGTTTTTGATGAAAATCTGTCAAAAACTTGTCACTTGAGACGTGTTCAACTCTGAGATGCGTTTGAGTATTCGGGGGTAAGTATCCTATGTGTTTATAACAATTTGAGATTTTTTCATAACACAAGCTCGAGATAAAAGGGCGTACAACATCATTTAAAGTTTTGAATTCATTTCTAGGTTCTTTTTTCATTATGTTTTTCGTTTTAGTTCTGTTTTTTTTTATTAAGCTACCGCCGACTCATTTGTTTTTTCCTAAAGGGTTAACCTGATCATCAGCTTTCCCTTCAAGTTAACACGTTTATTGAAAGTCATAGAACCTCTCGTGACAAGGAATGTTCGAATAAGTAAAGCAAACAACGACTTGCGTCGTGCGGTCAAAGATAGCGAAAGCTTATTGACACGTTCGAAAGTCTAACCTTGAATTTTTATACTACTTTCAAACGAATCTAGCCTTTATTACTAAGGAGTAAGGTTCAAGAATCTCGAAAGCACGTGGGTTGGACCTGACGTATTCGGGTTGAGTAGAGCTTTAAATCATTATGTTTATTTTACGTTCTGAAAGAAGACTCACTGAATCCATTTACTTGGTTGTTTCTTATCACATGTTTGTTTTAACGTCACCAATGTCATATCCGTGTTACTGACCTTTGGTACTAGTTCTAGCCATGTCACTAGTTCTTTCGAAACAGTGTGGTGAATGGATTTACATAAACTGCGCCTCAAAGACACGTCTCGTGAATTTGACTAAATAAAATAGTTCTACTACATGCCGGATTCCTCACGATAATTTCCTTCACCTTTGAGAGGAGTGGTTTAGCGCACAATTGGCTGCATGACCGGGTTCGAACCCACGACCTAAGGATTGAAAGGCGGGGTCACCACCACTAAACCACCAATACTCTCATAAATCATTTAATTTATCAACATTTTACCTACAATTTTACTCAGCGGGCCTATTGGATCCATTAAATGTTAGCTCGTACGCATTTATTACTGTGTAAAAAAGATTAGGGTTTCAAACCAAATGGTAAAATAAAATCGTTATCCGTATTGACCATGTCTTTCCTGTGGACAAGGCCGACTAAGCTGAGAGGATGGAATAGGTGCTGGGCAAGCCTACTCCATCTTAATTCGTCCCGGGCACTACAGCGTCCCGTTTGTGAAGGTAAAACTTGCCTCCTGATAAATCATCTGCTATAGATGGTAAAAGGCCTTTGTTTAGTTTATAGAAATCACGATGCCAAAATAGAAACCTTGACCAAACATCCGGAGCAAGTCCTCAAGTCTTCAAGTACTTAAAATACGTGGGAAACAATAGCTAAGTAAACATTCCTCTCAAATAACCTTTTCACGGACGTATACTCGTAGTTTGCAAACTCTAAACTTCAAAGTTGAAAACTAGTTTCCGGAACAAAGTGAAAATACTCACAACAGTAATTAAGGACTTTTACAAAACAATAGTTAGTTGTGCGCCTCGGCAAACTTCGTGCTTTGTATGAAAACCTAATTTGTCAAAATATCACTAATAATAACTGAACCAACCCTTTAAAAAATAAGTATCTACATCAAGTAACATCTGCATTTTACATATCATCATCGCGTTAGTTCGTATATCAAAAGCTAGACGAAAATTGCCAAGGCGCACTCGTATAATATTACAACACCCAGACCCGGAAGAAATATTTACAGAACATGCAAACATTTCTACCGCAACGGGAATCGAACGCGCGACTCTTGCGCCAAAGCCGAGCAATCACCCTTGAATAACTTGGGTCGATGGCTACTATAAAAAAGTAAGTTCGTATGAGCTAGCGGCCAACTCTTTTTAGGCTGCCTAAACCGTCATTTTTTAAAAGCCGGGACCGACGTGCCCTCCGAATCACGGAAGCGCTCAGCTCGTAATGGCACTTGGTCACCCATACAAATTGTGACCGCGCACAACGTTGCTTAACTTCAACGATCAATCAAGAACGCCCAAGCAAGCTATTAACATTGTTTAACTTTTGATAGATAGTGAGTAGTTTTTATAAGTCTATTCCCTTTGTGGGCAGTGTTCAAAAGCTATGACGGAAATCTTATGACGGCTTGTAGGCCGTTGACAAGACAAGCTCATAAAATCACAAGAACCTATCGAGTTAATTAACTTGATGCCACATTTGATTAAAACGGTAAACCAAATTCGAACAAGGTCAAAAAGCATCAAGCCTAGATAAAAATCTTAAGCTTGATGAAGCTTTTGATCTTTAAGTACAGTCAGTTGTATTATACCGGACGTAAATATTAATAATACACGCAAAAATAATAATAGATGTTTGCTGAATACCTTTTACCATCTATAGTAGATGATTTATACAGCGTCAGGAGGCAACTTTTACCTTCACTAACGGGACGCTGTAGTGCCCGGGACGAATGAAGATAGAGTAGGCTTGCCCAGCAACTATTCCATCCTCTCAGCTTAGTCGGCCTTGTCCACAGGAAAGACATAGTCAATACGTGCGGAGCTGACTAAGCCGCGGGTTTCCTCACGATGTTTTCCTTCACCGTTGTGAGAGTACTGGTATAGCGCACATAAATTTTTCGCACAGAAAAATCCATTGGTACACAACCGGGTTTGAATCCATGACCTTAGGATCGGAAGGCGGGGTCACTACCAACTAGACCACCAGTGCTGAATACTAGTATTTATTATTTCGATAATATTCTACTTTTACTCCGATTGTCATAATAATTACGTTTAAAAATAAAACAGGCCAAGTGCGAGTCGAATTCGAACACGAAGGATTCCGTACCATGTACTTACATCAATGTTTCTTGTATGCCACCTAGGATGGTGGCAGCACGTTCCCTATTAAAATCAAGCAAAAAAATGCAAAATTAAACACGTCTCTTCCATGAATACCCCCATAGATTTTAATTTTATTATTATTTTTGTGCAAATCAGTAAATATTAGATCGTTTTAAAAATAAATACATAAAAATACTAAAAAAATGTGTCACTCAACCAATCCAAGCATTGACCTAGCGTTGCTTAACTTCAATGATCGATTACGAACGTAAAAATATTTATTCTGTCCTTTTATTTTATTTTTTACTTTTTGTTGTTGGCAATAGAAATACATACTCTGTAATATTTCAACCCTTCTACCTATTACGGTTCATTAGATACAGTCCACTGACAGACGAGCGGACGGACGGACGGACGAAAAGCGAAGGCTTAATTAATTACGGCTTAGTAATAGGGTCAAAGCTTGTACTGTGGTAACCAGATAGCTGAGAGAATAGTTATATACTTTTTTTTAAATCATCATCTTCCTGCCCTTATTCCACTCTATGTGGGATCGTCCCTTATTCTACTCTATGATCCAAGGATCATGCTGTAAGAGTTTTGGCTAAGGTGTTTTATGACCGGCCGCCTGCCTGACGTCAACCCTCCTTGGGAATAATTGCTTATATCTCATCATGTTGGAGAGGATAGATACTATCCCTTAGTCGACTTTTACAATATGCTCGGAGAGACGAGCAGCTGGACGCATAATATTCTATGTTTTTTCTTTACTCCCAGTCCAGCCGAGAAGTAATACTTTTTTAAATGCATACGATAATAGGTACTACAAAACTCGGACCGGGAAGAAGTACAGAACATTCAAGCATTTCTCCAGCAGCGGGAATCTAACCCACGCCTCTTGCGTCTCAGCCCAGCCACGCCTCTGAAGTCGTCTTCATATGCACACATTTCACGATAGCATTCCATGTCAGGACGCAAACGTCCACAAATGTCTAGGATGGGTGTTTTTTCGCGTGCGCGGAGGAAGTGAAATCTGGCATGTCGGCCGCAAGGTCACTAGTAGGATGCGTGCCAGTGGGCTGTCATTGGCTCAGAGCGTGAGCACACGCATAGTGCCGCTATAACTTGTTTTTTTTTAACATTCAAATGTTTTTTTTTGTAAAAGACATTTTTTTACATTAAAATGTGAGTTTTGGTTGAATTTGATGAGCACATTAATCTAAATTTTCATGAAGTTGAAATTAATCGAAATTTGAAGAATACTTATGATAAGACCCCATATAGAGTAGGATAAGGTCAGGAAGATGATGATGATGAAATATGAAGAATACAGTTATGAGTAGGAATGTGGATGGATTTAGAGGTAGAGGCCAAATAAAATGTGGATGAATTGTGTGAAAGACGACAGGGTTAAGAAGAAGGGCAGGAAGAAAGAAGTCCACGGCTGGACATACTCCACAATATACTTCGAGGACGAATAATTTTTCCATCGGGTGCGAGATCGTCTTACACTACATACGTGTATCTTTTCACTAATATCTAGAGAAATAAATTAGTTGATTATTGACATAATATTTCTTGTATGGGGCCCTTTTATATTATTTTTTATTGTTATAGCTGTACTATAAATGTGAAAAAAAACACATACTGTGAAAAACACACTGAAAATTTCAACTCTCTACCTATTACGGTTCAAAAGATACAGTCCGCCGACAGACGAACGCACGGACAGCGGAGGCTTGGTAATAGGGTCCCATTGGAACCCTTCGGTCGGGCACGGAACCCTAAAAAGGAACCAATTACTAACAGTTTTTTTGTTTTATTATGGCAGTAGTCATAATATAGTTAGGTTGCCACCCCAGAACTCAATAATGTCAACTGTAGAAGTTCTAAGAACTGATAAATAATGAATTAACATAATTTTATTCAGTTTAGCAAACGTATATTCATTGGTCTGCATCGATAAAAAAACACTGTTTCTTTATTCATTTAACGAGCTCGGTGGTATGGCGGGCGAGTGCTCGGCTGAGACGCAAGAGGCGCGGATTCGATTCCCGCTACGGGAGAAATGTTTGTAGGTATGTTCTGCAAATATTTTTTCCCTGTCTGGGTGTTGTAGTATTATGTATTATAAGTATGTATTTACAAAAAAAAGTATGTAAAAGTATTTATGTATTCTATCCTACCATCTGGTACCTATGGTACAAGCTTTGCTTAGTTGGGGGCTAGATGACGCTGTGGGAAATGTCCACAAATATTTATTTATTCATTGGTGCTATAATTTACATTTTAGAATTATTATTGTAATTGCCATAGTTTACGTATATTCGGTAGTTTAATATTAAAATCTTCGTCTGACCCGGAACTAAAGCAAATTATTCAAAAATATATTGAATTTATTTCAATAAGCTTTCTTAAATGCACTTTTACTTGTTGTACAATTGTATAATCCATACTAATATTATAAATGCTAAAGTAACTCTGTCTGTCTAGAGAGATAGATTTCTTCCCAGGGAAGGACATAGGTTACTTTTTATTCTGTAAAACGATCCCAAAATGAGATAATGATGTAAACAAAATAACGCATAAATCCTTCTAGACATTATTTTATGACATAATTTATTTGACATTTTTATAAAATTTTAGCGATTGACAATGTCATTCTTATCAATCGGGTTGTCAGCAGCTCTCTTTTTGTTTCAGATCTGTGGGTAAGGGCCTCTAGCTGGTGCTATATAAATTTATGTTGCGCACAGCGTTGCGGGTTACAGCTAGTTAATCATAATTAGTTACACAACAAATATATCATGATTGAAAAAGATCGAGTATTTAAATATCTTTTTATTAATCTCTACATAAGACTCATTTGCCATTCACTAATTAGCAATGTATGGTTTAACATTACAAAAAAAATCAAGTTCGTATGAGCTAGTGGCCAGCTCTTGTGACGGAGTTTTGAGCCCGCCTAAAGGCCTCCGTCATGGCTTAACAACTTAAAAGCCGGGACCGACTATTTTACGTGCCCTCCGAAGCACGGAAGCGCTCAGCTCGTAATGCCACTTGCGGTCACCCATCCCAATTTGTGACCGCGCATATAGTTGCATAACTTTAACGATCAATCAAGAACGCCTAAGCAAGCTACGCACAAGCGCTTCTTAGAGGCAATAGAAATAAACATAATGTAAAAATTTCAACCCTCTACCTATTACGGTTCATGAGATACAAGTCTTGACGAACGGACGGACAGCGGTGGCTTAGTAAAGGGTCCCGTTGGTATCCTTCGGGTACGGAACCCTAAAATTGATCCAGATAAATCTGTCGCACCGTTGTCAATAGTGCGCATAGTAAGCAGTACTGCGCGTGCGCGTCGCGTGCCCGTCGCCCCGGATGCGACAAATGCGTTTCTAGGAGAGTTCCATCCCATGTAACACCTTAATAATGTCGTATTTGTCCCTATCAAAGTTCTCTTCTTCTTCTATCGAGTCAATGTTTCAACTAGTTTTTAAAGTTTCTACGTTGACTGCGAAATAATCTACAAAAGCTTTGGCAAGACAAGCCTGATTCAAGACAGAAACAAAAAAGCCGAAAAAACGAAAACTTAAACTATGGTTTCCTGGATCCTAAACGACCATCAGTTAAATCTATGACACGCAGGAAAACGCAGGGCAGCTCTAGGAAAGTGAAGCTTGAAAACAAAACGAATGAGATTAATATTCGTCAAGGTTTAAATAAACTATGTACGAGTAAATGTGTCATTCACGGTCATTTATGTTTTTCTCCTTTGCTTTGCATATTATTATGAATTAAGACTGATTTTAATTTATTGGCGCAAAGAATTTTAATGGCAATTCAGAAACATCTTTTCGGAAATGGTTCATTAGGAAAGGGTAAGGTTCACTAAAAGCAAACTGAATGATTCTATCAGTTACTTTTAATACTTCAGCCAATCTGGAGATACAATTTATGTAAACAAACCGTTGCGTATTTTTCGTTTTTACGATGAAACCACTTTAGTTTTAGGTAAATAAACCTCACAACATAAGTTTTTACACCTTAATTTAACTATTACTTCTTAAAAGTTCCATAAATATGTAATGAAAAAGTAAGTTTCTTTGTTTACATAAATTGTATCTCCAGATTAGCTGAAGTGTATTAATTGTCCTTTGCGGTTAATGCAATTACTCGAGTGAAGAGTTCGCTTGTGTGCCCTAGTAATGCAATGAATCGTCCTGGTAATGAAAATGCTTCCCTATGCTTCCATACTATAACGTTTGGTTACTCTAATCAAAGAAGAAATTAAAGTTGACGTTTAACGCTCGGTTTTGGATCTGGTGAACACGAGGTTTAGTTCTAATTCAGTCCAGTAAAATCAATTTCCTCTAACCATAAATCAAATACCCTTGCAAGCTGCTTAGCGTCCATGTTGATGATGACCCCGATGGCGTAGCGAGCGAGTGCTCGGCTGAGTCGCAAGAGGCGCGGGTGCGATACCCACTACGGGAGAACTGTTTGTATGTTCTGCAAAGTATTCTATCAGCCATCTGACGCCCATAGTTCAAGCTTTGCTTAGTTTAGGGCTAGATGGCGCTGTCTGAAATGTCTACAAATATTTATTTAATTTATGTTAAAATGACACAGACAAAGGTGAGCCTATTCCAGCAGTAGGAAAAGTCAAAGTCGAAAAAGATAAATGTTTAAAATGTTTTATTCATATAAGTCACTAGAAACACATTGAATTTACGCCTGGTCGTAACGTGACCAATGGGAGAAAGGTATATATAGATGATGATGGGGAATTCTATCAACTCCATCAAAAGTCATATCAATTTCCCCAAACGAGCTCTTAACTAATTAGTAATAATTGTTTATCAACGCTATCAATATTAGAAAGCCTGTGATCCTACGGTGTTGACGAAGACTGATGGTATCTGGGACGGGAGACCAGACCACCCGTCGTCAGATGAAATATGCGCAAACTGGTCTCAGACCAAATAAAAAGAAAAGACGACGCGCCGCGAACAACAAAAGTGAAGCCACCTTTTTATCTATGTAGGTTTTGAGTTTGTGTTCCAAGTAACCTAAAATTCATAGTATACTATTTAAGAAACGATGTTATTTGAAGTACTTACAAGTGAAAAGTGATTCCGTGAGACTTTTTATGTGATTTGCTGCTGTTTTTATAAGTTTTCACTACACGGAAAGGCATAATTCTATTTTTAAGACTCGTGACGTACTAAGAGCGATGAGCATGGTTTTAGTGTTGGTGTGTGCGTGAGCATGTATGTTAACTTGCAGTAGCACGGTTTTGTGTGGCTTCACTGTTGGTTGTTCGCGGTGCGCCGTCTTTTCTTTTTATGTGGTCTGAGAAACTGGTACCTATACGCAGATTACGAGATAATCATTACCACTACTCGAAGGTTTAGGTGTGTTGTTAGAGCTACTTCGGTTTTTGAGTGGATCTACCATGTATTCAGACTGTACAGTACGCGCTATTGATTGTAGTCCTACTAATATATAAATGTGAAAGTTTGTGTGCTTGAAGAAATAATAATCCTACTAATTATTATAAACGCGAAAGTTTGTATGTAGGAATGTTTGTAGCTCTTTCACGCCTAAACGGCTGAACGGATTTGAATGAAACTAGGAATATACATATTACATGTACCTACTGGATTAACATAATAGGCTATTTTTTATCCGGGTACTACGGTAGCGAAGCCGCGAGCGGCAGCTAGTAATAAATATTTGTAGACATTTTACACAGCGCTATCTTTATCTTTTTTGTAAATACATACTCATTTAATACTACAACACTCAGACCCAGAAGAAATATTTGCAGAACATACAAACATTTCTCTCGTAACGGGAATCGAACCCGCGCCTCTTGCGTCTCAATCGAGCACTCGCCCACCACGCCACCTAGGTCGTCAAACTGATATTTAGAATGTAAATAGTTTAGGTTCTGGAATAATAGGCTAATTTAAGTTTCAAAAAGCCACCCTTAAAGGGATTAAACAGTGTGGTAAAGTTTCTATGGAAAAAAACTTTGTTCGATTAGCTCAAAACACGTGACAAAATAAAAGAGATTTTTTTTTATTTTTTCAAAATCACCCCCGGATCAAAGGAGTTCTAAAGTTTGTGGGAACTTTTTAATGGGCTGTGTGATTGGCTCGAAACTTGTTTAGGATACTTTAAATACAAAATCAATGGACACACTTGTGTCCATTGTGTGACACACAAATGTTTCAGAGTTTTTTTAAATAACCCCCAAAAAGGGGTAAAATAGCTCTGGTAAACTGTTAGAATGTATGAAGAAAATCTTGTCCTATGAACACCCTACGAAATCGGAGCGGGGTGAGGAAAAGCGAGCCCTCACACCCCAATTTATTTTTTTAACGATTATTGGGAAACATTTAATTCAGATGTTACAGTATTGAGCATTATCTTCTGAACTGAGAGGTAGTAAAGTTCACTCATCCATCTAAAAAAATACTGGGATACCCGTAGAGATAAATCACCAAAATATTGATGTGAAAAGGTTTACCCTGTGTAAATATTGGAACTTTGCGTGAAAAGTGGGTCGTGGAAAGTCAGCATTTTCTGAATTTTACAATTAAAAAGCCAGTAAAACCGGTTTTGGTATACAAGAATCGGTAAAGAAACCGGTGCTTTCACACTTTAGGCAAAATGCTCTTCCTACAAAAATTGCAAAAGCGGGTTTGACCAACTAATCATCATCATCTTCCTGCCCTTATCCCACTCTATGTGGGGTCGGCACAGCAAGAGTTTTGGCTAAGGGGTTTTTTATGACCAACTAATCCATATTAATATTATACAATGCGAAATTAGCTCTGTTCTGCTGTTCTGAGGTCTGTCTGCTACCTTTTCACGCTTAAACTGATCAGATTTTTTACATTTTTCTCAAAATAATTTAATAGGGACGAAGTCGCGGAAAGTGGCTAGTTAGTAATAAAACTAATGTTTTACTACATACATCTTAAATCCAGCCTCTGCCTAATCATGTTAATACAAGAAAATCATAGTACAAAACCAATGCTTTTATTTTTGCAATCATCCCAGTTTCAACTTTATCAATGTCAAAACACAAAGTTATGACAAGGGAAATATTAAAACACAATTGCCGACGGCAGATACAATCTTCAAGTTCCCGAAGATCAACGATTGCATTTCACAGTCAAATTATCGTATATCAGATAAACATGATGGATTGCCGCTTTGTGTTGCGGTCGTATCCGAAACCACTGCGTAACGACTGTCCATTGCGTACCTTCTGTGATGAGTTTATTTGTTTATATGGTGATATTTTTCGAATCATTTTATGGCAAGGACATAAAACCATCGAATTGATTGATTCAAGAGGTGTTTTGTTATGGCTGACCCGATTTGACTTTGGTATTAAGATAAAGAGCCATAAAGAAGCCGTGAGGACAAAGAACATAATAGTCATAATAATAGTACATGTGAAATTTACTATTGCTCGTATTATGACTATTATCACAAAATAAAGGAAATATCATTTTGTCATGTAGGAAATGAGCTGATGATCTTCAAACGCCTAAACCATAAACCTTCACAAACCATCCCGATCACATTAGCTTTCAAACAGAAAAAACCCCGTCAAAATCAGTCCATTCGTACACACTACAAACTTATACTCTTTAAATCGAGGGTTAATGAGTATGTGTGTTACTGATGTGTTTATTTTCATTTTTCTGTTTATCACTCAACGGGCTCACGGTCATTTTTTGGCCTCTGTGTATATTTTGATGAAAATTACGAGCCTCCGAAGATTATGTTGAATGTTCTTGAATCTAAGTTTCCTTCGGTCATCTATCACATTCACAATTGCGCAAATTATTATGTAGACAAATAGACTTCAGATATTGGATATACATAATAGTGCATGAAAGGCTTAAGGCACTTAAAATTCTTTCATCACTCTGGTTATTTCGAACTTGTGCGACAATTTTAAGTGTTTACACAAAATAACTTGTGACACGTATGGTAGTAGAAGATTATACAAATAATTAATAAATAATAAATAAAAAACACCCAACAGTCACATACATAGTCCTGACCCCACACTAGGATTCCCTGTGTCGTGGGTATCAGAAACTACGAGTACCATGGTACCACAACACCCAGACCCGGAACAAATATTTACAGATCATGCAAACATTTCTTCCGCAGCGGGAATCGAACCCGCGCCTCTTGTATCTCTGCCGAGCAATCGCCCGCCACGCCACCGAGGCCGTCAATTTGACACTAGACAGTGGAACTGATCCGTCGTTAATTTGGCAATGCAGCCAGCAATTGGGCACGCTTCCACCGTCTATTGATCTGAGTCAGGATAGACTGGTTCTTTTTTATTTTCTAAATTATATTTGTATTAGTTGTAAGTTTATTTCTGTTGATTAGTTTATACAATTTGACACTTTACAGCACATACAAATTATACACTTACAACTTTTCTTACCATTTGCATCATCATATAAAAGCATCCACATTCACAACAGAATGTCTACATCCTCCCAATCCATCTCTTGCGCAACCCTCTCGACCACCGGCCTACAGCCGACATTCCACGTTGACCCTTCCATTCATCATCAACGCTTAATTCACCCCGGCTCAATCAGTTCGGAAATTTGGTATGTATGTAGGCAGACTTTCTCCCAGTGAAAAGTTGTAGGGGGGGCGACCTTGTTAGAGGGAGGTTGGCACCTGCGCCGGCGCACTCCGCACTTGTCACTTAGTCCGGCGCGCGCACAGCCGCGCCCGATACTATACTAGAGGTACCTATACTACTATACTAGAGGTATACTATACTAGAGGTATACCCAGTGTGCGCGCACGTGCTTTTGACATTTCTGATATTGATTGTGGGACTTTTGGTGCGAACTGTGATTGTGGACCGTGTTGCTGTGCTTTTGTTTTTTTGTGGAAGACTTCACGGTATGTTTTTTTGTTTTGTTTATCATAATCTTATACCCATAAAAGAGCTTAACCTGACTGAATGGCTGATTCATCATTGCCGAGCCGAAACCGCTGAAGCTAAAAAGCTGAAACTTGGAAGGTAGGTTCCTTTTATAGCAAAAGCACCCACTAAGGCGGAATTTTTCGAAATTCAACCCCTAAAGGGGTGAAAAGGGGTCAAAACTTTTGTATGAAACTTTTTAGGGCGTGGTGCGATTTGCTTGAAACTGGGTTTTGTTACTTTATATACAAAATAAATGGACAGGTGTTTCAGGGCTAAAATGGGTGTCAAAATTTGTATGGGAATTTATTAACGGGCGCGGGCGGTGCGAATGGCTTGAAACTCGGTTTGAAATCTAACGCGTACGAAGTCGCGGGCAACAGCTAGTCTTTGATAAGATGTAAAGAGAAAATGTGTATTGTAGTTTTGATCTATCTATCTAGTCGTCTCACTTGTTCTTTCGAAACAGTGTGGTGAAAAGATAAGATTAATAAAAACAAAAGATTTAAAAGTGCACCCCAAAGGCTCCTTTCGTGCAATTGACACATATTTTTGAACTTTCTACGGTTCTACGACGTAGTTTTGATAAGGTAGGAGTTTATGTAGGTCTAGGTGTGGTCAAGTGAAATATGATAATCTAACGACTGACCAATCCTAAGTTTGAAAACATAACCGAATACTTAACGATAAAATTAAATGTAATTTTAGGAAAAAATATCTGCCTGAAATATATTTCTTACGAGTGCATTAGGCGCTTTATAATTTTCTTATTATTGTTATATAATCTAAATAAGCGTACCTATATGAATCCTCTATACTCGATCAAGATCTGTAAAATACTTATTTTTAGTTCCTGAAAGAGCTCTATTTAATTATCCACCTAAGTACTCATTTATCAGGAAAATCTGACACCCTGATCTTATTTTCACGCAGGTAACACTTAACATTCCGATTTGATTATCTTTTGAATTATGTATGATTTGTAAACAAAACCCACTAACACAAATAGCAAAATTCAACATTATAAATCTAATCTTTTAGCATAAAATCGAAACTTTCCGGATTTCGGATTCCGTATCCGTCCGTATCCGTAATCATGTGTGTTTTATTCAGAGCGGGTCTTAGGATGTGTGTCAGTCAGTCAGTGAACCGCTCTCGAGAGAGCATTCGATTGTGAACCTTATTTCCACAGTATAAGGTAGGAGATTGGTTGCTTATGCCACCGCCCGCCCTAGCTGGAAAACTTCCGTTGACGAGTTTTTATGGTTCGCTGGAAAATCTCGTAGCTTTTTCGTATCTCGTGTGATAGAATGTAAACAACAACAAATGAATTGTAACAATTTATCGATTATTAAATTATATAAACATGAAAATGATCAATGATAATCTTATGCTCAAAGGAGAAATATTAACACTTCGCTCGCCCAGTGCTAGGTACCTAGAATTATAAGGTGGCGTTTCATCATTATTTTTTCGGTAATTTTAAAAATTATGATTATGATTTTCATAATTTAACTACAGAAGTTAAAAAAAACTATGTGAAATCTTTATCGTGGCATATTTCGGCACCTGGTTTATTTGTGTTGCAAGTAATAATTTTAAAACAAACTTGTCTATAGAAATAATAAAATAGTAGGTAAAGTAATCCACTAATTATCGCGTAACTCGATGTCACGGTGCGCGCGCGCACAAACAGAGCGTCGCTAACGCATTGACCACGCTGTCAAGCCATTGACATTGACGCAATCATTGTCAAGTACTGTGAACTTTAAAAGTTTTAAAATATCCCCCGTGAGCCACAGGACACACTGGATATATCAGGTGATTACGGAGTCTTCAGTGAAGGGTGAAGGAGTAATGGCAGGAATAGGAAATAACACCTGCGTATGCCAAGTGTGACTTCTTAAGCTACTGACTTGGTTAACGACAGTCCACATTGTAGGTCAGGGCGACGGGTTAATACACCCTAGGCCCTTACCTGAAGTTCTAAAACAAAGTGAGCTGTAAGTGACCCGGATTGATTGACAAATATGACAAACTTACTGAGTATCATCATTTATAGTTATAGGATTTTTTAAAACAAAGATTAGCTTAAATGGTTGGTGACTTGTTATAATGACAGAAGAAGAGACACAGATTTAAAAAAAATACATCAATTTTCTGAAGTGACATACTGAAGATAGAGAGTACCTATACAAGAACATGATCAGTTTCGCATCTACTATTCTATTTAATAGTCTATATTGTATAGTAATTAATTTCCATAACGTTTGTCATGATATATTATTGTTTATTCATTTCAGATTAAATTATCTTTTAGATAGCGTAACTAATTGCTTTATTTTAGTCTCAATTAATTAAATAATAAGCTTTGTAACAGCTTGATTGAAACACGCTTACACATCGGTACACGACACAGCGTAAGGGTGACACAGCTTGGTCATTACAGTCTTCGTGTTATTAAAACAAGACACGCACTATCAACAACAGTTACTTACCTTCCAGTGTTTTTATTCTGACGTCTGGCAGATTTATCGAGCTCAGAAGCGCAGAGGGCACGACAAGGAGAGCAAGCAGGGTCGATTTTGTCATTTGTCTATCAAAACAGAATTACCCCTGCGTTTTTCTAAAGCTAAAATCGCAAAAGTGCATTGACCTTTTATAGATGGTCGTCTTCCTAATGCCATTGATTTTGATTCTCACATTGAGAGTAACAATTTATCTCGGACGGGAAGGCGTCTAAGTATAATGTCTATTAACATTATATTGTACATTAAGCAATTATTCTAGATAATTTTTACTAGAGTTTATACCACTTAGGGATATGTTTAAAATGTTAAATTATTCCCAAAAATCTTCATGAAACGGGAATTGAACCAATATCCCCTAGAAATATTTTGAGAGTGAACGAGCTGTTTATAATAAGCTAAGCATGAGATAAATCGATCGTTCGGTTCATACCCATTACGAGATATTTAACAATTAGTGCCGGTAACGTCAAACTTACGAGCGGGAGAAAGTTGAATGTTACAAAATACCGAAAAAGAGAATCGTGACATGAAAGGACAAAAGGTTAAGGAAACGGTAATTGCCCATCGAAAAGTATTAAACTAAAGCACTTAAAATTCAACATAAAGTTTTCTGCATTTAGGGTTCCGTACAACCGAAGAGTGCCAAAGGAACCCTATACTAAGCCTCCACAGTTCGTCCGTCTGTTTTCATTCATTAAAAAACTACTAAGGCCTTTTATTACCTAGATTATTTATAAAGCGTCAGAAGGCAACTTTTACCTTCACAAACGGGACGTTGTAGTGCCCGGGACGAATTAAGATAAAGTAGGCTTGCCCAGCACCTATTCCATCCTCTCAGCTTAGTCGGCCTTGTGCAGGAAAGACATGGTCAATACGTGCGGTGCTGACTAAGGGTACTGGTACAGCGCACAGAAAAATCCATTGGTCACTACCAACCAGACCACTAGTGCTATTTATTTAACGTTTCTATCATTCCAGTTCGCTTTTCGTCCAGTGATATATTATATACCTACAACTCGTCTATCCTCATAAATAGTAGGACAGTAAAGTACCTATAGGTAAACAGGAAACATCGGAACTAAGCACTAGTCATCTAACAAGTTAATACGTAGCCATTAACAGGTGAAACACCATCAGATCTCATACTTTGCCTCATCTATACGTTTATCTATAAACATCTATATTCATCTATGGGTCTGGCTATCCGCACTTTCTCTACTTAAACATTGATTTCTTATAAAACATCTGCCGTTAAATTATGCTCGTAAATATTTAAATACGTTCTGAAGGAAAGAGTATTTTCTTTATTGATATTTTTCTTTTAATTTAGATAAATAAAGTTCTACACGAGACTCTCTTGGAATTATTTAGTTGTTTTTTTTTATTTATTAACGATTTACATGGAAAAAAATTAACAGTAATTAGGTACTTAGCAACTAAAAACCACTAAGGTTTGTGTTATTGCTAGTTCAGTTTACAACTAACAATGGTAAAGATACGTAGGTACGTTATGGTCAGGCAATCAAGTAGGTATATCTAGGTATATAATGATGTTTAAGGGGGTTGACAGGCAGGTCCATATATTCAGACTGCTTGGGACTACCATCATGACCAAGACTGACATAGCTAAGTTGAGACCTATATCATAGCCGAAGCAAGTAAAAGCGCATGATAGCAGATCAACGGTCCACTATCCCATTTATGACCGCATGAAAACACATAATTTTACTCTAGATACTCCGGAATTAATAAAAAGTAATTTATCATTATTGTAGCTTAAAACATTACGCTCATTCTTCAGTCAGTTAAAAAAAAGAGGTAACAGTTTTTTTATAAATCAAAGCTTCTAGAAAAAGATAAATTACATGACTAATTAGTATTTATTTTATTTCATGTTTCTCTTGAGCATGTCATTTGTCCTAGGATTATTTTGTTTGTGAACTTTCATGTCAACTCTGAGGCTTTGAAAAGTTTTTTTTATAATCTTTTTTGCATATTGAATTCAACGACGAACCAAACAGAGCTTAGTGTGTAATAAATTATTGCATATAAATAGTACCTATACATAACCAACTAAATCTAAGCATTATAGTAGTACCGATTACCTTAAAGTTTTTAATGTTATTACAGTTTGTCTTTATAGTAGTGTACCTTTAGGGTTTTGTACCCGAAGGGTGACAACTGAACCCTATTACTAAGCCTCCACTGTCCGTCCGTCCATTCGTCTGTCCGTCTGCCAGCGGGCTGTATCTCATGAACTGTAATAGGTAGAGAATTGAAATTTTAACAGAATGTGTACTTTTATTGCCGATATAACAACGAATAATATAAAAATAAAAGGGGGCCCCATACAAGAAACATATTTTTTTAAAGTTCGAAATCGATCATTGAAGCTAGATATTTAAAAGTGCATAGAGTAAAAGTCATATTATAAAGTACATGTACGATGGTATGGAATCCTTCGTGTGTGAATTCGGCTCGCACTTGACCGTTTTTTAATTATAATTATAACCAATAAACAGAAAGAAACTTATAACTATTACAAATATAATTTACAAAGTACAAAAGAAACAGTTGGGCTATCTAAAGGCTATATATAAATTCAACATCAAATCATAAAAGTATCTAATAATAAAAAAACTTCAAACAAAATCACAATAACACGGTAAGTATAAATACTATCATTAATAAATAAGCACGAAATTAATAAAAAACAATATAACAATAAATGAATTTGATATTAACAGTTAGGTATATTATGTACTAGGTAGGCGGTAGTAAATATTTCATTATGGATAGGAAACTGAATAAAAACTGGACTGGGATTAAAGAAAAAACATAGAATGCGTCCAGCTGCTTCTCTCCCCGAGCATGTCATAAAAGTCGACTAAAGGATAGTATCCTCCAACATGATGAGATACAATAAGCAAGTATTCCCAAGGAGGGTTGACGTCAGGCAGGCGGCCGGTCATAAAACACCTTAACCAAAACTCTTACAGCATGATTCAAGGATCATGCTGTGCCGACCCCACATAGAGTGGGATAAGGGCAGGATGATGATGATGGAGGGAATTTGAAAGTAGCGCCCTTGACAGAGAAGATGAAGAGTATGTTAGCGTGGCATTGGCATGTTATTCGAAGGGAAGTAAGTCACATGGCGAGTCATGGATATGAATGTGGACGGATACACTGCTAGAGGCCAAAGAAAATATTGATGGATTGTGTGAAAGAGGACATGTGTGTGAAATTATTTAACTTAAAATAATTATTTAGATATATTTTTAGAGCATGCATCCAGTAGGAATTTATTCAGACGACCTAGAGACGACCTTAACCTGAATAAAAGTAAAACAAGTAAATAAAGACAATGTAAACGAAACATCGCACGATTTTCTACAATACTAGTAAAAGTTTCAAATTCACATCTACAGATTCTTTAGCTCGTGTGAAAACGCTTAAACTAATTAATATTAAAATGTTGGGAGCTACTTTTGTTTAGGTGTAATTTTTGAGACCGTAAAAGGGAAAGTTGTTGAACGACTCCATCTTTAACTAGGCAAGTTCCATTCCCAAACATTTTCGATGCACGCTTGATTCATTTAGATTACAGATGCTGATACTGGCTATCCGATGTCTTTGCTCATCGGTGATAAATTTTCCATTAAATCTTCGAGTTTCTATAAAAATTCAATTTCTTACATACATTATATACATCACGCTTGTATCCCTAATGAGGGGGGGGACAGAGCCACAAGTAGGTAATTGAACTGAAAAGTTGACAAACTGACAACTTTTTATTTAACTATCTAACCTAACATAACCCTTACAAAATAATTTGAGTAATACAATATTTTATACGAAGTTAAACCAAAATTATAGAATTCTAGAGTTATGTCGAAAATTATTTTATTTGTAACTAGCTATTGCCCACGACTTTGTCTGCATTGATTTTCATGAGAAAATGTAACCTATGTCCTTCCCTAAGATGTTATTCTATTTCCTTGCCAAATTTTATGAAAATCTGTTTAGCGATCTAGGCGTAAGTAGGTAACAGACAGACAAGAGTTACTTCCGCATAATATTAGTAGGTATGGATTATAAACACACATAATACAAATAGTACTAGAATATGTACTAAACTTTTATAATAACGGATTAGCTATGAAACCGTTCATGCGTAGTCTGTTCTCCGCTTATCTAGTTTAAACATACACCAGTGAGTAATTAAAATAATTGAGATGATTGGATCGATTTCACATTAGATGTTCTAGGAATTGTAGTCAAGACTTCTACTACATCTCAACTGGATTGCAGCAAACATTAAGCACACATAGTAGACTTTATCGTGGATTTTCCACTTACTAGCGGCTGTAGTGAAAAATTTACTAGCTGCCGCCCGCGCCTTCGCTAGCGTGGTACCCGGATAAAAAATAGCCTATATGTTAATCTAGTACATGTTCTATGTATATTCCAAGTTTCATTCAAATCCGTTTAGCCGTTTAGACGTGAAAGAGTAACAAACATCCATACTTCCATATAAACTTTCACGTTTATAATATTACATAGTAGGATAGACTACAACGCGTGTGACTAGTTCTTTAGAACCAGTGTGGTAAAAGCATTCAGAGTGCGCCTCAAAGCCTCTCTTAGTGCATTTGTTTTCGAACTTTTAGATATACCGGTTTCCTCACGATGTTTTCCTTCCGGTATATTACCTATATAGCGCACATAAATTCGAACAGAAAAATTAATTGGTGAGCGATGGGATTTGAACCCACGATCGGAAGACGGGGTACGCAACCTTGTGGTAATTAGCAAACTGAAGTAATGGGTTGACCATATCTGCGACTATGTAAGTGAGTTCTTGAGTGCAGACCGCGATTCGGCAAAAGAAATGTGGGACGCCCTCCGGCTAGGTGGAGTTTCAATCTGTGAAAGGCTGCTGGTAAAGACTGGATGCGTCAAGCTCAAGATTTTTTTTTTAACACCCAACAGTCACATACATAGTCCTGACCCCACACTAGGATTCCCTGTGTCGTGGGTATCAGAAGCTACGAGTACCATGGTACCACGGCACCCAGACCCGGAAGAAATATTTTCAGAATATGCAAGCATTTCTTCCGCAGCGGGAATCGAACCCGCGCCTCTTGCGTCTCCGCCGAGCAATCGCCCACCACGCCACCGAGGCCGTCCAGATAGGGCACAATGGCGCTCATTAGAGGAGGCCTATGTCCAGTAGTGGAGTGCTATAGGTTGTTGATGATAACTCACCTCTTGCAGCCAATCTGCTACATTCATTTAATCATTTTTTGGTAAAAAATGTAAGTTCGTATGAGCTAGTGGCCAACTCTTGTGACGGAGTTTTTAGGCCGCCTAAAGACCTCTGTCATGGCTTAACGATTTAAAAGCCGGGACCGACAATTTATCGTGCCCTCCGAAGCACGGAAGCACTCAGCTCGTAATGTCACAACTTTTTGGTACTTTCGTAAGGTTATATTTACATACGTGTCTACTTATATATTTTTTCGATCAAACCGCTAGAAACGTTAACAGCCATATTTGTCTTGAGACAGAGATTAAGAATTACATCGCTAAGTTTACGAATAAATTTCTTTAAGTTTTACCATGGTGTGTGCAGAAATTTAAATAAGTAGATAGCTCAAGAAGGCAGAGGTTAAAATATTTTACTAAAAACCGGCAAAATGCGAGTCGAATTGGCATACGAAGGGTTCCGTACTACATGTAATTTTTAATATGTCTTTTACTCTAAGTACTTTTTAAATAGGTAGCTTCGATGATCGATTACGAACGTTAAAAAAATATTTCTTGTATGGAGTCCCCTTTTATTAATTTGTTTTATTTTATTTTATTATTTGTTGATATAGCGGCTACATAAATACACACTCTGTGAAAACTTCAGCTCTACCTATTACGGTTCATGAGATACAGTCTGCTGACAGACAGACGAACTGCGAAGGCTTAGTAATAGGGTCCCGTTGGCACCCTTCGGGTACGGAACCCCAAAAATGACACTTGAAATGTTCAGACAAGGCAAAAACAGTTAGAGAAAGTCATAGGCAAGGTGGGTCAGACGGACTATTCGTAAGCAATATATTGGTGTTAATAGACTCTTTATAATAATGTGACGGTAATTCTTTAGTTTCACACAATAATGTTGTCTCAAATATAATTATTGACGTATTTTAATATGATCTATTTTCTTTAATAAACTAAAAAACCGGTCAAGTACGAGTTGATTTCGCACACGAAGGGTTCCGTACACTATAAAAATACTTCTTGTATGGGGCCCCTTTATTTTATTTTTATTATTTGTTGTTGTAGCAGTAAAACAAACACACACTCTGAAATTTCAACTCAGACGCTGACAGAAGGAGGGACGGACGGACAGCGGAACCTTAGTTATAGGGTCCCGTTGGCACCTTTCGGATACGGAACCCTAAAAAATTACGTGAGATCATTTATTATTTCTCTTCATGAGGTCAATGTGAGTTTGTCAATTTATAATACGCCTTTTAATAAACAACAGTCAAATACAAAAAAACTGTTTAAAACAGTCGAAAAAACCGCAAAACGGAACGGTCCACAATGTTCCATTCCAATTAACGCGGCTGACGTCAAAACGCATTGACATTGACATTGCTCAGGGTTGTCAAACGTCAGATGTTTACCTACTGTGAAAAAGCTCAACGAAAGAACTTTCTAAGGTTTTCTTGTGGCGGTTTCAAGCAATTATGTGTTGTGATTTTTCTTTAAGTAATTGTACTTACATGATTAGTAGTCACTCTTGTATAGGTATTTATAAAAATGATTAATACAATAAAATTTATAAACTTACCTATATAAGTAATATTTTTTATACCAGATGTCTGTTTTACTATAAAAATAGCAGAAACTATTTAAAGAGTTATGCTAAGCTTCATCACTCAAAGGGTGCCTGAGGACGGTCGGAGACCTTTGACATTGCTTACTTTTTTTCTGTTTTTAAAGTTAAATAAATTATAAATTATGTTAAAATCAACAAGACTAATATTTGCATCCCAAATGGGGAATGTGAGCATCTAAACATGTGTATTAATAAGATCTTGTATGCCACATTCAAGAAAATAAATGATTATGATTATGACCACGTGGAACACTCAGAATATTATAATAAGACGATCTGAATGCATTAGAACCACAATGACAGAGTTTTGTACACAAAGCTAAAAAAAACTTATTTTATTTATATTGAATCTTTGAAATAAAATCAGTAGAGTCATTTGACGACCTTGGAAGCGTGGCGGGCGAGTGCTTAGCTAAGACGCAAAAGGCGCGGGTTCGATTCCCGCTACGGGAGAAATGTTTGTATGTTCTGCAAATATTTTTTTGGGTTCTGGGTGTTGTAGTAGATATTATAATAATGTATTTACCGAAATAAAGTATATAAGTATTCTATCAGTCATCTGGTTCCCATAGTACTAGCTTTGCTTAGTTTGGGGCTAGATGGCACTGTTTGAAATGTCCACAAATATTTATTTATTACTAGCTGTCGCCCGCGGTTTCGCTCGATTGATCTCCGGACAAAAAGTAGTCTATATGTTTTTTCAGCACACATACTAAGTATACTCCAAGTTTCATTCAAATCCGTTCAGCCGCTACGACGTGATTGAGGCACAGACGTCTTCAGATCCTCACAAACTTTTGCATTTATAATATTAGTAGGATAGGATTTATTTGTATTGGTAACCCTACAGTATATAATAGACGACGACGTTGACATCGTCTGCAAACTCTTTGTAGGTAACTGTACGCTCACATTTTGATGGACCTTATTTTATTTACGAGGTACCATTTTTTAATTATTTTATTCTTTTCGCTTATGGATTTTTGTGTCAGTGGTTTTGCTTTTGTTTGCAAATATTACTGAGTAATGATGATTTGGACTAATCGTTTCAAAATGTTTTAACAAGAATAGAGTATCGTTCATTTCTATATGATCAGTTTTACTACATTCTGGAACTTGTATTTTCACGTATACAGTTTATTAATTTTTGAAGCGCCCGTGGTGTAGCTTGCTTAGACGTTCTTGATTGAACGTTGAAGTTAAGCAACATTGTGCGCGGTCACAATTTGAATGGGTGACCGCAAGTGGCATTACGAGCTGAGCGCTTCCACGCTTTGAAGGGCACGTTAAATTGTCAGTCCCGGCTTTGCCATGACGGAGGCCTTTAGACGACCTAAAAGCTCCGTCACAAGAGTTGCCCACTATCTCATACGAACTTAAACTTAAACGTGCATCGGGTAATAACTAAAGGTATTGCAAAATGTAGGTACTTGGGTAGGTAAGTTATTTTTTATATGAATTTAAATTCAAATTCACTTCTGTCAATTACAGATATCCACACGGATCAATTCCATGTAAGGATATCCTCGACTTGATTTCAAAACATCAAAGATTTTAATAAACATAAAAACATGCATTTTAGGATATCCGCAGTCTACACACAAAAACCGCCCCGTCACGTCACGCCAGGCCGGACACAAGCGGTTCAGCCGGGCTGGCTCTTTCGTTACTTTGTTTCTGTCACACAACTGTCGATTTTGGTCTGTAGACATCAGTACCTCAGACCAAATAAAAAGAGAAGACGCCGCGCCGCGAACAACAAAAGTGAAGCCACACAAAACCGTGCTCCTGCAAGTAAACATACACGCTCACGCACACACCTACACTAAAACCATGCTCATCGCTCTTAGTATGTCACGAGTCTTAAAAATAGAATTATACCTTCCTGTGTAGTGAAAACTTGTAAAAACAGCAGCAAATCACATAAAAAGTCTCACGGAATCACTTTTCACTTGTAAGTACTTCAAATAGCATCGTTTCTTAATTATTATACTATGAATTTAGGTTACTTGGAACACACAACCTAAAAACCTTCGACACACACATAGATAAAAAGGTGGCTTCACTTTTGTTGTTCGCGGCGCGGGGTCTTTTCTTTTTATTTGGTCTGAGATCAGTACAATAAGGTATTGTTCCGTTCCATACAAAAACACTAAGAAACACTTCGTAAAGTGTTATTTCCATACGATTCGGTTTCATTTGGCGAGTTCCAAACTGGTTCAACTGATTACGATGTGAATGACGGGGAAAGTGCTCGTCCAATTCGGCATTACGACGGCTCCCATACAATTTGCGAACGCTTTTCATATTACGAAGGGTATTACTCTTTACGATCGACATGCGATACCCAATGATAACAATATTACTTAAGTGTAGATAAACTCAGAAAGCTCCATGTAAAACCAAAACTGACCAATTGATGAAATAACCAAAGAAAAATAATGATAAGGCAGAGTTAGCGCATTACTGCGGAGTCATACGAGTTAAAAACAATAAGTATAAATAATAATAATAATTAACACCCAACAGTCACATACATAGTCCTGACCCCACACTAGGATTCCCTGTGTCGTGGGTATCAGAAACTACGAGTACCATGGTACCACAACACCCAGACCCGGAAGAAATATTTACAGAACATGCAAACATTTCTTCCGCAGCGGGAATCGAACCCGCACCTCTTGCGTCTCCGCCGAGCAATCGCCGGCCACGCCACCGAGGCAGTCTAAAAAAGCTTAATAAATAAAAAGTTTTGATAGCCTAGTTTTCAAAATCTAAAACCAGTGTCCTCGGTGGCGTGGCATGCGAGTGCTCGACTGAGGGACAAGAGGCGCGGGTTCGATCTCGCTACGGGAAAAATGTTTGCATGATCTGCAAATATATCTTCCGGCTCTGAGTTTTTCAATACAATTCAATATGTATTATAAGTATGTATTAAAAAAAGTATATGTTTCTATCAGCCATAGTACAACCTTTGCTTAGTTTGGGGCTAGATGGCGCTGTGTAAAATGTCTACAAATATTTATTTATTTATTTTGGGTTTGGGTACATATCTAAAACCCAGGTTCTTAAAAAAATTGAGTGGACAAAATGACTTTTACGGTTCATAATCAAAACATCATAATCTACTCTACAACTACTCCTAAGTTTTATTATGAACCGTAATAAAGACATTAGAGCTACTCCTTAGTTATTTATGAAACAGAGGGTTACAGTAAATTATTTGTTGGTACATAATATATGACATAATAATTATGGGCATAACAAGGCTTCATAGGAAAGCGTAATCGCCCGCCCCATCTCAAGGCTCTACAATACAGACGGCATTTGTTGCCGGCCACTCCGAGGTTGTTGATCTGTGATTGACTAAGGGACAACGATCTTTAATCGTATCTAATCAGTGAATATTTGAGTGTTCCTTGATATAAATTTGTCTAAGGGGAATACGAAACAACATCAGTGGGTACGATTTTGAAAAATTATGAACCCGCTATCAGGTTACGGGAAAACACATGAATGTAGACAAACATATTTAACTATAGTCCCTTATCGCTTCTCTTAAAATAATCTACATGCATTATGTATTCCGTATATTATTAAGATTAATTCTGTAGGTACCTAAAAAAACTCGATTCGATTCTCCACATTTTATATTCCTCTTATATTATTTTCGAATCTATTCTATTGGAAATTCAAATCTTTCGTAGTAAAATATGCTCATAACGTATGCTCAATGCCCAGTTGCCCACCCCATCCATTATGACACCCACTGGTGCGTGCCATGACCGAGCCGCGGCAAGCTTTGTTAGTGATGTAACCCATTCAATATTGTAGTATTATCGATACTTTTTCTTTTTTCACTGTATTGGTTCAAACTTTATTTCTATTTGTATTTTGATTTTGATTGGTGGTATTCTTAGACACATGTTTTCTAAAGCATACGTAAGTTAATATTCAGTATAATGTATTGGCGGAGGGCGCTGTTATCTGTGACACAGTGTTGCTCTAATGGAGATAACAATTATTTTTATAAATAAATTTATTTTTTCACATAAAATTGTCTCGTTGCGTAAGGCGGTAGCTATCAATAAAAACAAAATGCTTATTGCAGCAATAAACGATCAAGTATTCACGACAAATAAACGTCACTGCCGTAATCTAATCAGTCGTCACTAGGCACGCACGTTCATCGACATGTAAACATCGATATCGACAAGTAAACATCGACAGTCGATACCTGCTAATTAGTTTGACGGTGAAAGTTACCGACCGACTGACCAAAATCCGAACCCAAGTTTCGGTGCCAATTTAGATCAATTCTACTTTCGTTTTTGACTACTCTTACTTACCACTCACTGGGTGCATTGATTTATTTTGTTACATTTGCATACAATAATATTCATCATCATCATCACTCGTAAACAGTCCGTGAGAGTATAACTATCTGTGTCCAGCTGTAAAAAAAATTATGACATGAATTATGGTTTTATCTAACTATCCGTATCCTAATTATTGTTCTGTCTCGATGTTTTCAGAACTTGATTGATTAAAGAACCAATTTCTCAGTACCCAGTTAGAACGTACCTACTCGTCTGAATGTAGAAACTAATTTATCAGCCAATCGCGTGTGAATGAATATGATTGACAGAAACCATTCATAAAAAATTATTTGCACGAAAGAAACTTTGTAGGTATTGAAAGCTCCCGTAGTGATCAAATTGCACTTCAAACTCTTATACACAAACTCCGTCACAAGAGTTGGCCACTAGCTCATACGAACTTACTTAATTAACGCACGTCCTAGAAGCATGAAACTTGGAGGGTATATTCCTCTATCTATCTATATATTCGGGTCACTAGTTCTTTCGACCCAGTGTGGTGAAAGGATTTACAGTGCGCCTTAAAGGCTCCTTTTGTGCACACATTCCTCTTATGGGGCAAGAGTGCATTAAAAAAGAAATTCACGAAGTTCAACTCATTTTTATAAAAAGAACTCAAAACAGAAAAGTCTCGGGGTATTCCTTTAGTTTGCTCAAAAATCTAGATTAATCTTGATTAGACAGCAGACAGACTTAAACATATCTAAAGGTCTCTAGTACTGTAGTAATAAACATCAAACTTCACAAATGTAAGTTCGTTTGATTCTTAATTATAGTAATTAAGGCAACCATTCTCATAGTGTACTAGGAAACAGCTGTTCCGTTAATTGTGAGAGAGACAATACTGTCAATGGGGACAACTCGTAAACCCAGATCGCAGGCCTGCTGGCACACATGAAGTGGAATTTATTAGGTTCCATTTGTATTGTATTGTTTTTATCACTACCTCATGAGTCTGGATGGAAAGTCACACGAGTCTAGCTCTATTTCCTAAGTCCTCTATAAACAACTTTACCGATAAGTACCTAAATAAAACGTATAAAGGGACACGAAGTATTTATTTACAAAGACAAACTATAATAACATTAAAATGAGCTCAGTTTTCTATCTAAGTTCGTCTACAGATAGAAAACAGAGCTCAGATCACCGACCGCAGGTAAGGTCCCCAAAATGCTGGCGACATTACCTCGTTAGATAGCTATACTTATACTTTGTTCGAGGTAAGCGTCATTTGGTCATTAACCCTTTGGTCATTGGTCACATCGATCAGCTTCTTGGATACCTCCTTGAAAAGAAGCCATGCCTCCGGGCCCCAGGGTCGAAAGTTTCCACGACAAAAGGCACAAATATGTATCCAACGCCTAAGGATGCATATTTCCGCTTTTTGATTATTTAGACATAGACATAGACAACATTTATTTAGTAAAATAGCACACATAACATAGAATTTAAGAATATAAATAAAAAATAGCTAGGCAATTGAAAAAAAAGGACATATTTCTGCCGCTGCTACCACTGCGCCTGCCATAACTTCATCTAAATATAAAAAAAACTTTACGTTATTGACTGACAATCAATGCACAGCTTAGAAACATTAAACGTGGAGGTATTATTCTTTATTATACATTGCTTTTATGGTGTAGTGGTGCACTATGAAAGGAATTCTCGAAATTCAACTCCTAGCGGATGAAAACACCTATTTTATAAACGTAAATTTTATTGTGCATATAAAAGAAAATACTTAAATAATGTGTAACATTTCATGTGACGTGATTTAATGCAGGTAACCAAAATAAAAGTCGATTACACGGTATTACAATTAGCTCAGTAAAAGTATAAGCGAAAGCAAAAGTTTTATCACGAATGTCATTGACCGTTGTCACGAGATTTGACCGTCAAAATGTAACAGTTGTCACCATGTCTCTTTTACCCGCGCTATCAATGTCATTCATCTGTCTTCTTCACACGCTACGCATGACACATTGCGCTCAGTTTGACAGGTTGACATGACGTGACACACAGATAGATCCTCAAAATCCTAGAAGTGACAGTCGCGGAGAAAGTGTAAACAAACGAAAACTTTCATTTGGGCTTGTTCGGTTTGCTTAAGAAATCAATTCAGTTTGGGTTTCTTATATGAAGATGGAAATCTCTTGTGTAATTTTAGCTTTTCTATGAAAATAAATGTGTGTGAATTGGTTATTAAATAACTTATATAACTTCATTATTGATTCTCAATGTTATTAATATTTCAAAAAATTAAAATATTTAATAATGTACATAATTACGAGCAAAAATTACTAATTTTCTCCTCGGTGTTATTTAACTATTACGTAAAAAAGACCTATTTTGCAAATACCTTCCAGAGGCAATGCATATATCTTGGTATTTTTACAGTAGGTATATTATCTGTGGTACTACCCTTGCACACACATTGTCATCGCATTTACTTTCGTTCTCGCAGCACCGGCGCGGGGTCAACGCCCTGCAGATCTAGTTCAATGGTAGGCCTTACCTTAGTCATTGATATTGTTTACGTTGTGACTAGACTGAGACTAGACTTGATTCAGCTATCAATACGCCATTTGATGGTTGTAATTTATTAATGTCTGCCAGTTGCCTTATAGAGTTATATCTAATACATATTTATTCAAACGGCATGCATGACTATCTACAGATATTAATGATACAGTGAAGTAGGTAATTAAATCATTTTTATACATTAAAAGATATCATTTAGTTGCTCTACATATTTCAAAATCTGATAGCTAAAATAATAGGGTCATGTTTGACACCTGTCATTTAAAAACATCAAGACCTAAACACTTACAATCAAACACCGTTCTTTCGTAGCTATTTAGAAATAAATTTGTCTTTTAAATGTTTTATAGGCTGTTTCATAAATCAGTAAAAAATAACGCCTACGTTCACACGTCTATTCATAAATCTGATCTCAAGTTCTCACAAATCATACAAATAATAAATTTCAATGAAGGGCCTTCTAAGTATGTCAAGTAGTGAAAGTAGAGGCATCTCGAAATGGATGCTGTATTTTACGAGATTATAATAAACCTTATGCAATGGTATTAGAGACTATTTCGAACCAGCTCTGTGATGTGGGAGATGTTATAATGAGTAGGAAATTGAAGCGGTCGTGTGGATTCAGTTGATGGATTTTATTATAAGATTGGTTGCAGATAGTTAAAATTAATTCCATGATGTTGATTAAACATACGAATGGATTACTTATGTACTTACATTAAATTAAGTAAGTCTTTATATCATAAAAAATACAATAACTTGTAAAGTCACTTTTGTACGCCATTATACCAGAATCAGTCTAATATTAGAAATGTTGCTCTAGAGTTAGAATCGGTAACTGTGAAGCAATGAGTAATTTAACTAATAACTAATGTGGTCAATTCATATCAGTTGTAAAAATTAAAATTAAATTAATGTTATTAAAATAATTTATTGGCGTATCATTAAATTGGCGCGAAAGTGTAACATTAATGTGACACGCTCATTGCCTACCGAGATCATATAAAAAATATTGTTTGAGTTTACAAAGCATCCGTTTCCGGAACAAATGAATGAGTAATGAACAAATGAACATAATGAGAAATGTTATGAGTCATCAAAAGTTTTCTAAAGACTTGCTGTTACGCTCTTTCATAAATAGTTAGAGAAGATTATGTCTTGATCAGACAAGATTATGTTTATAACCAGAACATTATTCTACTTACTTAATTATGAAATAGAGGGCATTTTTTTGCAGATTATTCAAGACGTTACTTTGTACCGCTGCTAATTTGACACTTGCTTTTTGAATAAGGTTATTCGTAGTTTACTTTTATACATCGACCAAAAACAGGTGATTATTATTATTATTTATTCTGTGACACAGGTGTGGGCACACCGCGCCCTTTAATTACACCGACAATGGACCCGCATACCTCTTCTGAAAACATCACAAAAACGACCCAAAGTTCCGATGCACTTTCTCCCGGTGGTCCCACGGCCGACTTCGAATGCACAGGCGGGAACGCCCAAAATATTCGGTGATTAAAGTTGAAGTCGGTGTGTCTGTGCCTTTACTTTCCATTCCTGCCAATTAAGCGGTTGGCGGCGGTTTGTTGATGTGCTAAATGAGATGTTATTTTGAAAGGTTGTTTCCTTTCGTCAGGGTCTAGTAACCTTTACATTGATAACAAAAACTGACGAAGGTATCAAAACGTGAACTTCAAGTAAGAAAACGTAACCATTTTTATCAGTTCAAATAATATTATCTTATTTTACATTTCGAGAAAACAAGAGTACTTATTTGTAAAAACAAGAGAGTACGTACCTACTTAGTACAGAAATGGTCTAGACGAAGTTAAAGCCTGCGACTAGATTTGTCTCATATCTAAGCAATATGAATAAATAATTGATAGAAAATATTGTTTCTTTTTATTCAGAGAAAACTATCCCTCTTTACATCCAAATCCCAAATGTAGAAGTATGAGAAAAAAATATAACGTTGTTAGTTTTCGTAGCGTGTTAGGCATTTACATACAATTTCACTTTCGAAGGGATCCTGAGCTGAAGGTTGCGACCCAGTCACCCCTGAACCCGGTTCTAGCGCTTCATTGGCAACCGGCGACCTGAGAAAGTTGAATGTTAGAATATAATATATAATATACATAGAATACATTGTGATTTTATCTTTTTACGTTTTATTTGGAACTTGAAAATCCGTGCATCCCAGATTAACTACACACATAATACCTATGTTACTAAAAATACTGTGTTTTACCTGCTTCTTTATCATTATCTTATTGTGATTTTTACCTGTTTGTAATAAACCTTATGAAGTCTTTTTTACCGAATACAGAAGAAACAAAAGTAACCCAGAAAATCCGTGCATAAAACAACCAACAGTCACATATCTACATAGTTTTGACCCCACACTAGGATTCCCTGTGTCGTGGGTATCAGAAATTACTAGTACCAAGGTACCACAAATCCCAGACCCAAAAGAAATATTCGCGGAAGATGTAAGCGTTTCTCCCGCAGCTGATAGACTTGCCCGCCACGTCACCAAGGTCATAATCTGAAAGATATTGAGCTAGTTCATTCGCCATTAATTTATTCCTATCCCTTTTTTGTTCCAGTTTAATCCTACCGCCAAAACTCTTAAATAATGTTTTTGAAAATATTCAAAAATAAAAAGTCATACTAGAAAACCATTAATTGGTAGGTACAAAATAATCCCTCAACTAATAAGCGATAGCTATAAGTATTATGTAATCTACCCAAGGCTTGTGTCAATACACTGTCCGTATCCAATGGTTAATTGGTCACGTTTTGTTATTGTATTAATTAGTCCAATAGAATAAAGTGAATGTATACGGCCTGCTTATCAATACGTGATAATGACACCGAAATTCAAACCCAATTTGTTTAAATTATGGGAAAAAGGGTAATAAGCTCACTATTGTACCTTACCTTATGAAGATAATGGTAGTTTTACATCAAAAGTAAAGTAAAACTAAAAGATTACTACTAGTTTAAAGCAGACTTTGAAATCGTCATCATCTACAGCGTGTGTTTGACCACTGCTCTTTGCTTGTGCCATCCAACAAAGTCCTGTGCTAGCTAAATCCATTTTATAGCCCACGATCTTGACTAAGCATCGTGAGCCCAAATAATATAAGAGTACCTATGTAGTAACAGTTTCAAATCAAGGTAGGTAGGTACTTAAAGAAAAGAGCAAAGAGCTATAGAACTTGGAAACTTTCGGTCGGCCTATTACCTTCCTCCATGTCATTGTATTTTTTTTTTCTATAAGTTATTTTTTTATGGCAACGGACCAGATTTTTTTCTGTCGCATTCGAGCCGTTTCGTAGTTTTTACATAACTGTTGGCTTTAGAAAACGTGTACAATTACCATGTATATGCTTGTCACCATGTTTACAAGGGAAAACTGGAAACCGCTAGTAATATGTTTTTAAAACTAAACCACACAAGACTCCTGAACATGGATACGAAAGTGACATTAACCCACCTGCGGTATTTTGGTCTTCCTGTGAACAAGTCACAATTTGCTTAGCGATTTATGACGTTTGTGCAAAACGTGTCTATCAGCTACATCCAGTTAAAACCAAGTGCAAAAAAGCTTGTGTATAATTTGCAAATGGAAGAGATCAAAGAAGTGTAATTTTTAATTTTCGTATTCAATTCTTCCAATGTTAAAAAAGCATTTGTATCTCTAAGTGAAACTATATAATACCTACCTGATACACACGCTAGTACCTACGCAAGTAGTACGCGTAGGTACCTTCTTGTTGCTTGATAACTTTTTTGCTTACGTTTTGTCAACAAAGTTCGCGTACTTAGAGACACGAGCGAAAAAAATCGAGTCAGAACTACGCGTACACCGTGTATGTGTCACTTTAAAAAGCTATAAAATTAAGTAGGTTTTCCAAGCTTTTACGCTTAATTCTTCAAATCAAGTTTTGAAAAGCCGACTCTACTGCCACGAAATGATGTTTACTTTGAAAGTGATGTTAGTTTGTTTGTCCACAGCTCAAGATGCGGCAGAGACGTGGGATCGCCATAGGCGTGCTACTCATATTACACATGGTGAGGTTTTTACTACTTTCACACTATCATATTCTTGAGAAACTTTCCTGCTGGACTGGGAGTAAAGAAAAAACATAGAATGCCTCCAGCTGCTTCTCTATCCGAACATGTCGTAAAAGTCGACTAAGGGATAGTATCCTCCAACATGATAAGACACAATAAGCAAGTATTCCCAAGGAGGGTTGACGTCAGGCAGGCGGCCGGTCATAAAACACCTTAGCCAAAACTCTTACAGCATGATCCAAGGATGCCGACCCCACATAAAGTGGGATAAGGACAGAAAGATGATGATGATTATGACATTCGGGGCAATTGAATGCAAAATATGTCAATGGTAGGGAGTTTGCTGCGGTTTTTATAAAACTAAAGGCTCAAATAATAAAAAAATTCAAGGGGAAAACTTATAAGTAATATTTCTACACTATTATGGTATCTGAACAAAGATTTTTTCAGTAGATACTCTTTATTATGTAGGGTACATAATATAAAGATCACTGACTAGCAGGTACTTTTTTTAAATTTATTAATGGGCTTTGTCGCTTTGCGACCACATAACCCATATAAAAACAAAAATGTATAAAAAATCAAGAAAAACTTAATTTAATTAATAGCAGGTACTTAGAATAAGGGAATGGCTAAAAGGAAGATCAAAATGGTCGAGCAATCAGCATTTCTTACCATCACTACTTTACCGTACGAGTCTAGGACTCCATTTTGTGAATAGAATACATCCGTTTATTATGACAAGCACGTTTAAAAACAATCTGCTACTGGCCGATAGACCGGAAGTAGAGTAAGTACATAATAAATGACAATAACCAATACACTGTCCGTATCCAACATGGTCACGTTTCGTTATTGTATTAATTCGTCCAATAGAATAAAGTGAATGTATAAGGCCTGCTTATCAATACGTGACTTAAATTAAAAGATTTTTTCATACTTACTACCCATTCAATATTTGTTTTATTTTTTAGTAACATTAGAATAAGAAATGAATCTATTATAACGAACTCGATTGATTTAAAACATATAATAACTTCGAAAATGAACCCTGCCTTCCAAGGTGGTGGGGTTCAAATCCGGTTGTGTATCAATGGTTTTTTCTGTGCGAAAAATTAATGTGCGCTATACCAGTACTCTCAAACGGTGAAAGAAAACATCGTGAGAAAACCCGCGGCTTAGTCAGCTCCGCACGTATTGACCATGTCTTTCCTGTGGACAAGGCCGACTAAGCCGAGAGGATGGAATAGGTGCTGGGCAAGCCTACTCCACCTTAATTCGTCCCGGCTACAGCGTCCCGTTTGTGAAGGTAAAAGTTGCCTCCTGATGCTATATAAATCATCTACTGCAGAGAGTAAAGGCCTTAGTTTAGTATGTATGTAATAAAAATAGTCTATTATCAAAGAAGTGCAATCTAGATTTGGTAGTACAGTCTATACCGCGCTGGTTGGCAGCGTGACCTACAAATTGGAACAACCAGTGCATGTGGTTTGTAAAATTGTAAATAGCATCCGTGTTATAACTATAACAATTTGATACACTTTCTTGATTGTGCCTGCAATTGCTCGTATCGGTTTTACAAGGGTAATTTGCAAATACGTATCAAAATGAATCAAATTCTCTATGAAGAAATTATCCTTTATTATACCATGTCAAACACATAAAAACACAGACATTCAGTAAGGGCATATACAAAGGCGAGCTTTACCCTATAGAGTTTTCTTTCAGCAAACCTTTGAGGCTAGAGATAGGAGTACAAATAAAACAAAGATTGAAGTATAACAGAAACATTAATACTGAGTAAAATGCAACAACATACTAGACCTAATAATTAACATACCAATTTAAAATATATATAAAAACCTTCAATAAAATAAACTACCTAATATTTTTTGAATATAGGTTTTCTTATTTATTTACAAAGACAAACTATAATGACATTAAAAAACTTTAAGATAATAGGTATAATAATAAGAAATGAAAATGAGCTCAATTTTCCATCTAAGTTCGCGTACAGATAGAAAACAGAGCTCAGATCACCGACCGCAGGTAAGGTCCCCAAAAGGCTGGCGACGTTACCTCGTTGGATAGCTATACTTATCCTCTGTCCGAGGTAAGCGCCAGCCCTTTGGTCATTGGTCTCATATTTAACATCATAATATTTTATTATAATTTTATTTGATGTTTCTCTTGTGTTTTTACAATAAAGTTATATTGAATTCTATTGTAAGTATTGTATAATATACCTACTTACATATTATTATATACTATACTTACGTTATAATAGTAGAACTAAACAGAAGAAAAAAAGTGCTCTTTTACTTTTATCTTACAAGATATTGGCAGACTTACATTCACGAACAGCCTGGGGTAATGAATTCCACAACCTTTCAGTATGAACCGTGAAATTATCTATGAAGTAGGAACATTTCACTTAATGAGAGGTACAATTATTTTTATGAAGTGACACAAGACTTGTTTCATTAAAAAAAATTGATTAGTTCTCATTAATTTAGCTAAGTAGGTACTTACTTACTTCACAGACTTGTTAAACAAATTTCTCTTCTACATAATAAAGTGCCCATTTAACTACTGATGCATTAGTCACAGTATGTGGGTACCTAAGAATCTATATATGTTACTCTTCCGTTACTAAATAACTAACTGACTAAAAATAACCAGAACCAGTGCGGTAAAAGGATGTAAAGTACACCTCAAAGGCTGCTTTCGTACACTTGACACGTTTTCGATTTTTTTAGGTTCTACGACATGCCATCCTTCACCGTTTGAAAGTACTGGTAATAGTGCACATACTTATTTCGAACAGAAAAATGCATGGATTTGAACCCATGACTACCTACCTCTCACTAAGAAAGGAATTCCCGAAATTCAACTCCTGGAAGACGTAGCGGAAAAATGAAGCTTGTACGAAAATAACTAGAAGCGGACGAAGTCACGGGGCGTTTCCTTATTCGAGTAATAAAACCAATGTTACTGCTCGAATTATTTAACAAATGATCGAATAAGTATTTTTTGTCTGCTGACCTTTCTGCTTTAGTGTTTCACTGTGTCATTTATTTGAATCTAATCAATAGAAATTAGTAATAAGTAGGTTTGGGTAGAAAGGGTAGCTTAAATCAAATGTTTTAGGTCGAACGGAGTAGGTATATAGTATAAAAAGTAAATAAATTAAATAAAGTTATTAATTTTATTTTTTTTACTTTTTGTACACCACCGTCTTTCTGTTTTTGTTTATCCAAAGGTTGTCTGGAAGAGATCGCTCTTAGCGATAAGGCCACCCATTGTAGTGTGTATTGTTTTTTTTTAATTTACTTTTCTGTGTTTTGTGTGCAATAAAGTGTTTATCTAATTATCTATAATACCTATTAGGTAGAAAAATCTTTGGTCGAACGGGAAGCACTCTTCGAGAGGATACGGAAACTAGCCCGCATTTGATCTGCTGAATCCAGATCTATAAGACTCAAAATGGACGAAGAGGCCTATTATAGGTGGCCAGCTGTGGGTATTACATATACACAGACTGAGATTGATATATAATGAAATGCTCCATCAAACTCTACATTCGAAATAAAACGTTGAACCAAATAGTACGCCAACCGTGTCCGATATCTAGTCTTACTGTGTTTAAATACTTGAAAGTTTAATAATTTTTAATAGACTCACCACTCATGACCATAAACGAGTATAAGTATTTCCAAAGCACCGACAAGAAATCGACACGATTTAAGTAAATTACTCGTCGCGTTCAGTGAATCATGATCAATTTAGATCTCAATGAGCTTCTGAGCTAGAATGATGTGATCCATGTAAGACTGACTTCATCAATTTCATCTATAGCCTGTCTTCACCCTCTCATCTGAACAAACTGTTTAGTCACTTATAAAATATGGCTTTTCTTTACAATTGCTTATTGCAATAAAATTGTTACTAATAAACTAAGGCCTTTTACCATCTATAGTAGATGATTTATACAGCGTCAGGCGGCAACTTTTACCTTCACAAACGGAACGGTGTAGTGCCCGGGATGAATTAAGATGGAGTAGGCTTGCCTAGCACCTATCCCATCCTCTTAGCTTTGTCGGCCTTCTCCACAGGAAAGACATGGTTAATACTTGCGGAGCTGACTAAGCCGCGGGTTTCCTCACGATGTTTTCCTTCACCGTTTGAGAGTACTGGCATATAAATTTTTCGTACTGCAAAATCCATTAGTGAACGATCGGATTTGAACCCACGGCCTTAGAAACGGAAGGCGGGGTCACTACCAACTAGACCACCAGTGCTCTCATATATATACCTACGTATTCGCTATAGGTATTCTAGAACCGTTTACACTAAAGGTATAAGTAGACCGGCGCTTGAAAGTTGATGATTTTTAATCACTCACACATCACAAGAGCCGGCCAAGAAATCGACATCTCTTAAACTTGTTTCTCTAAATTACTGTGATCTATTAAGCTTAGATTCGCCTAATGCTAGTGTTTCTATCGAGCTTGTGTTTTTGCCTCAATTTTCCGCTTTTACGGAACACTTTCTGACTAGCTACTACAAAATTACTGAGCTATTTTTGGATAGCCGACACGGACTGAAAGTTTAAAGGGATTTAAAGTTTAGAAGAAGGTAAGACGGGTTTCCAAAAACCGATTAAGAAACTAATTAATTTCGCACAATTGTTTAATGGATTTCGCGCTCAAATAAATCTTTTCGAGTAGGGACCCACTTATTTAATAAAATCTAGATACCTAACTTAATTTTAACTTTGTCGTCTTCGTTGCTCCTTGGACGAGTTACAAATATTCTTCAACATCTTTTTTATTATTACAGGTCACACACACATCTCTGAAGGATAGGTACATTATGAAACACATAAGATTGTAAAACACCTTGTCCTTTTAATCTTATCTATAAAATGAGGAATATAAAATTAACCCTTGCTTAGCGTTTCTACTGCCCAGATACGAGATCAGGTAGAGCGTCAATGGTTGTTTTGTTTTCAAGGATACAATGAAGTACTGCATAAGTAGGCACTACAGAACTGTGCTAGGGCACAACGATTTGAAGAAATAGAATGAGATACAAGATCTAACACACGATCAGATAGAGCGGCCAAATATGGCCACAATATGTCGGCCCACTAAGCTGACGGACATGGTCAGTTCCGTCTATGTTTACCTGCTTACCCTACTGTGGAAAGTAAGAAGGGTACGCCTCACAAGCTACCAAGTAAACATTGTAGCGACGGAAACGCGTCGATTGACTTATTTCTCTGAATGGAAGTATCTTACTTGATTTCACAAAATGTTTTCTTGAAGACACGTATAAATCAAGTTGTCAGGGGCGCAATCTCTTTAGCTTTTTTTGTATTCGTTTATGGGATCGGGAGATCTTTAAGGGCATTAGTGATCAATGAGATTTTCATTGAGTGGATTATCCCCATTATATGGCAAATATAACTTTCTGTAGGAAATTGAAAAAGTAAAATCATTATTCGTAGATATCGTAAGTAGAGGTATTAATAATAAAGTGCCTCTGTTTCACCACTTAAACTTTCTAAGTTTCATATTAACATAAATTATTATATTACATAAAATTTACTGAATACAATAATATTAAGAGTCTTATAGGTACAACAACCACAGAAACGCATTAAAGACGTAATTAAGAAACACCACCGAGCAAATAAAAGGCCGGTCTGTAATCGAACACTCAATCGAAATGATAAATTAGCGTGATCATAAACGCTGCATTTATTTACGAGGTGCGTGTACCGATTTGCGGCCTGTCATGATATTGACCAACAGATGTCGATTTATGACAATGAAAAGAGTAAAAGCGGCTTTCCCGGCGGCCAGAGGCGGTCACATAGCGACCTACAGCGACGACACACATCGTTGAAATCCTGCTCAGATTTACGACCGGCCCTCAATTGGTTAGCCTACCCTAATTTTCAGAAGTATATCTTTCTGTGAGTAATGACACATGCCAAAAAACGTCTTAGAAAAGTAATCTAGTCTAGCCCAAACTAGGTTTTTAGGTAGAATGTACCTTTGGTTTATGAAAAGAACGTAGTTTCTCACGCGTAAACAAAAGGCCATATTCTGCACATAACTCACAATTTCGGAAACAATCTCGATCGTGACAAGGCGCAACATCCTCGTCCATAGAACGAAAGTAAAATCTAGTCCAAGTGCAACGACCTGAGTGTGACACACTGCACTCGCGGCCGCACCTCGGATGCCTTTTAGAATAGGTACGCTCATCTGCTCGTACGACTTTGGACTTTAACTGTAGGGCTTTTAAAGTATAAAGTGTTTTGGGCGTGTGCGCGGATCTTGTTTGTTGCTTGTTTCTCGTGTGAGGTGTGGACGACTCGCTTTTTCCTATAGATTCTCTCTTACCACAGATATTATAGGGTCATGCTTACCTGTTTTTTATGTTATTGAAAATTTCTAGTCTTGTGACCTCCACTCTCTATCGATTGTAGGTAGCAGAAATCTGTTATCGACTAGAATTAATTAGCACTTATTATTATCATTTCTACAATTTTATTGCTATGTAGATGCTTTTTTTCTGCGAAGAGTTTTTAAACTTGGTATGTTTTAATGGAAATCTGAAAAATCAACAGTGATAAAAAATCAACTGCCTGTTAAACCTATCTAAGCCAATAAAACATACATCTACCCCATGAGTAGGTACATTTTATTTCATATTTACGTTTAGGCAAATAGTCACCATTCAATTGAAATAAGCCAATCATTGACTAGGTACCCAGTTACAAAGCTCGCCCCGGGCTATGAAATTAGAAAGTATTTGGTCTTTTTATTTTTTCGATAAAAGATTTACGAGTGGGCAATGTACTTGTTCACCTTCAATATTGATAGAAGGTGGTAATTATTGAGGCACTGGGATAAAATATTACGGATATAGAAAGTTATGTAAGAGAAAGTCTGCGTATTTTAATGGGCCGTTGAATTCAAGACAAGACTTGAACAGGACATAACTAACTTATTATGAAACCTATCTATACTAAATTTATAAGTGCGAAAGTAACTCTTTCGTTTATCTTTTAACGAAAGAGTTACTAACAACTAACAACTAGAGAACGACAAAACGGCTAGACAAATTTTGATAAAATTTACCTTAGAGATAGATTGCACTCTGGGGACGGACACTAGGCACTTTGTTTGAACCAAACGAAATGCGGAAGTCCTGGGCAACTGCAAGATTAGTATAAAATACCGACCATAAAATACACTATAGGGTTCAATGTAATGATTTGAATCAATATTGGCTATTCATTACTTAACTTAGGTAAGTAATTAAACAATCTGAGTAACCTACTTATCTATAGTGATAATTATTAGGCGGATAAAGATGGGGTCACAAAAAACCAAAATCAAAGAATACTTTAGTCGGTAATGTTTCAAGGAAACAAACCATAAAATCTAAACCAGTTTACAAAATACCAGAGCGGATGCGTGGATGACGATTAGGTGATTTTATCATCATAAACAACTTTCACAGTTTCTTTTTATTTTTAGGAACCAGTAGTTTTCGAACAAAAATGTAGTGAACGCTATAAAAGAGCATAGTATAAGATCTGAGATTTAGTATTCTTTATCTGTAGCAAACTATTTTAGTTTATGATATGAGTAAGAAAGAAATGAATTCCGAGATGACGGCCGATATAGGGGATGGAAGAAAACGTAAAGCAAGAGAGATAGTGATGATGATGATGATCTGTAGGAAACAATATTAAAAATTTTTTGGATAGTTCAACCTATATACAGTAAAAATGCGAATGGATACAAAGTAACCAAAGCTTACCTGTTCCAGAGTGGCACCTTGAGTGAGTCTTCAAACGAAACTGGAGGCGGTGGCAATGCAGCCGAATCGCCCGCAGCCGAGTCCTCACCGGACCAGATGGCTATGGAGTCTCAGGAGAGGGAAACCCCCAGTCACGCGTACAATGGACCCCCACCCCCCGCGCCGCCCCCTCACACGAGGAGGCAGAACCCCCCGCATCATCAGCCGCATCACTCTATTGGTAAGATCTATTAGCCATACCTTTTTACGATATTCAATTCGTTTTACAAAACACAGCCTTATAAGATACTGATCAAGCAAACTTATTACACTAAATATATAGTCGTCAGCACATTTCACAAGGTTTTTGTTTATTCACAGGTATGCCCCGAATAACGAACCACCATCAAATCCACGCAAAGCCCTTCGCCCACGGTCCCCCAGTGAATCATCACAAGAACGAGCTCAACCCCGGCTTCCGCGGCCCACCCCCGCCGCCCGCGCCTCCTGCTGATGCCCAGACATCAGCCAGCGATAAGGTCTTCAGCGGAGCCGGAGACGTCTGGCCAGCGCCCGCACCAGACATGCCCAAGATAGTCTCCCTTGATGTCAAGTGCGAAAAGAACGCTATGCGAGTCTTCCTTAGTTTCGATAAACCCTTTTTCGGTATCGTCTTCTCCAAGGGGCATTATTCCAACCACCAGTGCGTGCACCTCCCGCCAAATCTAGGAAGAACTTCCGCTTCCTTCGAAATTGGCGCTCACGCTTGTGGCACCGCTGGCAGCGGAGACCCAAGATACAGAGGGGACGTTGCAGCAGCAGGCACCTACTTCGAAAACGTCATCGTGATCCAATACGACCCACAAGTCCAAGAGGTCTGGGATCAAGCTCGCAAGCTGCGATGCACATGGCACGACCAGTACGAAAAAGCTGTGACATTCAGACCGTTCCCTGTAGACATGTTGGACGTTGTCCGAGCTGACTTCGCCGGAGATAACGTCGGCTGCTGGATGCAGATTCAAGTCGGTAAAGGACCCTGGGCTTCGGAGGTCTCTGGTCTCGTGAAGATCGGACAGACCATGACCATGGTGCTCGCTATTAAAGACGACGACGCGAAATTCGATATGCTAGTCCGAGACTGCGTTGCACACGATGGACAACGAGCCCCCATTCAACTGGTTGACAGAAGAGGTTGCGTCACACGACCGAAACTCATGTCTAGATTCACAAAGATCAAGAACTTCGGAGCGAGCGCCAGTGTTTTATCATACGCGCATTTCCAAGCGTTCAAATTCCCCGACTCTATGGAAGTCCACTTCCAATGTACGATCCAGATTTGTCGATACCGATGCCCAGAGCAGTGTTCTGAAGGCGGACCGAACGTGATCGCTCCCCATGCTGAATACGGACCTCCTCAGATTGGAGTTGACTCATACCCAGTAGGGGTTGAGGTGAGGAGAGACGGTAGAGTGAGGAGACAGCGACGAGCTACGACACCCGAGAAGGAGGTTGGCGTGAATCGGGTAATCCGTGTGGTATCCGCCGGGGATTTGAACATGGACAATGCAGTGGACAGCGTCGCTCCGAAAATCACTCCAACACCTGGGTTAGTTTGTATGACGACTCCCGGCTTTGCCGCTACTTTGGGAGCTTTGCTAGCCACGCTGCTTTGCTCGTGTGCTGTGTCAGCCGTGTTGTTCCTGAAGCTGAGACCGATTACGACGTTGAAGAAGAAGACGGCGACGTTGGCGACGATACCGCGGCACCCACCGACGGCGCACGTCATATCAAAAAGCCGCTTCTACTCGTAACGACGCGTATTATAACATAATTTGTACATATTAGTGTGATGAGACTGAAAAACATGCCAATATTAGCGTGACAGTGTGCTCAATGAGTATTTAGTAACAATTTCTGCATTTAAATAGTAAATAATAGTTATAGATGGAATAATGACAAATGCCGTAATGATGCTTCAGTTGAATTGTTTCCTATTGATTTTGAATGATTAACAGTTTCACATTGAGTGGAGTCGATACAAATTATTTTAAACAAAACTTAGTATTAAAATATGATAAGTACAATCTTCTGTTACCTCTTTTCGAATAGTGTTTGGAGTAGGGGCAACGGAAAATAACGTGGTAACTCAGCAGTTAGGTGGACCGCTAGCATTTATTTTAAAATAACTTGTCATTAGAAATAGTTTTATTTATTTTAGTTAAGTTATCGTTGTAGTCATTGCTACGTGTAATTTATTTATTTTTATACCACCTGAGTACCTCTCCTTCTTATTTTATTATTATTCTGTTTTTCTCAGTGTTACAATAAAGTTTATGAATTGTTATAGAACATTGTTGATAGCTCTGTATTGAATTGATTTATATCATCGCCAGCATGTAACTGTGAATTTGAAAATTAAAGGTATAAAGAAAATTATGGTCATTTTATTTACCTACCTCACAAGAATACGAACTTTTAAGTAATGCATATACCAATACGGGAAAAACCTGAAATACATGTATGAGAAACCGGTCAAGTGCGAGTCGAATTCGTACACGAAGGGTTCCGTACCATCGTACATTACATTTACATAAATGTTTCTTGTATGGGAGCCCTTTTCATTTTAATAATTTTTTGATACAGTGACAATAGAAGTATGCACAGCACACTCTGCATATTTTAACTCTTTACCTATTACTGTTCGCGAGATATATCTAACCGCTGACAGACGGACAGATAGCGGAGGCTTAGTACCTACTAGGGTCCTGTTAGCACCTTGAGAATACGGAATCTTAAAAACAACAAATAAAAAATGCCCACTCGTACGTTCGTCTTACTTAGGTGACCTAGTAAAATAAGAAACCTTCAATAACGAATACCTTCAATAATCAGAATGAAAAATTATCACGAGTCCTACATGAAAATGTAAAAAGTTCTGAAATTTCATAAGTAAACAAATTGACCTAATTATATTTAGCTATGTATAATTTAAATGTGCATTTAAAAATCTAAATAGGTATGTGATAAAGCCAATATAGGTGTAGCTAGAGATCATTAAATAATGAATCTTTTTTATTCGAAGTACGTAGTTATTATACAGTACAAAATGTGTAAACTTATTTAAACTAAAATTAAGTTTTCTGTCCCACTGCTGAGCAAAGGCCTCCAAGGGCTTCCACTTATCCCGATCCTTCGCAATCTCCCACCACTCCTTGTCAGCAGTGGGGCAGAATAAGCTAGTAAAAGAAAAGAGAAGTATTACATTCATACTTGTAATACATCATTTTACGCTCGTTTCCCAGAGGGATAGGCAGAGGTCACGGATCCTGACTGAGTCCTGACAAACTGCTCTGGCTTTATTCAGTCTCATCACATTCTTCGTCTCGGTTAAGGGTACTCTTGACCTGACCTTTCTTGAAAACATCACGGTCTAGAAATACACGCCTAGGTGTTCTCTTTTAGATAAGATAAAGATCATTTATTTGTCTTGAATATGGTCATAATTTTACATTTTTGTTATTTATAATGTTAATGGGTTCAGCTTATTCAGTCATAATAATATGACATACAAATACTTATTGTAGAGGGAGCTAAAATTAAAAAAGCAATTACAAATTTAAAAAAAAATTCAACGGTATCTCCTTTAAATTTGGTAATATGCTTACAAATATTCTCAAAGAGGCATTAAAATAATAACGAGTTGTATTTCAACATAATTTAATTCCATTAAACAAAATTAACAGGTGCTTACGCGTTAAAATATTCACCGCTTCCTTACAGAAACTTAAAATAAACAAAAAAGTCTAAAATAAATTATTTTAATCCCCAGAATATAGAAATTCGTATAAAATAAATTAAGTACCGCAACCTTAAGGACTGGAATGTTTAAAAATTAAATTGCACTCAGGGAGTCTGTTTTCTAAATGAAAACTCTATGTAACTTACTTTAATAGATTTTTTATAAATGCAAGATTTTTGGGTGGCGTGTCGTATGTAACTGGGATCGGGGAACAATTTTATTATAACGTTTATCGAATGAGTAAGAGTAAATATACATGTTACAGCGGTCCGAAGACCGAACTATCTCGACGACAGGCCGATTGACTGATTCAAAGACAGATGAATTCATTAATGACCGAACTTTTCACAACTACCGTATCTGAGGGGCAGTCCGTGCAAATGTTGTAACATGTGTAATGTATATGCAACCATTAAATAATACCTATTAATTAATAAAAAAATATTGAAAAAAATAATAATAAAAAACAGTTTTTTTACAAGAATTTTGTTATGTTCTATATTATCATTTGATTGTCCCCCAAACCCATTTGTTCTAAACTTAAACAACTAAAAACTTATTCTAATCATAGCTGCATAAAAAACAAGATACATTTAACTATTGAGCAATATCGAGACGAAGAAATAAATTAGTAATTATAATAAATGCTAACTTTTACAAGTCAGAAAGTTCTATCATAGCTTTCATTGGTGTTTTAACTACTTATTTATTATACAGAATCCTTAAATTATTTATAAGTTAAAAATAAATTATAGTATGATTAATACAAATATTTTACAGTTACGTCATATTCCTATGTTAACAAAGTGAAAAAAGTTCGAAAGTAGTTAGGTTATGTTTTTTAATTAATAAATATTTGTCACAAAGTAACTGTAATGTTATCAATTTACAAAATAATTTCAATGCCCCAGTAGGTGATTGAATTTTATAAGACGCATTTTTTATTAATTTATTGCATATAAAATAAAAGCAAGCAAGAAAAACCCGACTGGGACGCAAGATATTTTAATACTTATTCTAATGGCATGACTCGATACTTATCCATATTAAAAATACGTAAAAATTGTGTCAATGTCTACTAAAATGGATTATTGATCGAGCGAGCGAAGCAAGCGAAGATATCAGTGGCAATATGGGCGCTTTGGCGTTGTATGTTTGTGGATAATATCCACAAACATACATAAAGTATGCTCTAACTCTTGTAAGAGCATAACTTTCGAACCGTTAATCCAATCTGTATGAAACTTAGTAGGTCAATAGATTGTGCTATGAAGATTTGCTGGGAAGCTAAAAAAAATAAAAGTTTTTCAAATGTGTCGAGTAGGGTGCTCTATGAGAGGACTTTATTTGTAGATCCCAAAATGGTTTTTTTATTTTATTCTAGGATGTATAGTTTTTTAAATAAAACGATAAAAGTAAAATTTTGAAAACTATTGTAGCCTGAGCTCCCTTTTGTTAGAGTTTAGATGTCTTTGTAGTTCAGGTTAGACTGGACATCAGCTAGATAGCGCTATCGTTGTGATTTATGCGGTATCGCAGTAGTCGTGTTTGCTACGTCTCCTATAACAAATTGGAGTCAAAATAAAGTCTTGATTTTGTACTGTATCAAGATATTAATCTACTCTAACTTTTTATAGATTAGACCATGAGACCTAAGTAGGTAGGTACCTACATAACTATGTACCTATATCACGCAGGTAACAAACGCGCGAGATCTCAGTTTGGGGCGAACTACTGGTTAGAATCAGACACGCCTAAATTTACGGTAGAGGCGTAATTTAAGGCGTAAATTTAAGGTAGATTTAAGACTTGCCAAAGTGATCTTAAGAAATAAAGTATTTCAAAGTTTGACATTTTCAGATGAACAAACGACCATTAGAATTTTCTCAGAATATACGTATATAGTAAATACGTTTCTCCATGGTCAGGTTAGACGGAAATCCATCCAGGCAAAGCGGCAACAAGCAAATAGCGCGACTACTTACTTTTTGAGGTACGAAACTGTACCCAAAGAAGTTGGTTAAAAATGAACTATAAAATTTATAAAAAAAATTGTTCGTTAGTTTATTTTGAGCTGAATTTATGTTCATGTTACTATTTGAAAGATTCTAGACAGAGGCACAATATTTGCGGAACAAAAGTTTAATATAAGTTAGTAAGTATCAAAAATAGTGATATCTGTACAAAACTTAGGATATAATATTATTCACAAAAGTGAAACATTTAAATATCAGGTTCTTGGACTTAGTCCGTAGCACGACCTAGCACCAAACCTTACTTTAGAACCATAGTTACTCAAAATTGTATTTATTATTTATTTCTAACTAACCCTCTTATTCATGTTTCTTAAGGATTTATATAACGTTCTTGTCTTGTTAACTAAGAGTTGACAAAAGATTGTAAAATGTCAACAATTTGTTTATTATTTAAGCCATTTTAGCCATAAAAATAAGATTATTACTAATAAGAGGAGGATTTGTTATTCATGTAAGTCCCTACCTAAAATACTACTAAATTACTATTAGTAAGCAGGTAAGTAATTAATCAATGGGTTGCAAAATGATTTGTGAAGCTAGTCAAAATGTCTGTTCTTTTTATACGCAATTATTTATTTGTATTGAAATACTCGTACTTTTGTTTATACTCGTAGTATCGCGTGTGTTAAACTGTTATTCATTAATTTATTTTATTTATTTATTATTGCGTATATTATTGTTAACAATTAATTTTCTAAATTCTAGAATTTAGTCTAGACTAAGGTCGACTTTGAAAATCTAACTTAAGATCTAATATATTATGTACCTATCAACTACAAAAGTGAAATGAATTTCTATACAGTCTTAGATTAAATTCACTAACGTAGAATCGGATTTTCTAAGCATTGACGGAATTCAAAGTGTTTAAGTATCTTAGGTTTGTCAATTACCTCAATTACCTAAACGTTTAGACAGCTCAAAGACTTTGTCAAAATCCACTCTGTAACTAATAACAAAGACAAATTTGTCATAATCTACTTTTAAACCAAAGAAAGCTCGAAAGACAAATTCGTCAATATTTGTTAATAAATATTAACGAATTAATGAATTTAACTAAGCATTCTAAAGAGTTCAAAGACAAAAAAAATGTCAAAATCCTTCGGTTTACCAATAAATTAAGACAGTATCTGAACAAATTTGCTAAAACTCAAGAGTCAAAGATTTTTTTTAAGTCGAAACAAATTTTTAAATAGTTACAGAACAGTTAAAAGCACTTATTCTTTAATAGGATTTGGATGGTGGGAAGACCCAAGAAGCATCAGAGCTATCCAGATTTTCCCGTTTACTATGAAATCTTAGCAGTTCTTGAGTAAATTTTCAAAAATTCTAAGATATTTTGCGAGTTAAGAGACAAATTTGTCTGCTAGTTACACTTTAACTACGAAATAGTTCAAAGCGATGGTGAAAAGGATGGTGAGGTGAACCTGAAAGCATCAAAGCCATCCATTTTCTCCCGTTTACCAAGAAATTATAAAGTTCTCGAGTAACTTTGCAAGAATTTAAAGAGAATTTTTAAAGTTCAAAGACAAATTTGCCAGCTAGCTACACTTTAACTACGTAATAGTGAAATGCATTTATCCTTCCCTTGGGTGTGGATGGTGGGCAGATCCTAAAAGCCTCAAAGCCATCCAGGCAGCGAGAGAATGTGCGGCCGGTGCTGGAGCATTCACGGCACATTGCGCGAAAGTTCTTGACCGTAGCTTGTGAAGCAGTAATGCGGCGACTAGTGCCGCGCCCGCGGCCGCACCCGCTGCGGATGCAAATAGCGCCCCGAAGGACACTGCGCCCATGCATATGCCGTATACAACCTGAAATACAGAAAACAAGCAATCACAACCATCTGAGTAATCGTTTAGTGATCGTCACGGCCGAATTTTTGTGTGAGACAAGTGTGCTTAGACATTATTGATTGATCGTTGAAGTTAAGCAACGTTGTGCGCGGTCATAATTTGGATGGGTGACGGTAAGTGGCATTACTAGCTGAGCGCTTCCGTGCTTCGGTCGATCCCGGCTCTTAAGTCGTTAAGCCATGACGGAAGCCTTTAGGCGGCCTAAACTCCGTCACAAGAGCTGGCTACTAGCTCATAATGAACTTACTTAGGTACTATAAAAGTCATCAATGATGTAGGGGTGTATGCAATTTTCTTTTTGCTGACGCTTAAGCCTAAACGGCTCGACAGTGTCATACAAATTAGGTGTCGTTGAATTCGTCTAGACCATAAGAATGACATAGGCTAAAATGTCTAAAACCCAATATGGCGATTGTGAGAAGCCATTTTCAATTGATTGGCTGGAAATTCTTAAAAGGGCTACCGAATCTTACCTCTTCCCGTATCCTGCCGCTGAACACAGTGACAGGTTCCCTGGTAGTGGGTCCCGAAGGCCCAAAGTCCAGGTCAGCCTCGGAGACCACCTCGTATATCCCGGACACGCCGACGTCGGCCGAGCGGGCATCGCGGACCGAGCGACGTTTGCGTAGAGACCTGGAAGGATTAGGAATACTAAATTTTATTCTATTGTGCCATGAGCAAGATTATGTAGAAAGTGACCAGAGCAAAGGGAGTAAGATGTGAGGTAAACCAAAGAAAATATAGACTGTGTGAAATATGAGTAAGAAAGGAGTGTTGAGATGACTTTTGACAGAGGGAATTGAAAGAAAAATACATAATTGTGCTTGCGTTGACAGAATATAAAGTAGGATAAGGGCAGGGAAAAACGGTTAGAAGCTATTAATTGTACTTAGCGCATTCATTCAATATTAAATAAATAAACCAAGCTTTACCTAGGTCCAGCTACAGCCGGCCCTGACTGCTTGGCTGAGACTACGGTTTCCATCTTCACATTATCTGGAAGATTCCGTGGGCCGTACGGGAAACGCTCACGTTCAATGTCCGTGGGACGTTCCTGGCAAAAAAAAAACGATGAATATAATAATTGGTAGAGAATCTTAATAGACAAAGACGCAAAATGCAAACATTCGGTCATACCTTTACCTCAGACTACTAAAACTTTGTTTACAAATACGTGGGGCTAATTTTGTTTTGAATTTGAATTGCCAAAATCGTGCGTCACCCTTTCAGTCATCCCCCATGCGATCTCTCACGCTCTATAAAAATGGTAGACAGTTATCAATCCGATTGTCTTATTCTTTCTTGTCATTGTTACAACCAGGGAGCAGTAGATCATTGATAGTTTGACCGATGAGTACGACTCAACCAATCTACGGCTTTATCCGAGTAGGACGTGAAATTACCTATAGTGCACTCTGAATAATTTTTTTCGCCTATACATATGATACAAGTTACTCTGGTGAAGGGTCGAGGGCCTGTACCAGCTCATCCATAGGAGAATGGTCCACTCGGCCTCCATGACGGGTGCGAACGGCTCTACAATATCACTTTTATCCTACAGTGAAGGGTTATCCACAGCAGAGTTGTTCGTCTTGACTATAACGAGAGCTGGAGCGCATTGTTTGAGCCTCCACAATGTCACTACTACTTCCTACTATTTTATACGGTATCGCTAGCTACAAGTTACTCACAGTGAAGGGCCGGCTCAGTGCTTGCACCAGCTCGTCTACAGTAGAGTGGTCCGACTCGGCCTCCATAACTGGAGCCGGAGCGCGTTGTTTGAGCGGCGCGGGCGCTTCTACAATGTCCCCAGAAACAGCGTCGCCGAAGCTCTCATCTAACAATGGCTCGTTTTCCATAGATGACTCCATGTCATCACCAGTTGGGTCGCTGGAAATATCAGAACAAAATAAATGAAATGTTGGTTATCTCTAAATAGTACAAAACAAAGTATATCAGTATCAAATGTAAACTTACAAAGTCACTTTATGACCGACCTAAGGCCATCCTATGACTGATTTAAGATAATTTTTGGCTCATGTCTTACTGAAGGCCCTCCAGGCCTGGCGTGACCCCCGTCAGTTGGCAATGGTCTCAACTATGCCATGCCTATGTCTTACCTAAGGTTTGTCCAAGCAGCCAAGTCGGCAGATCTCCACTTTGCATCGAATGTAGACTTACAAGGTCACTTTATCATCGACCTAGAGTAATTTATGACTGACCTCAGATCATTTTTGATTGATGAAGATATCAAGGTAAGAACCTAAGGTCATTGTGGTCCTGATGCGTGCTGTAATTCTTCCTGTCTAAGGCCCCAGGTCCATGTGGTGTGACCCCCACCAGTTGATAAAGGTCCAGACAGCCATGCCGGCAGATCTCCACTTTGCATCAAATGTTAAGATCGTTTTTTGACTGACCTAGGGTCATCTTTGACTAACCTAGGATAATTTATGACTGACTACAGATTTATATTCAAGCCAATATCTTACCTAAGGTCATTGTGATCTTGATGTGTCCTATCGTCCTTCCTATCTAAGGCCCCGGGTCCATGCGGCGTGACTCCCGCCAGTTGGCAATGGTCTAAACAGCCATGTCGACAGATTTCCACTTTACATCGGATATGTACGCTAAGAGCATCGGGGAATTTGAACGCGTGGAAGAATGCGTAAGTTATTACGGTGGCACGCTCATCCGCCGCTTTCGCTTTCAGAAATCTGGAATTAACATTAAGCTTGGATCAGTTTCAGTTCTACAGGAAATTGGATTTAATTGAATTGAGTGAAATGTTCGTACGTAAATTCTGAACCATGATAATACAATATTTAATTTATTTAGTCGTGTCACAAGTTCTTTCGAACCAGTGTGGTAAAAGCACTTGAACTCCTTTAAACTAAAAGTAGTATCCTCTCATCTTCAAAAAGATCTTGGAACTCTTGGATCAGGAGTGGCTGAAATGATCTTATCTATACTTCTATACTCTATACTAATATTATAAAGCTGCAGTGTTTGTTTGTTTGTTTGAACGCGCTAATCTCTGGAACCACTGGTCCGATTTAAATGATTATTTCAGTGTTGGGTAGTCCATTTATCGAGGAAGGCTATAGGCTATGTTTTTTTTTTTCAAAATTAGGGATCCGTAATAAAATTGCTATTTTGTAACACAAGGTGTAAAATCGAAAACCTATTTTTGCGTGCGCTGCAAAAACTATTGACAATAGAACAAAATGATGTACTACGGGTTTGTAGATTTCATTAAGACCTACAAATAAATCTGCAAGAACATATATCTAGCAATCATGGTTTAATCACAATAACCGATTTTGTGTTCAAAATAATTATTAAATTGTCTGAAGAAAAAAAACTACGTTAAATATGTATCGTAATATTAATCTTTATCGAAATTAAGCATAATGTTATCAAGAGTATTTATGTAGAAGTAAAATACTTTTTGTTTCATCTCAATCGGATATTTCGTTTAAAAGTTATCACGTGTGTAAGATGTTAAGAGTTGGTACCTATTAATGAGTTATGGGCCATAGTCCATTTATTGAGGGAGGCTATAATATAGGCAATATTTTATCTCGGTATTTCCACGGAAACCAGAAAAACGCGGGTGAAACCGCGAGGCACAGCTAGTAATCTAAAAAATTAGGTAGACCGAAACTTGGCAACCATGCAATCACAATCTATTACGTATTTACTCGTATTTATTTAATGCAGGCTAATATAGGTACTCAGACGAATCTGAAAGTATTCAAGTGGTTTCTTTCGTAGCTTACCTGGATATCATCTTAGGCCGTAGTACGCAGCCGTATTCATCTGAGAGCTGGATCACGTGCTCAGACCCGTCCGATGCGGCGCAGGACTTCACCCTCATGTCGAACTCTCCTGAAAATAACAATCATTCTTAAACATCTTGATTTTAAAGAAATACTTAGATATTGATCTGAACATCCTACTAAGATTATAATTCCGAAAGTGAGTGAGGAAGATAGCATTTTGGACGAAATAAGGATTTCATGAAACCCAATGACAGCGCGTTCTAATGGTACTAGTGGCGCCATCTAGTGCTTAGATGTAACGTAGTTGGTCATTAATAAATTTATTCTAGGTTAATTTGTATTGGCTTTTATCCTATGAAGGTACTTGTATTTTTATTTCTGTTGATAAAGCGTCAATAAAAATACAAAATTTTAACTCTCTGCCTATTACGGTTTATGAGATACAGCTCGTTGACAGACAGACGGACAGATGCCCATCTGACAGCGGAGGCTGACAGGGTCCCGTTGGCACCCTTCGAGTACAGAATGAACCCCAAAAATAAAATATGGCTGACATTATTGCGGTATTTTTCAAACCTTCAAACGAATTTTATTTTTTTACGGAACTCACATAACTTTACAAATATTTACAAACAAAATGCTGAACAGTACGTGCCTAAATAAGTAAACCAACATTCTATTTAACTTAAGATAAGAAGAAATGACCAACAAACATAAAGATCGTTTAACTAAAATAATATGTAAAAAGAAGAAGACAAATAATACATTAACGAAGAAACCGGTCAAAACAATAGCAACTATGTGAGCCCAAACCACACCTTTGTGGTTTAAAAAGTTTATGGCAAACAATGCACAGTGAAGAGGAGGGAGAATGTCAACTAATGGTGTTATTGCATCACGTCATTTACCGATGTACCTTCTAAACAGGAATACGGTACACGATTCCCGATTATCCTACCTTTTCACGCCTAAACTGCTGAACAAATTTTAATGAAATTTGGCAAGGAGATAGATTCCATCCCAGGGAAGAACATAGGCTACCTTTTATCCTGTAAAACGATCCCAAAATGGAAAAAGGATGTAAAAAGATAACCAGGATAATGCATAAATACTTCTTAGATTTATACAATTTTGATAATGGACAATGTCATTCATATCAATCGGGTCGTTAGCAACTCTCTTTTTCTTGCAAGGCTTTGGGTAAGGGCCTCTAGCTGAAACGATTTCATGATTTTTGATTTGTCGGATTCGTCTCCGCCCCAAATAGCAGAGTAAAAACCTTATAAAACATTTAAAAATTTGCATTATTAATTCTAAGGTGGTACGAAGTTTGTGAGGTCAGCTAGTACCTCTATATCTGAATCTCGAAGCTTCAAGTTTCGATGAATGACAGACAGAAAGTTTATTATTTCGTAAAACAAAACGCCCAAATAACACAAGCCCGCTGAACTAAAGGCAGAAAGCATACAAGCTCCATTAAAGTAACATCGAAAGTGCGTAAAATAGATGTATCTACGTTATTTAGAACGTAAAGCAAAGATTTAAAATGTACACATGGAAGGCAGCGTTTCAAATTTCTAGCCATTTATAAATAAATAAATAACACCCAACAGTCACATACATAGTCCTGACCCCACACTAGGATTCCCTGTGTCGTGGGTATCAGAAACTACGAGTACCATGGTACCACAACACCCAGACCCGGAAGAAATATTTACAGATCATGCAAACATTTCTTCCGCAGCGGGAATCGAACCCGCGCCTCTTGCGTCTCTACCGAGCAATTGCCCGCCACGCCACCGAGGCCGTTATGTTGCCCTTATATATCACTATTATATCACTGTTAATATAAAATACTAGAAACACCAATAAGATTAAGAAATTTCACATTCCACAACTAAATAAGTTATCTACTACTAATGTAGTTTGCGTGATGGTCAATGAAGGCACCCGCACGATTGGACATCGTCAATGCACTGTCGGTCCACTTTTAAGATGTGTTTCGTTTGAGGTGAAGCTACGAATCTTTGAGAGCAAAGCCTCAATTTAAGCAAAACTTGTAACTAGCTTTTACTCTCTTTTTTAACCACTTCTCTCAGACACTGACCAAACATCAAATTTCTGTGATATAAATGATTATCCTGGGTGGGATAGAACTCACGAAATACAGCGCAGACGGCAGAGAGGCCAACATTAATATAAAGCCAGTCAAAAATAACTTAAAAGATATCTGAGTAAAAGACCTCTATCGAAATACTCTGCCTACTCTTTCAATTTCAATTTAAGAACGCTGGGAGTCAACATCTCAACTAACTTTACTAGAACTTATGTTAACTATTTAGGTTATTTTAATGTTGAACGCTGAGAGCGACGGTAAGATTTTTAGCTCACTTCCAGTTATGGGAAAACAAGGTAAGTTTAGCCTTTACATAAAAAACAGTTAGCCTCTCCGTTTGTTTACAGAAACGCCCACTTATAGTTTTTATCAACCCGTCAGACCGGAATTAGGAATTCGAATGCATCTTTAATCTTATACTATCTAGGAATCTGATGCGCTCTCGCGTTTGGAGCCTATAGCGGACAAAATATTACAGCGGAAATTCCGCTCTGCTCATAACATTGTCTAAAATTGCAGTGTTTTTGTTAATTCAACCATAACGTTTTTTGTAGCTTGTAATACTTACACATGAGCTAAATTTTACGACACTTTTCACGCTAAGTTTTGTTATTTATCAAAAAAATGTATTATTGTGTTGGAATGTACAAAAAGCAGCCATTTTTGAAGGTATATACTACTCCTATAATAAACTGCCTTAGTTTCTCGTATAAGTAACTTGTCATATTAAACCACAGAGTAAAATATCTTTAGCAATCTACTCTTTTCTTTTTTCCTCTGTGACACTGAATGGTATTTGTTTAGCGGCAAATCTATGAGGAAAACTATCCGCTACCATTTCTAGATGCAACCATCCGTTACATAGGCGTAGAGCTTCAAATACAACAGTTTTCGTAATAGTATCCCACATATTTACACGTTTTTATCGGATCTGTACTAAATGATACCAGTTCTCAGGTTATAAAAATAAATTTACACTATTTAGCAGAGTATTGCTTAGTTTGTATCTCGTTTTTCTGGCTGATCTTTGTTGGTGATAGAATAATGTAATACACGTACTGTCTTTTTCATGCCATGTTCATTTATAAAGATAAACAAATACCTTAACAAAAAATATCGAAGTTGATGGGAAATACCTTTGATGAAATAATTTATGAAAGAAAATAAAATTCGGAATAATTCCACATGTTTTTTGGACAGATTTGTACAGATTTTTCACTATTTATTTTCAGTTACTCTATGAATGTACATGTTAAATTAAATCCGTATAATAAATCGTTCAGTCTCGCTCGTCCTTCCACGCATTGCGGCCAGCCCGTTAAGCAAACCCATTCGCTCATATTTGTCCAGTTTACTTTTTACTATTTAACCGTACCGTTAACGCATGTTTGCGTTATTGCCCGCCATTTTACCAGTTCGCTGCGGATACCATGCACTGAAGCGGTTGCAGACGAGACGATAGCAAGTGCACTTTGTACCTAATTTTAACATCTTTTTTTTAAATGACGACCCCGTTTTTAGTTATACTTATAGCTAGTCCCCCCGCGGCACTAATCGGGTGGTACCCGAATAAAAAGTACCCTATGTGTTATTCAAGGTCATAAATTATGTGTAGTTTAGGTTTCAGGCAAATCCCTTCAGTCGTTATGGAGATAAGAGGGAACAAACATATACCTAGACACACTAAACAGCACAGAAATTTTATGTCACACGATTTTTTTAGACTATTATCATGATGTGATGATACTTATCTGGGTACTAATAAAATAATTGAGCGGATGCATTGAAAAACTGTAAAATTAAATGACGGCAAAGTAATTTTGTAATTTTAAAGAAGCTTCTCTGATGTTGCAGGTGGAGGTAATCACTTATCATCAGGTGAACTACTTACTCCTTTGCCCCCTCTTCCATAATAATAAATAATACACAGCGCCATCTAGCCCTAAACTAAGCAAAGCTTGTACTATGGGCTGATAGAAAACTTATATACTTTTATAACTCTTTTGTGAATACATACTTATAATACTTAATACTAACATCCAGACCCGGAAGAAATGTTTGCAGAATACTTCTCCCGCATCGGGAATCGGACCCGCACCTCTTGCATCTCAGCCGAGCACTAGCCCGCCACGTCATCGAGGTCGTTATAAAAAAAAAGTAATTCACCTATACTTTACAAATTGGATGGCAAATCGGGCGCATAATCACCGTGATTATGCAGCGCGTGGAACTTTCGGCAGGAAGTAACAGACTTTTTTCATATACTGTCGTTAATATTTTATGTTTCCTCAACTCTTTAGCGGATTAATGTTCACTTTGCGGTAATGTTAGTAATACAGAATGCGGCCCGTGGATATAATAGTTTCTTTTATTTCTTTATAACGAGACGGAGCGGAAACGTAAGCCAGCATTTAATATCATATCAGCTGATTGAAACCTGATATACAACATAAGCTATTTGCCTTATAATTGGAAGGGTAGGCAGTTACGAGCCAGACAATTTTACGGCTAAAAATTTCATCGGTAAGTTTGAATAGAGTAGGTATATTCGAGACGGAGTTTACATGAGCAGAACGTCTTCGATGCGTTTGCGCAATATTAAATTTGAAAACAATAAAACGTATTTTCAGACAGCCAACCGTGTCAAACAAACCGTGACACGTGACAAGGAAGCCGGTCCGTCTTTAATTGCCGTGACTGTTTTGCTGTGTTGCAATTTATACAGCTCTAAGGGTCCATAGTCCGTCACGTCTTTTAAGACTGGAGAAAAACCAGGCGGGTTCTTTTGAAAACAATAACCGTAACAGTTAATTAGTAGAAGCGCTCGTGGCGTATCTTGCTTAGGCGTTCTTGATTGATCGTTAAAGTTAAGCAACGATATGCCCGGTCACAAATTGGGATGGGTGACCGCAAGTGGCATTACGAGCTGAGCGCTTCCGTGCTTCGGAGGGCACGTTAAACAGTCGGTCCAGGCTTTCTGGTTGTTATGGTACGATGGTACTCGTAGTTTCTGATACCCACGACACAAGGAATCCTAGTGTGGGGTCAGGACTATGTATGTGACTGTTGGGTGTTATTTATTTATCTATAGGCACGTAAGTTTTGTCGTAAAAGTGAGAATTCTCTACTAATATTTCTATTGCAACTTAGTAATAGAGATATTCACTGCATTGTCCATTGTTGGTTAGAGTTATAGCCCTGGGGCGTGCAAAACGTCTTGCAGAAGCAATCGTAGAGGTTACTACCGATAACCGTTGAGAAAATCTGTGCAGATAAGTGAGCGGCAGAGAGTAGACGTTTATATTGTGTTTGCTATTTTGCTTGGAATAATGAATTAGAGGTGAAATTTATCGAATTCTTTCCATCTGAGCCTATTTTATAACTACAGTCGAACCCGGCTGCAGTTTGAATATCGTCGTCCATACCGGATGAGAAACAGATCACCAGTGAGAAAATTGAGAGTGTGGATAATTTGTTTCTTCTTCGAGAAGTCTCGGCGAAACTTCTCACCAAGCCTTCTCGCCGTGAGTCTAGAGGGGCTATTACGTTACTGATTGACTGACAATCAAAAATAAGTCCTAAAAGCATGAAACTTGGAGAGCCTATCCCTCTTATGGTGCAGTAAGAAAAGTATTCCCCAAAATTTAACTTCTAGAGTTGAAGTTAAGCAACGTTGTGCGCGGTCACAATTTGGATGGGTGGCCGTAAGTGGCATTACGAGCTAGCGCTTCCGTGCTTTGAAGGACACGTTAAATTGTCGGTCCCGGCTTTTCAAGTTGATTAGCCATGACGGAGGTCTTTTAATAGACGGCCTAAAAAATCCGTCACCAAGAGTTGGCTACTAGCTCATACGAACTTGCTTACTTTTTAACTTCTAAAGGACGTAGCAGAAATTCTACTTATTTAATCATCGCCGTCAATGTTACATTGCCAATATAGCGGACTCAATGGCCCATGTTAACTTTGTATGCCTTTGTGCGGTCTTATATTCCATTAAGTCAGTGACCAAACGGTTCTGTAACCATAGTAGTTAGCAGAACTCATTATAGAGGTTGGTGGTCTATGCCAGTTGGTTTATGCTGTGCCACCCAAAGCGCGGTTTTGCAGTAGAACTTTTAATTTCATAAGACAGGTTATTGTTTAAAAACAATGCGTGATCAAAATAATATAAAGCAAGCATAGATTATTATTTATTAAATTTAAGAGATAGCTCTTGTCAGTGTAATGATGTAGTTTCCTGCATTTTTCCATGTCAATCCAGCACATTTACTATGTATATTTCAAGTTTAATTCAAATCCGTTTAGCCGTTTAGGCGTGATTGACAATTTTGTCATACAAACATCCTCACAAACTTTCGCTTTCACTTTCAAGAGAAGCACTTTTCTTTAACATACAAGTTATATTAATAAGTACCAATAGATCCTTTAAAAGGTCGAATAGTTCATTTGAATTATTGTCTAACGAAAATGGTGCTAGGAACTCGAATTAGTTGTCATAAATTTTTTTTAGAAGTTTGACTATAAACGTGAGCGTCGGTCTTCCCACGCACTATTCTTTGATCAACCGTTCGAAGTGATTGTTAAGAATTCCGTAATTAAATAAATAATTTAATATAGCTGACCAGTAAACATTAAGAAAATATATAGAGCCAAAGACACAGTCTTATACAGTTCACATTCCAACGGAATTTTTCTCTTGACCAAAGAGCTAAAATTTGACAAGATTGTATAAAATTTGTCTTGAAAATCTTATTGAAAAGCCACGCCGTCAGTCGACTCTTTGTTCTACGGACTTCGTAAATTCAAAATTCAAAAAGAAGCCACTTTATCTATGTTACGAAACTCTCAATCTAATGAAACAAATTTCCACGCATCACGGAAAGTCATGTTAAAACATTTTACAGCCCTCAGACAATAGACGATTTGAAGCGAAATCTGAGCGTAATTACAAAATTACATGTATCTGCTGAGTTATAACGCGGCAAATTATTTGAGTGTGAACTAAAAACTAGTATTTTTTAATAATTATGAGCACGCAGAAAGGTCATTGATACTGTAAAAGTCTAGACAATAGGCATTTGAGGGCGACGGAAACGATTACAAAATATTAGTGAAGTGTGTGAATGTGTACTTTTCTGCTGGGCTGGGAGTAAAGAGAAAACAGAATTCTCTCCCCGAGCTTATCGTAAAAGTCGACTAGGGATAGTATCCTCTCCAACATGATGAACAATCAATTTGGGTGATGGGCTGATCACGTGTCACCATGGTCCACCATGCATCTTGGGACATTGCTTGAATCAGGAGGGCTGCAAGTTGTCTTATGATTACTTATAGCTTTGCCCATCCCATTAGGGATACGGGCGTGATATTATGTATGTTTGTGTGTGCGTTTGTTTGTATGTACCTGTTGTCAAATATGATCGCGATTTCGGTAGTTCCCCTACAACACCTTCCAAGTTTTATACTTCTAGAACATAGGGTTTAGACTGTGTGTTGATTCTCATGCAGTCAGTAACGTAGAATACATTATATAATTGTATAAAATAAATAAATAAAATATTTCTTAACATTTAACACAGCGCCATCTAGCCCCAAACTAAGCAAAGTTTGTACTAGGTATCAGATGGCTGATAGAATACTTATATACGTTTTTTTAAATACGGAGTTATAATACCACAACAACTAGACCCGGAAGAAATATAAGATAAGAAAAACGCTAAGTACCTCGATAGTCATTTATAGCCACGACGAGTGTGAGCGTGGACCCCAAAGGGACGATGCCAGAGACTGGCGCCGCCCAGGGACCCTTCCCAGCTTGGATCTCCATCCAACAGTCCACGTTGTCACCTGAAATAAATATCAAATAAGTAAATAACTCGGTCAACGATTTTGACTGTATCGTCTGCCCATCTCGCTGCAGGACGACCCACATTCCTATAACCACACCTTGTCCACCATTATCATGTCGTACACCATGTTTTTCTTCACCGTTTCAGAGTACTGTAATTTGTCGAAGATAAAAATCCATTGGTGCTCTTTGGATTCGAACCCACCCTTAGAATCAGAAGGCGGGGTCGCTACCAATAGACCACCAGTACCATGGTGTCTAAATTGTCTAATAGGTGCCTAGTGGTTATCAAAAACTACGAATATCTTTGGTACAACAATACAATCTCCTTTCTAGGCGATTTTTTTTGCAAACAGGCATACATTTCTCATGTCACAGAAAAAATGTTACCTAGTAAAGGTAGATGACAGGACCTAATTCTCGAGAAGAAGAGATAAAATCACGTCACATAACTATCTTAATAACTGACAAAATGTGTACCATTTTTATAGTTTTTTACAGTTTTATCTACTGTGATAACTATGTTTATTCCTCAAGAATCAGTGCGCGAAGTGTCCTTAAGGCGCACTTCAGATCCTTTCACCTCACTTGTTCGAAAGAACTAACGATACGACAGTAGTTGTAGACTTCTCAATCATCATCATCAACAGCTAGATTGCATTATATAGACCTCTCTTAGATGTACAGAAGTGTGTCGCCCGTGCTGACACCAACCAAGGGTCCTGCCAAAAAACCAGCGTTGCATCAACTTCTTGTTGAGCAACATAATGCTGAGGCAGGGCCTTTTGGTTCATTGTCCTCACAATGCTTACTGTATTTTAGTAATAGATAAATTTAGTTATTATAAGTTGGTTGCATGTGATAAAATGAACCAATAAATGTATTTTCTTTCTTGCTTTCTTCCTCCATTGTTTGTGCCATCCATCAGGGTCCTGCTAGCCTCACCCATCCTCGAAAATCGATAAAAATCTTACTCCCGAAAGGAACATTCCCAACTCACCTCTAAAGTCCAGCTGCACCACATCCAAGTCAGCGATGACCATGGGCGGTTTAGACGCAGTCTTCTCGTAGTCGTTGAACCATTCACACCGCAGCCTCTTAGCTTCGTCCCACACTTCGAGTAGGTCCTTGTCGTATTGCACCACTACTGTATTCTCGTAGAACTGCCCGTGGAGGTCTGGAAGGTATTGGTCAATAGATTTGTAAACATTAAAATGCTTATCAAAAACATGTAATGATGATTGCAATATATGGAGCAAAACGATCTGATTAGTCGATGGACCTTAAGTTAGTTTTGACCAGCCTTTTTGCTAATTTTTTTAACGGTTCCTTGTGCTGTATAGCAGTGGAAATTTTATTTCTCAAATCCTTATTATTGCAAAGGCTTTACCTACGCGGATGTACGCACGCAAAAAGTGGAAGTTGTTCAAAGAACGCGGATCGAACCAGTAGTCTTGGGTCGAGGGCTCACAAGCGAAATTGACCCTTAAGAGCCAGCTAACACCCTTCCATCGCCACAGCCATTAGGACATTAATCCTCACGAGTTTGGTCGCGGTTGACGTATTCAGACTCTGTATGATAGGGTTTAGAATCGCGAAAGATGGAGGGCAGACGCGGATCGGTGGCACTTAGAGTCGCGAATAGTGCGCGGTCTCAGGAAGGAAATACGTTTGGATGTGTGGATTGAGGGATGGCGGCGTCTCGCCGCCCGGTTGATATGGGAAAATGTGCTTTGCGAGCGCAGCTATGCTGTCGGGCGAGCAGCGGTTCCGAGAAACAATGCGCGCGCGCAAGCTTCGCAGAAGGAGCGGGATGTATGCGCCGTCCGTTATACACACACGCGCTGGGCACAACTAGGAATTGCAATGAGAAAAACTCACTGACTTTGTTGAAATGGGACCAACGTGCCGTAAAACTCGATCTGCTGCGATTTATTGCTAAATTGTTACGAATTACCGATGGATACTGGGAATCGAGGAACATGGACTGCGGGCGCGGTGAAAACGTCGATTCGCATTTTTCGATGAAAATATGCGAATTTTACTAGAAACCATTAATTTCTTGGTTGCTAACTTTCAGTACTTTATAGCGTTCATGATAACTCTTACTGTTGATGATACCTTATCATTTAAATCCTACTATCCTACTAATATTAAAAATGCTAAAGTATGTGAGGATGTGACGATGTGACCATGTTTGTGCCTCAATCACGCCGTAGCAGCTGAACGGATTTGAATGAAACCTGGAACATATATAGTATGAATGCTGGAATAACATATAAGGTACTATTCATTCTGGTATCACGCGAGCGAAGCCACAGACAAAAGCTAGTATTTTAATATTATAAAGCCAGGATTTTTTTTGTAAATGCAAATATGATACAACACCCAAATTAAATTATTTTGGTGCCTACTTAAATAAATATAACTAAATTGACAAAACAGTGATTGATTTCTATAATAATGGTGATTTTTTTATTACAAATAAAACAGTTAAACTTTTATTTTCGAAGTTTATAGAAAACAATGTATTGTAATATTTCCTTTAGTTAGACGATTGCCGACAAGCGTGTAGCGAAGCGGAAACTCACCTAGTTTTTAATACGAACTAAAATGAACCTTACTTTGTATAAAATAAAGCACAATTTACTCTGGCAAGTAATAGAAATATCCTTTATCTCAAAGCTCTATCATAAACTGTTTAGGTTCAAAGCTTGATCGTTGTGTCATAAAATACCATCAAACGAGATTTGCTGTCTAGTTAAAACAATTTACTTTCTATTTTAAATTGAGCTAGTTTTAATGAAACTTGAATTCATCTTTGTCATTGCACTTATTGAATGCCAGTCATTGATTAGCTATCATAATGTATTTCAATGCACGTATGGTAGTCGCCTAAAATCATAACAAACGCTGAACCTAATAAAATGAAAACTAATAAGTTAATTAGGTCAAACTGTATTATTTATCCCAATTCATTCAGTCGCTACCGTGTTTGGACTAATATCGAAACATTTTTTTAAAACTTTATGAGAATTGCAATATAAGCACACTTTAAAAAATCATAAATATCTTATCTTTGACGACCTCGGTGGCGTGGCGGGCGAGTGCTTGGCTTAGACGCAAGAGGCGCGGGTTCGATTCCCGCTATAGGAGAAATGTTTGTATGTTCTGCAAATAATTCTTCCGGGTCTGGGCGTTGTAGTATTATAAGTACCTACTTATAATACTACAACACCCAGAGGTATGTATTTACATAAGTATTCTATCAGCCATCTGGTGTCCATGGTACGAGCTTTGCTTAGTTTGGGGCTAGATGGCGCTGGCTGTGTCAAATTTCCACTAATATTTATTTATTCATTTTATTTATTTATGAGATAGGCCGTGTGTGTATTTTAAAATTCAGCTCAACCCGTTCAGACGGAGATAAACAAACACACTTACGAACTTTCGCATTTGTAATATGAGTACTATTATAAAAGCACACGATAAATTCTCTAGCGATAGATCTCCATTAGAACAATCTGATGATTCGAATGTATTTATTGATTTCACGGCGGTCTCGGTCTATTAACGTTTAGACCGGAACGCAATCGTTTCAGAGCTGTATTCACATGGTTTGTGACGAGATTCCTTATGATTCATCATCATGTAATAATAATTAAGATTTAATCTTCAATATTTCAGTTCACAGTCTTAATAATAGTAATGAATTAGTTAACATATCCCACAGCGCCATCTAGCCTCACACGAATGTTAGTTCTCGATGGGAATTGAGCCCACAACCTCCAAAGCAGGAGGGAGAACCTATCAATTGAGCTATGTAGTCAGTCTTTAATGTATAAATGAGGAAAACCCTCTTATAATTACTAAGATGAAACTACCCCATATTATATTGTCGTAATAGTATCATCTCCAACATGATTCACCATCCGTTTTGGGATTTGAAATCAGGAGTGACTGCAAGTTTTCTTATGATTACTTGTGGCTCTGTCCATCCCATTAGACATACGGGCGTGATAATATGTATAATAACCGCGCTTTAAAAAAGTCTGTGGTGGATGAATGAAAACTTTTTGATGCAAAAGCAATTACTTCGAGAAAACTTTTAATTATAAGGAAAAAGAATGGTTAGGAGTGTCTTAATTTGTGATAAGTAATTCAACTTGATCTTCAACTTTATTCCCAAAGTAGACAAACTAAAATTAACAAAACACGTCAATAGCTCCATCGCATCACCTATTTCATCTGTTTATAGAAATTAATTAAATTAATTTGAGAGTTTGAGCTCATTGACGCGATATATGAAATGAGCGAATTCATAGAAATTAATATGCAAAATGTCATACCTGGTTTGGTGCCGCATTTCGCATAAGCGATCCTGAATGAGAAGTAGGTCTGGCCAGTCGACGGCGGTACGTAGACGCACCTCGGGTCACCGTGCTGACCTGCGGAACAGAGGTCAAGTTATATTGGATGCACATTTAATTTGTAAGCAGGTTAGTAGCTACAAGTTTACTTCACAGAAACGGAATTATATTTCTGTGGAATGACAGTGGAATTGGAAATTAATGTAAAAAGTATACAACGTGCTTTTGCTTGTACGACAATAAACAAAAACATATGTTCGGTATTTTGAAACATAAGCAACGCTTTTTATACATTTTGCGTTAATTTTACCCATCAATTAATGTTTCAACAAAAACCAAGTTTTACACAAAATCATAGATAAAGAGGTGCACGACAGAGTCACGCATCCTATCTATGATTTATCAATGAAATTAGAGTGCAAAAGAGCTATATATACATAAGTTGCACTAGTTAGAAAGATACACTAACGACGTTGAGTTTCAAATATGAGCTCATAATGTTTTTAACAATAATACAAGATTTCTGACCATCTTCTTTGCCAGTATTTTCATTTAATGTCGTTTAAGCAAATACACCCTAATAGTCGAGCATTGTGTTGTCCGGCAGTCAAGATAAGCATCATAACACGTGTGATGACATGATAAAGTAGTAGAAAACATGTGGTCGAGTAGTAGTTGCCCCGCCTTCCTAAGGTCAAATTCGGTCGTGCACTTTAGAATTTATGTTCGAAAAATGTATGTCCTCTATACCAGTGCTCTCTAAAAAGTTTGAAAACATCCGTCAATCACACGAAAAGAGGTTTTAAAGAAAAAAATAAGTATCCACATAGTTATTGTAACATCTCTATTATATAATTATCGTATTTCAGAAGCTAGACGAAAATTGCCGAGGCACATAATATTTGTGATACTACTGTCCTTCTATTTATTTAGGTACAACTTGAGCAAAGCCGCTGGCAGACTATTTCGCATATCATTACAAAGTGATGATTATAATACTCTATTCTAACAGAGTGGTAAGAAAAGTCACAGATACAAAATGCTTGTTCCCACAGTAAAGTCGCCTCCAGACTCACGACGAGAACCCCCGAGAACACCCGAGAAGCATGAATTTGATAAGTTTCGCGCCGTCTCGTTCTCACGCTTGCCTGTTCTCTGTTCGGTGTCGGTTTTTTTGCCCGAGACAAAGGATTTCTCGGGCGAGAAGAGAAAAGACTCCTACACTCACGTTTTGTATCTGTACAGATTAGTGAGCGGCAGAGAGTAGACGTTCATATTGTGTTTGCTATTTTGCTTGGAATAATGCATTAGAGTTGAAATTTATCGAATTCTTTCAATCTGAGCCTATTTTATTACTACAGTCGAACCCGGCTGCAGTTTGAATATCGTCGTCCATTTAAGAAACAGATCACAAGTGAGAAAATTGAGTGTCTCGGCGAAACTTCTTGCCGAGCCTTCTCGCCGTGAGTCTGGAGGGACTATAATAATTTACAAGTACTCGTGTATGGTTTGAAGACTTGAAATTGCTACAATATTCCACATTCCTGCCGGGTCTATTTTCATGTGAAACGGTGCATTGCAACGAAGGCTTATATTAGTTTTGATTGGCATTCCTTGTATTTTAGCTCTCTCAGAACTTTGTCAAAATAAGGAGGTGGCATTGACTGCTACACAGTTTTTGCAACTTTTGCAGTTCTCATCGTTCTTGCTTTCTTGTTCTGAACAAATAAGTTTGTGATTGTTGTGTGACGTTTATCCAGAGTCCGATCTTTTTTTTATTATAGGTTTTTTTAGGTGTCTAAAATACAGGCTTATAAATATGTATGTATGTATATTCTCACTTTAGTGAAGATACATTTTGTAATAAATTCATAATTCGTACTCCGAATAAACTATTGAAACCGAATAGACTCATGGAAATAAAATAGAGACTGATATGACTAATATATTCCCAAGCGATGATTTTTCGAGAGATTCTTCGTTAAAATATTTACATAATTCTGATCATAAGTAATTGAATAAATAATCGACTATAGCCATCGAGTTGAACCGATTTCTAGTAACTGGAAGTTTAAACGTAAAACTCAGTTAGTATGTCGTAATGTCAGGTAAAGTCTTAGTAAACTAGCCTGTGAAATGCTAATGGAAGAAGGCGTTTTATCACGCGAGTGTGAAACTGTCTGTTCCAAGAATGCGCAGTTGAAAATATGATGTGTCTATTTGACGCTGTATAGGTAGAGAGCGACGATTCCACTCGTTGTTTTTAGGGTTCCGTACCCGAATCGTGTCTACGGGACCCTATTACTAAGACTCCGCTGTCTATCCGTCCGTCAGCGGGCTGTATCTCATGAACCGTAATAGGTAGAGTTGAAATTTTCACAGAGTGTGTATTTCTATTGCCGCTAAAACAACAAATAATAAAAATAAAATAAAAAAGGAGGCCCTAGAAACATTATGAACATGTAAGATGGTACGAAACCCTTCGTATGCAAATTCAACTGGCACTTGACTGGTTTTTTCTTGGTTAAAAATACTACTCTACATTCATATTGTTCCTTTAATGAGAGACAGATGATTTGACAAAGCAGATTTTTGTGATATATACCTGGTTCCCATTTCAATTTTCTACTAACGGACAACGAAACGTTAATTACGATAGTAAATGTTAAGTGTCAAAGAGCGCCATAAAATTTTGACAGAAAATTAACCTTGCTATGATAATTAACGATGCGTCGATCACCGGGCACTAATCACTGATTCCCGGTTTTCATAATTAAGGCTAGATGTCTAGAAAACAACGTTTTGAAAAAAAATCATTCATAGTATGAAACATAACATTATGTGACGTTATAGGTAAGTAGAGTTGTGTATGTGTACACAACTTCGTGCTTTGTATGAAAACAGAATTTGTCCGAATATGCAACTCAAATAATAACTGAACCAACCCTTTAAAAATATCTATATAATAATTGTAACATCTCGATACTACATATCATTATTGCTGAGGCACACAATATTTGTGTCTAAGTGTAGTACTTTTTGACTATGAAATTAAAGATTCAATGATAATAATCAAGCTATTCCCCTTCTTTTAAAATTTCCTTTCAAAACTCGAAAAGATCAACGGTTTATATTAACCGTATACATAACTGGGGCATGGCAGTATTAATAATTCAGTATCCGTCATAATTGTTAGTGAAACCTTGACAATTACTGCACAATTAGAAGCGGTCTGAATACTGCTAAGTGAAGACTGCCAGGTGCGGTATTGAGAACTTTTGAAGTTTATCTGAGGAAAGACTGATCTACATTCTACAGTATTCTTTGCTTTAGATAAAAAAATGTATGTTTGTATATTATTACGCCCGTATCCCTAATGAGGTGGGCAGAGCCACAAGTAGTCATATGATAACTTGCAGTCAATATTGATTCAAAGAAATATTTTTCTAAAGATAATTCTGTTATTCTACTCGAGGCCTAAGATCTCAAAAAAATAAGAAAATTGACTAGAATGTTGAAATCCTGAATTCAGGAATGAGGAACGTGCCTATTTCAAACCCGTTCTCCTTTTGGAGGCTTTGTCTAAGGGACCGTGTGGCCTAATGGATAAGGCGTCGGACTTCGGATCCGAAGATTGCAGGTTCGAGTCCTGTCACGGTCGAGTTATTTTTGCATTTTGCTTTTTATTTTGTTTTTACGTCCACACGAATGTATTAAATAAAATAATACGGAGTAATTCAACATTTTTGTTATAGATATTTTAATTATTTATTTACATGCTATTTATTTTTCGTGATGGATGGCACAAGCGAAAGAAGGCCTATTCCCAGAAGTGGGCAAAAACAGGCTATAGATGATGATGATAAACTTATTTTTCAAAACTAGTTATAAAAATCATATTTTGCGGTTATTAAAGAAAATAAATTTCTTACAAAAACCGAAAGTAAAGCTTTGAAATTAAATACCTTCTGGTACAGAGTCTAAAGTAAGGCCTTTTACCGTCTATAGTAGATGATTTATAAAGCGTCAGGAGGTAACTTTTACCTTCACAAACGGGACGCTGTACTGCCCGGAACGAATTAAGATGGAGTAGGCTTGCCCAACACCTATTCCATTCTCTCAGCTTAGTCGGCCTTGTAAACACAGCCTAAAGTTTGTAGGAAAATAATGTGAATTAATCACGAACATTCGTTTAGTACGCGATAACAGGTCCAAACGCTTTGACCCGAGAAAGCCAACTAAAAGCCCCTTACGAAAATGTAGGGCTTAGTAATACGATGCGCGCGCATTCCCCTTAATCATCACCCCTCGATTCAAGGATAAGCCACGTGACCGTGTGGCCTAATGGATAAGGCGTCGGACTTCGGATCCGAAGATTGCAGGTTCGAGTCCTGTCACGGTCGATGCATTCTTTTCAATTTGAGTATATTAATTTTGCATTTACACTTAGGTAATTTTATAAGAACACCATCTGTAATTCTTCGATATTTTTAACAGTTTAGCATGTCATACTTTAATTCCTGTCGGAATACTTGAAGGAATTAATTTGACAGGATTGTAATAGTGAGAAAGAATGACGGTATAAACCATATCTCATTTTCAACGGAGAAAGTATATGCGTTTGGCGTAAGAGGTTGTATGTTTATATATTTATTTATTTGTGTGTTTATCTGTTATCATTTTCCTCAAAAACTGATGAACCGGTTTTGAAGCGGTTTTTTTGCATTTTATTGGTGTCATTTCAGAAAAGGTTCTTAGATAATGTTTTACGGCCCACCAGGGGGTGCTGCATGCTGCATCATGTTAGTTTCATTTTAGATAAATGTTGTAGGTAACTATTTTTTTATCGTCGTGGGTTTAAAAATGTTTTGTTACTTGTTATTTACATATATCATTTGTGTAAGAAAGGAGCTTTTGAGGCACAGTTTAAATCTTTTCACCACAGTTGTTTGAAAAAATTAGAGACACGATTAATAGAGTTTTCATAAATTCACATCTTCGTTTCGTTATTTCTTTACGGAATTCTAAAAGCAGATTTTTTTAATATTACCTTTCGATGAAACAATGCCTTCGAACGGATGCGAGAACGTGAGATGCACGTCCATATGGTCCTTCCCGCACATGACTTCTAACGACTGGATGACTGGCATGCCGTCTGGTCGCTCCGTCGGCCATAGCTCGCCCGCTTTCGTTCTCGTCTGAAAGAAATAAAAAAAATGACTTGATAAAAATCTGTAAAAGAACTCGCACCTCTCGCGTTACAGCCAGACACTCCCCCGACACACCACTGGCATCATTAAGCACTCATAGTTCCTGATACCCACGTCGCAAGGTATCCTAGTACGAGATTTATGGGAACCAGTTGTATATTATTAATTGAATTAAGCCATGACGAAGGCCTTTAGACGGCTTAAAACTCCGTCACAAGAGCTGGCCACTAGGTCATACGAACTTACTTACTTTTTTAATTGAAGTGAGAGTGAAAAAGGAGAAGGTCAAACCACAATATATGTGTAATAAATGCAACTTGTTTGCCTAGTGAGCAAACTCATAGAAGAAAACAATAGCTCAACACACAGTCAGCTAAAACAAGACGATATGACACCAACCTGTGAAGTTATAAATATACTATTGAATGTAACTTGCGAAGTAACTTGTTGTTCAATTACAGCTTGTCAACACGCCATTGAAATGAGTTATGCGTTCGGAGATGACAAACCATAAACTGAGATTACTCGTAGGTGTAATGTTGTTTAAGACAATTGAATTAATATGTTTTTCTTTTACTTTCGTGTTGATAACAATTGAGCAGAAGATCAAAACTTTGAACAAAAAGTAGTTACATCTAGTATTATTTGAACAGTACATGATTATTTTCACCCAAAGTGCATGAGTTAGGACAAGACGGACAACGAACAACGGATGAACTAATTAAATTGCTAAAATTACTTCTACAGTAAAGTCGAAATAACACATAATTACGTTATGAAACATATTATAAATTGCGTTCAAAGGGTAAAGATGTAAATAAAACACGATACCAAGGGATATCTAAGGAAGCGTGAAAGCCGTGATGGACAGAACATGAAAAAAGAAATTGGCTATAATTTCTCTCGATTAAATCTGGTAAGGAATACCTAAACCAGGCGGTGGCGAGTGATGATAACTATGATGAAAAACCTCATTAAATGAAAGCTAATTAAAACGCGTGAAGGTTTATACCAGTCATAAAATCACTTCAAAGTCGCACATCTCTTGATTCCCATGTTGCGCTTCTATCTAAACTTAATGATTACCCATCAATGAATCGGTCTGTTCACAACGCTCCTCACAATCAACATCGTATAATTAAAATCAATTTATAGCATTCTCGAAAGCTTCTAATTGCGGTTCATCTCTGTGATCTTCACAACAATACACATACCCCACATAAGGAAACAGATACAAAACATTTTCCAGCAGCAATTACAGAGCTTTGCCTACGCGCACGTAAAAAGCGCATTATTCCTTATGTATCGACAAATATAAATGAACCTCGATTTAAAATTGATTACACCTTATTCCCTTTCAGATAAGCGCTAAAATTGTGTAAATATAGAGTTTCGGAGATCATGTTGGTTGCATTATGCACTTTCCAACAAGCTGTGGACATGGTAGCGTGGCGTTTCTGAGAATGAAAACAGTGTAAACATAATAAGTAAATGGCCAAAGAATAATAATTTGGGAATGGAACGTTTACGCCAAAATTGGATGATTGGCGGGTCGCGGGCTGGCAAAGATAAAATAAATCATTATTACGTACCTTCTTTAGTGCCACTAGGTATTACGTACCTTCTGTATTGCCACCAGTAGTACCTAGCGAACTCTTTTAACTACAGTTTAACGCTATTAGTAAGTTTCTATTGAGTATCATAACAACTAAGAAAATATGTTTGCTTTGCGCTTTTTCTACCTACTTTGTTTCTAGCCGTGAGGACCATCAATTGGCTTCTCTATCACATAGTATGAGTTATGTATTATTTTATGATGAAGCTGTTGATCTTCCTAAAACTAATTAAATAGTGACGCTTTACTTACAAAAAAGTTGCGAGAACATTATTTAAGTTAAGTAACAAATTATTGTATGATATCCAAACAAATTTTAATAAATAAAAAACACAGATAAATGATAACGTCCTACCACTTCCTTATCTACTCTTTGTTACAAGCGACTTGATAAACCGCGAGCTCGTGTTCCTGGAACATCGCGGGCGCATTTTGTTCCCACGCGCGAATGAAGAATTCGCGAACTGTAACACACTTTAATATAAAGCTTTCAATACAAACGAGACTTCTTTTACTCCACCCTATTTACATTTTTACAAACTTGAAAACTTTTGAGAGCACTAGTGGCCTGGTGGTAGCGGCGATCTTAAAGGGGTTTAAATCCGGCCGTGCACCCATTGGTTTTTCTATTTGTGAAGTTAAGTGCGCTGTATACCTGTACTCTCAAACGGTGAAAGAATACATTTTAAGTAAACCGGCTACCGTAGAACCTTAAAATGTTCGAAAACATGAGACGACTGCACGAAAGAAGCCCTTGAGGCACACTTAGATCCCCTCACCACACTGGTTCGAAAGAACTAGTGACAAGACCAGTATTTTTACGAAAGCTCATGGTATTAAACATTCTTAACGCCCCATAATCTTTAAGCGGTTTAAATTTCATAATACTTCGTTCTTAATTAGTCGGTTACAGAGATTTCACGGCTTGTGGATTATGCAAAGTAAGGTATTGATATCTTAATCCGGCAGTGAAAGTGACAATGCATCTTTATCAGCAAGCGTATGACATGTCATTAGTGTTAACAGCCTTTGGTAAATCTTGCAACGACTGTACTTCAACATATTCCACATCCTACTTTCCAACTTATAATACAAATGTGAAAGTTAGTGAGGATGTGAGGATGTGACGATGTTTGTGCCTCAATAAGGCCGCAACGGCTGGACGGATTTGAATGAAACTTGGAATATACATAGTAATTATGTATGCTGATATAACATATAGGCTACTTTTTATTCTGGGCGGAAGCTAGTAGATTCATAAATGGGACGTTTTGTTAAGAAAAAACATTCCACCTGAAAACCAATTGGTTCAGCTCAAATTTTCAAATAAAATGTTTTCAAGTGAAATAACAAATTTTATGATTTCGAACAAGTATTTCAACAAAAATAATTCTTCTTCTTTTTTAACAAAAATAAAATTTGGAAACGAGTATATTTATTTAGAATTTAATCCACTTTCGAATAAATAAATAAATATTTGATGACATATCACAGCGCCATGTAGGTCCAAACTAAGCAAACCTTGTATTATGGTCACCAGATGGTTGATTGAATACTTATATGCTTTTTTTTGTAAATACATATTTAGGTATATAATATATTATATACTACTACACCCAGACCCGAAGAAATATTTGCAGAACATACAAACATTTCTCCCGTAGCAGCAATCGAACCCGCGCCTCTTGCGTCTCAGCCGAGCACTCGCCCTCCACGCCACCGAGGTGTTTTAAATTAAACATTTATTACGAGTAGAAGGTGGTTAATACTTGTACGTATTTCACAACAGATGTTGTTAAACTATGTAAGTAGAACCAAGAAGAAAATGAGAGATTGTATGGTATTTCACTCAAGTACCTAAATCGTTAAAATAATGTATTTAATCAAATGGTAGTAATAAAACTAAATTAAATCTTCTTACTTATCTTACTTATATTATAAATTTGAAAAGTCTTAGTTTGCTTGAAATTACCGGCGTAAAGCTCAAAACGCAACGATAGCGCGTACTAATTTTACCGGTGCTGCCATCTAGTACGAAAGTTTGAAACGATGTTTGGATGTTTGGATGTTTGTGCCTCAATCACGCCTAAACAGCTGAACGGATCTGAACGAAACTCGGAATATACATAAAACATGTACTGGATTAACATATAGGCTATTTTTTATCCGGGTACCACGCGAGCGAAGCCGCGGGCGGCAGCTAGTAATAGATAAATCAACTTTATTAGACGTATTACTCGTAATTGCATTCACTTAATTAAACTTTACCAGTAGGAAGTTAAAATTCACATACTTTGATCACTTTCATCTGACGAGAAACATCAAGAGATTTAAAACAATTCAACTCATTCTTCGATCCTCGGTTCAAATCCTGTCGTGTACTATCTTAAGGCTTTTTCTGTTATGTGCGCTAATACCGGTACTCTCAAACGGTGAAGGAAAACATCATGAGACATTTCGTAGAACCTAAAAAGTTCGAAAACATGTGTCAAATGCACGAAAAAAGCCTCTTTGAGGCCCACTTTAACCCTTTCACCACACTGGTTCAAAATAACTTGTGACAGGAGTAGTTGTAGTAGAATTAATTCTTACACCAGCAGCGACTTCCATCTTCTGTTTATCTGGATCAGATGAGTTTGAATGTTTCTTTTGTAAATACTTCTTGTTTTAGTTGTAGGTATGTAAGTTTCTTTTTATTGATAAAGCCAATCCAATCCAAATCCAAATAAATAATAAAATTACCTACTGTAAATTAAGGGATAGTACCTATATTCTCCAAAATGATGGACCACCCATTATGGGCGATGGGCTGATCACCTGTCACCATGTTTCACCATATCCATCTTAGGGGTTTAAATCAAAAGTGGCTGCAAGTTTTCTTACGTTTACTTGTGGCTCTGCCCACCCCATTAGGGATACGGTGTGATAATAATATGTACGTATGTACTGTAAATTATAGAATGGCGCCATTCAATTCGAGGCACCATACAAAAAATAATAATGAAGCGAGCGATGCTTTACTTCATCTCCTGCTACAGCGAACAATCTGTGGCGTTTTCAACCGTTGATTCCACAATTCACGCAAAACGCAACGATAGCGCGTTCTAGAAAGCGGAGAAACTTAGCAGCGCCATCTAGTGTATGAATAAATAAATATTTGTGGACATTTCACAAAGCGCCATCTAGCCTCAAACTAAGCAAAGCTTGTACCTACTATAAAATGAATGAATGAATAAAGCGTTTACTTGGCACTATAGCACACAAAAACCTTAAATTAAGTAACTTAAATTAAACTAACTAAGAGTGTGGGTGTCAAAATGGCATCCAGCTTAGCATGTGTTGGAAGTAAGTACCTGGTCTTACAACCAACGCTGATTTTCAGCTTGCAGCAACGACAAACACAGCAACATACATAAAAATAGAACAGATATAACAACATAATATGACAGAAAACCATAGGTGGACATTTTATGCTTTACCTACCATATAGTAAAAATAGTTAATAAATCATTAAGTTATTTAAGTGACATAAAGATAGTTATAAATTAATACGAGTAGATAGTATAGGCACTATATTGTATCGACACCGAGGTACTTTTAAAAAAAATTTCAATGTATGTATTTAGACAAACATACCTAATCTGTTTCCTACATAGTATTAAAAAACAAATAACTATAAAACAAGTGTTAACGTAAATCGTTAAAGTATACTTTGCGATATAGATTTACAATACTCGAAGGTCTTAGTTAGAGGATTTCCTCCAACACCATTTATCTAATGGGATCCTACAGATATGAGTTTAATAGCACTTTAGATATTAAAGGTAGTTAAACAGCTTATCTATAAACACCATTGATGTATCTAGGGAAGTAAAATTCATTCGTAGTACCTGCACTAATGCCCGGTTCCAATATTCAACTAGCGGACGACGGAACGTTCATTACCTTAGATCGTTCATTGGAACCGGGCATACGATGCAGTTTCAAAAGTTTGGAAATAATGTCAGAGAAGTACAATATTAAAGAAATACACAACAAAACTATTCTCTGCTGGACTGGAAGTAAAGAAAAAGCATAGAATGCGTCCAGCTGCTTCTCTCCCCGAGCATGTCGTAAAAGGCGACCAAGGGATAGTATCTTCTCCAAAATGATGGACCATCTATATGGGCGATGGGCTGATCACCTATCACCATGATTTACCATATCCATGGAGTTTAAATCAGTAGTGGCTGCAAGTTTTCTTATGTTTACTTGTGGCTCTGCCCACCGCATTAGGGATACGGCGTGATAATATGTATGTATGTACACAACAAAAACTTAAAATTATAAAAGTTGGTGTTTTTACACGTATTTTTAGAGTTTATTCCTGTAAATAAACACGACTCGGCAAACGTAACCACGCCTTCCCGCTAGGTGGAGCAACGATCACTGAAAGGTTACTGGCAGAGACTGTCTGCGTCAAGTCAAAAATAGCGCTCATTAGGGAAGGCCTATGTCCAGCAGTTAACTGCTATAGGTTGTTGATGATGATGATAATTCCTGTAGATTACAATTTTACTTAATGCTGTGACACCATTTTCACATCAAGTTATGAAATGTATACATACCTACATATTATTGCAGATATCTGTACATGAGTTTTCGAACAGTAATTTTGATGGCCAACAAAGTTCTAAATGAATATGCGTTGCTTATTATTAGTTTGAAAGTGCCTCGGGGCGCAATCTTCACATCCTTTGGATGAGATGTTACGCTTAGAACAGTTTTTTTTTGTGATGAAAACTTTTTAACTGCCCCCTAATTTTCTATTGATCTTTGTGGCGAGACGGGATGTTTGCATGCTGTGCAAATATTTATTTCAAATCTGGGTGTTGTGGAACCATGTTACTCGTAGAATCTGATACCCGCAACACAGGGAATCCCAGTGTGGGATCAGAATTATTTCATGTGATTGTTACAACATGTCATTTATTTATTATGCTTTTAATAATATCCGTCTTTTTATGTTATGCGTTGTATTTGAAAAATATAATTTAATAGACTAAACGAACCCTCTTATTCATAAGGGCTTAGAATAGAACTCAAGTATTAACTATGAACCTTAAACGACGACGACCCCTGACGACCTCGGTAGCGTGACGAGCGAGCGCTTGGCTGAGACGCAAGAGGCGCGTGTTCGATTCTCGCTGCGGGAGAAATGTTTGCATGTTCTGCAAATATTTCTTCCGGGTCTGGGTGTTATAATATGATGTATTATAAGTATGTGTTTACAAAAAAAGTATATAAGTATTCCATCAGCCATCTGGTTCCCATAGTGCACGCTTTGCTTAATTTGGGGTTAGAGGGCACTGTGTAAAATGTTCAAAAAAAAAACTTTATGTCTACTTGTACTAGTAACCCTGTTACTAAGGCTCACTTGCAGGAAAGTCACCTAAATCGCGATTTTCGTAAATCTAGAATTAGCACTTTGAAAATTTTCCTACATAGTTTGTAATAGTCAGTAGGTACTTCAATAAAGGCAATAGATTACCTGTATTTGAAGTCTTGACTATGAACCGCAAAAAGTCATTAACTGTTCAAGTTTTTATAAATAAGACCCCATCACATTAGTTTGCCAATCACAAACAAAAACATCGTAACAATAACGAGGTGTTTTGTTGCAGACGTCAACCCTAATTCGTTCGTGAAAGAATCGCGGCGCGCACTCACGCTAACAACAGGGCATTAGACCCATGGAAAAACAAATTGAATTAACGAGATTTTCTCTACTAACACTAAAATTATGTCAACCGTGACGCGGTAAGTAGGCACAGTGAGAGTGCCGTGGCTGTTTTAGATTAGTAACTACTTTAGAGTATTTTACTTACAATACATTCATTTTTTGTAAGAACTTTCGTTTATTTTTACACATTCGTTTTGAGAATCATGTTTTGGCTCGTTTTTTTGACAGATAAATGTTGTTTTTTTTTACTGTTATAGTCAATGCTTTGCACAGAAAAAAAATAGGTGCTGGGCAAGCCTACTCCATCAAAAAGCGTCCCGCAAGACACCACAGCTTTCCGTTAGTGTAGGTAAAAGTTACCTTCAGACGCGACATAAAGTATCTTAGATGAAAAAAAGCCGTATTCAGAAACAATACTCAAGCAAAAATCATCACTATATTTACTGTCAATATTCTATAGAAAACTGAAAAACAAGTATTTATTTGAAAGAATAAAAAAGCATAGGTCTGACATACTTGATTTTGTGACACAAATCATGATGATGATGATGATGATGATGATGATGATGAGGATGGTAAAGAATTTGTACCATTTTATTCTACGTTTTTAGTTATGTACGTACGTGTTAAGTTAAAATGAAAATGGCTTCTTACAGCCGCCATGTTGGATTTTTTGACACTTCATATAGTCTATGACACTCGTCGTTCAGACGAACCCAACAACACCTCATTTGACAAAACCAGTCTGGCCATTTGGACTACAGCTTCAGCCAAAAGAACCCACATAACAATACATATACCCCAAACATATTACCCTTCTTCTATGCAGTCGGGTAAAAACGCATACTCTGCATACTCTAGTGTCAATTCACACTCATTGTTTCTCGTTCTCATTCTCTATTTATGTTATCGAATTCTCGTAAATAAGTACGAGAATCACAACGTACCAAAGCATTCACCAGAAATGTCGTATATCAGGATGGTTCAGATCATTATCTGTTCAGCATTTTTACCCTTCAATAATAAGCAACCGCAGTGTAATTTTCCACCCTCCATCCTGCCAGATCATCAATTATAAAATTATCTACATCTTACGGTAGCAGTATCGGTGCTAGCACATTGTAAGAACCTACATAGTACACAATCTACAAACAGAAATCAAGGATACAAGAAATGTTGCAATAAATAACGATTAGACCAACACAGATAAACCTATCATCGAAAAAAGGGATTCCTTCTATACATCAAGAAGATTTTAAACTATTTTTTCAAATAAAAATATTTCATCGTGCATTACAGCCTAAGCAACATTTTATCACGATTAATCAAATAAAAATAATATTAACTAAACCATTCCGTTCACAGTCAGGTACCCTATTTATACAGTCTACCCCGTAACATGGTGATCCATTTAGTGCAAAATAAGAATTATGAAAAAGTTCAGTCAGTTACCCTATTTTGCAGTCAACCCTGTAACAATGATTAATGTGTTAGTTAGTACGTTAAATTGAAATACTTCATCGTGCACTAAGGCCTCAGCAACATTTTGTCATGATGAATCAAATAAAAATAAGATTAATTAAACAGTTCCGTTTACAGTCAGTTACTTTATTTTTACAGTCGACCCCCTAACATGGTGATCCATTTAGTGCAAAATAAGAATTATGAAATTATGTCAACCCTGTAACGGTGATTTAGTTGGTACGTTTAAGTGCAAAAAAATAATTATGAAAAAGTTCTGTCAACTACCCTATTTTTGCAGTAAAACGTGTGGAATACTCAAGGACACGCACGCCGGTTGTGGTACTGGTAAGTTCTGTGTTAGACGCGTGCCTCACGCCATTACTATAATGATGGACTCGTATAGAAAATATACAGTAATAACCAACGCAGCTGTTTCTGTAGACAGTTATTACACGTGGAAATAGGAGAGGCACTCGGTTTCTAACAGTTTCGCTGATCCGATTTTCATGGTACTACTCGTGTCACTAGTTCTTTTGAAATAGTGTGGTAAAAAGATTTAAGTGCACCTCAAATAGGCTCGTTTCGTGCTCTCGTGGCATTACAGGCCGTGTAGTTATTATATGACCGATAATCATGCTTTTATTTTGCTTTTAAGGTTCCGTACCCGAAGGGTGTCAACGGGACTCTATTACTAAGTGTCCGCTATCCGTCCGTCCATCTATCAGCGGGCTGCATCTCATTAACCGTAATAGGTAGAGAGCTGAAACTTTTCAGTGTGTATTTCTATTGCCGCTATAACAAAAAATAACAAAAATAAAAAAGTAAATGAGGATCAATACAAATATTTTTTTAATGTACGATGGTACGGAACTCTTCTTGTGCGAATTCGACTCACACTTGACTGGTTTTTGATTCATAACTAACGGATGTCCGTAGGTGGATTGGTTTCCAAAATAATCACGCCGATTCATAAAACACGTAGCGACTGAGCAAATTGTACCTAGCATACATCGTTCGTACTTCTTTGCTGGACTGGGAGTAAAGAAAAAAACATAGAATGCGTCCAGCTGCTTCTCTTCCCGATCATGTCGTAAAAGTCGACTAAGGAATAGTATCCTCCAACATGATGAGATACGCAATAAGCAAGTATTCCCAAGGAGGGCTGACGTCAGGCAGGCGGCCGGTCATAAAACACCTTAGCCAAAACTCAGCATGATCCAAGGAGCATGCTGTGCCGACCCCACATAGAGTGGGATAAGGGCAGGAAGATACGATACAATACAATACAATATAACTTTATTGTAAAAAACACAAATTATAGAAATAAACAAAAAAAAACTTAAAGTAAATTAAAAAAAAAGTATAGGAAGATGATGATGATGATACATCGTTCGTACAATGTCACTACTTTTAATCCAGGTACTAGTGAAGATGGAGGCGGAAGCTAGTTAAGCATTGAACTAAATTAAAAGACAACCCAGTAGGAGCCATGTCATCGTTTAGTGAAATTGCGTGGGCTCATATCCGAGAGTAGAAACTTGATGATTTACAATGACTCATTTACTGTAGACCAGAAATAAACAATCTGATGTGAGCCCGTTATCTTATTGCCAATAAATATTAAGCTTTACACACTTTTTATTATCACGCCCGTATCCCTAATGGGGTGGGCAGAGCCGCAAGAAAAAATAAACTTGCAGCCACTTCTGATTTAAAGTCCTAAGATGGATATGAACCATGGTGACTGATAAGCACATCGCCCATTAGATGGTCCATCATTTTTGAGAGGTCTATCCCTTAGTCGACTTTTGCGACATTCTCGGGGAGAGAATCAGCTGGACGTATTCTGTGCTTTTTCTTTACTTCCAGTCCAGCAGAGAAGTAAGCTTTAAACTACTAAAACTTCATAAAGTTGAATCAGACCTAGAGCCCAGTTCACGGTCACGTGCGAACTGTATTTTACTAGCTTTCAAATAAACTATCAAAGCGTGAGAAAACCGGGCACGTTCTTGTGCCCTGAGGGTTTCGTAAAAAATTAACACTGCATTTAATTGATTATGTGATTTATCTACAAATTGAAGATTTTCGAGGTTTTCCTGTCCCATGCCGTTGAACTTTTCAGTTTCTACGACATGATGGTTTCTTCATGTTTTCCTCAACAGTTTGAGAGTACCAACGCGTTTGGTTGATATAGGTACTACTCGAGTTGGTATACGAGAGCACTGGTGGTCTGGTTGGTAGTGATGCCGCCTTCCGATCCTAAGGTCTAGAGTTCAAATCCGGTCGTGTACCAATGGATTTTTCTGTGCGAAAAAATTATGTGCGCTATTTATACCAGTACTCTCAAACGGTGAAGGAAAACATCGTGAGGAAACCCGCAGCTTAGTTAGCTCCGCACGTATTGACCATGTCTTTCCTGTGGACAAAGCCGACTAAGCTGAGAGGATAGAATAGGCGCTGGGCAAGCCCACTTCATCTTAATTTGTCCCGGGCACTACAGCGTCCCGTTAGTGAAGGTATAAGTTGCCTCCTGACGCTGTTTAAATCATCTACTATAGATGGTAAAAAGCCTTTGTGTTTGTGTGGTATACTATGAGATTCAAACCTACGTCCTTCGGGGTCGGAAGGTAACACCTGTGAAGTGTAGAAAATAACTGCGGCAATCTCTACCGACAAAAGAAAAAAACCTTAGACACTATTTTCCATCAACAACGGATACTCAACACAACAAAGATATTCAATCTAAACTCCCATTTGATTTATATAAATGTACTTCAATCTTCTACAAAGCCACTGTAATATCGACCCTATTCTTGAAAGTTGAAGGTTGTTTTCTTGTTGCCAGGTGGTTTACAGGATAACAACTGACATATAGTTTATGGGCTGCGCAAATGCGCATTGGTTTTCTTGTTTACTTGAGATTTTGTAGCTAATACCAACACATTAACTCAGCCAGTCATTTCTCAAACGTTTTCATACATCTTCTGTCAACTTATTTGAAACTCTGATTTGTCGGAATAAAAGTCGATAGTAGATAGTTTGAAATATATGCTGATATTTTATTATAATATCTCGTTGATGGAACAGGATTTATTTCCAACTTTTGAAATAAGTGGAAAACATTTTTTTACTAAAAAAACCATGTAACACTGTATGTAATATTGGATCATAATCATACAGACAAACACCCGTATTTTTCAATTGGAAACACAAAAAATAGAAAAATAGAGATCGGTTAGCAAAACTTCTATTTTTCACCTTCGCCAGTAGGTAAGTATAATCAGTTTTTGTTTTGTAATCATCGTCATCATCAGCTTAAAAGCGCTCATGTACGTAGCTTGCTTTACACGTTCTTGATTGATCATTGAAGTTAAGCAACCATGTGCGCGGTCACAATTTGGATGGGTGACCGCAAGTGGTATTGACCGTACGAGCTGAGCGCTCCCGTGATTCGGAGGACACGTTAAATTGTCGGTCCCGGCTTTTAAGTTGTTAAGCCAGGACGGAGGCCTTTAGGCGGCCTAAAAACTCCGTCAAAAGAGTTGGCCACTAGCTTATACAAACTTACTTACCTACTTTATCAACTTAAAGAAATCCTCTGCGGGCCTATTTACCCAAACCAACGATTTTATGTTCAACTCAATGTACAAATAGTTAAACACATTGGAGTATACGTTTATGGCGTGCCTCCATCCACCTAATTCCTTTGTAGTTTTGTAGGATTCATTCGAAGTGTTATTAAAAACCTTCATTCATAAAATATCTATCGGAATGTTTATAGCACAAATACCTACTGTGCTTCAAAAAACCTGCTGTTCAGACACGCCCGCTTTCTCCGTTTCATTCATACATTGCTGATAGCAGTGTCATTGGCATGCGTGACGTCATTGCGGAAGGCCGAGAAAAAATTTAGGCACCTATATTATACGCATGTTTTATGTGAGGTACATATATTATTATAGTATCTTCTCCAAAATGATGAACCACAATATGGGCGATGGGCTGATCACCTGTCACCATGGTTCACCATATCCATCTTAGGAATCTAAATCAAAAGTGGCTGCAAGTTTTCTTATGTTTACTTGTTGCTCTGCCCAACCCAATACGGGCGTGATAATATTATGCATGTATGTTTTAGACAGTGTATGTGTATGTATTATGAGGAATCGAGATGGGCTGATGATAGCTTTTGTCGCGGGCCGGACTGGATGAGACTAGCAACTGACCGCGGAGAGTAGACAATTATACCCAGCAGAGGATAAAGACAGGTTGTTAATGATGATGAGTTACCACTACTTATAACACTATGTTTAGCAGTCCGAATTCACCAAGCTCAAAGATGGATTCTTTGAAGTTTTGAACCATAGTTTCTCGAAACCGAGAAGATCTCTCCTCCAAGATAATCTTGGTCGAAGATGACCTCCTCGCCGTCCATATTTGGTCCTCTAAGGAAAGCTATAAATTACTAAAAAGTAATTTCTCTTTTCATACTCTGAAAATGTAAACTGTATCACATATTGCCACAGATAAGTACATAAAACCATACAATACAAACCTTCTTTCAGCGTGTAGGTACCTATTATTTTATTATTTTGATTTTTAAGAGTTTTAATTTTGTTTTGTAGTTTCTAGTTAATTTTTTTTGTTTTTTGATTTTTGTGAGTTAAATTTTTATTTTTATTAATATAATATGTGCAATATTCTCCATGTACCTAATTCTAGATGTAACGCCTTGGTTACGGCTGTAATGTTACTTTTTTGGAAACAAATAAATGATTTAAATGACCTACTTATTTCCCCAAATTGATGATATTTGCATAAGTCAGCTCCATTCGATTTAAGAACCTATAGACACATTTACGCGTGTTGTGTAAATGCGAAAAGAAAGCGATTTGTGTGAATGAGTCATGCTCTAACAGACTGAGAGGAATGTCAGGTATGTGGATTTCTTCCGGAATAGAGATATTTACTTGGCCAATCACTATTTTTATTAGTAGCTGATAAATCAATAAAAGTTATGCATGACTCATGAAACTAGTAGGTACTTATCAGAAATACAAAATCTAGAATTTCCATACGTGTTTAGAAAACTTCATTTTCTTAATTATTGTCTTGTTGATTGCTTACATTTAAGTTGGTACCTATATAACATTATTGTGGCTACTACTGGTATCAAATAATATGTATACCTATTTGATTTTTAGGCATGGTCATCAAAAACATTAGCATAACCACGCCCAAACTGACGTCGAATTGACATAGCAACAAGAATTTCATGGTTTGTGATCGTCCAATTTTTTCATAGAGGCTTTTGAATGTGTTAACGAAGTAACGATGAACGAGGCATGAGTTTTGAAGTTCATTGATCGATTAGAATGAAAATTATGTAAGTTCTGTCCATCAAGGGACCTTTTATAACTATTTATGTTATTTAGGTACATAAGCATAATAAAAATGGGAACTAATTTTAAAAATAAATGTCAGTCAACGCTTTACATAATACTAGTTGATTGGTCTTGAGCCGTTTTCATAAGACAGCTATCAAAGGGTCAAAATTTCAATTTATTTATAAATCGGTGATATAATTCTGGATGATCGGTAGGTGGAGATAGCACAAAATTATTCGACATGGAAGTACATTGAAGTCTATGTACAACAGTGGATTTTTCTACAGGCTGCTGATAGATATTTGAAGTTTTAATCATACATTCGCCAACAACCTATTGTAGTTTAGCGATTTCACGCTCTTAGTTTTCATTAAAAGTACCTGATTTCCATTATCTATGAATATCTCAGTACACGCTTACTATTTCAATCAAAGCTCTGTTAAAACCGACCAATTACGGCTCACAATCCACGCTAGAAAGAGAAATAGGATCATAAAAAGTGTAGGTATATCGCGTTTTTTGGCACTACATTATGTTCTAATCTAACCGACTTCGCGACGGTCAATGCCCTGTTCCTTCTGTTATGTATACTGTGGCTTTATGACAGGTGCTGTTTGGTAGAGATATTATGATGAATGGAAGGGCCAGAGTATTAGTTATAACGAGAAAACAAACATTAAGTTTTATAAAGTTTGAACCACTTGAGCTATTCTAAAATGGTCTTTTGAAAGACTATATAAAAGAACATAAAGAATGTAGCTACCTAAAAAGTTATGCATATTTAGTATATCTATGAATACTTTGAGATCTTCACATAAATATAACAAAACCACAGATATACACTTACTAAAATCCTACAAGGATCATTTTCAACATAAATGCTCGACTGTTCAAGGTATTTCCATCAAACGTTTTGTGTTTATAAACATAGAAAATAGGCAATAAAACAAAGACGAACATTAAACTAAGAAGTAATAAAATGTACAAGAAAACATATTGAACAAGAAACTCAACTCAATGACTACATCCTAAATGGTGGCTAAAGCACATATAAAAACAGTTAATTTTATAAACGACTAGCTGAAACCCCGGGGTTTCACTTACGTTGGAATATAATATCGTCACTGGAAAGGCAAATTTACGTAAGCGCCAATCGAGAAAAAGCCGTTTGAAGTTCATTATTTTCGTATTTTTAATCATAACTTTCTACCTAATTATCGAATTTTGATGACGTCAACGTAAGATTTCATTCTTTTTTCATTTTCTATGTCCAGCAATTCATATTATTGTATTTGGACTGCTATTTTAGGATAATAACTCAATATGCCTATTTGGCGCCATTTTGGCGCTTACGTAATTTTGCCTTTCCAGTGACGATATAGTCATACTCGTATAGCACTCAGTACAGTGCAGCTTTCTGCCTGTAAAAACCAAATCACCAAATTGTTTCAGTAGTTTCTGATATTATCTCTTACAAACAAACAGTAAAGAGGTAAATACTTACCTCTTTATAGAAAAGTGTACTATATATATACGTAGAATAAAGGAAGTTCTACAGATTTTTCATCGTGTCTAGTGCCCCATCCAGCTACTCTACAATCATCTATGTTAATGATAGCCGAACCGCCGAAGGCCTTTTGATAGACATGTCATTTTCTCAGTGTTAATTGAATACTATACATAATTATTTTACTGTTAAACGACAAAAAAATGCGTGTCCGAACTGACATAATTAGCCTTCTGTTGTGTGAAAGCTCATTTGTTGTCCGACTGACAAGACAGGCGGTACTATGACGAGATGAGTGACAGAGATTTTGAAGATAATGTTGCCAGTAAAACATTCACACATACATACAAACATATTATCACACCCTGTGGGGTGGACGACCCCGTATGGGGTGGACAGAGCCACAAGTAATCATAAGAAAACTTGCAGCCACTCCCGATTCACAGTCCCGAGATGGATATGGTGAACCACGCAGATAGGTGTTCAGCCCATCGCTCATATAGATGGTCCATCATGTTGGGGATGACACAATTCCTTAGTCTACTTTAACGACATGCTCAGGAAGAGAAGCAGCTGGATGAATTCTATGTTTTTTCTTTAACATTGACGAGATTTTGAAGATTATGTTACTAATAACAACATCTCTTGAAAGTAAGGCCAGTATCCAATTACAAATACACAGGCGGTTACTATATCGTTTAATAATACATGACAACTTGATTGATTATACTAAACATAGTTGTTCAAAAAACTAAAATGTTACCTCTGAACAAAATGACCAGTCTAGACATCTTGTTCATAAAAACATATTTCAACCGAAGTTTTTTTTTCTTTCTAACATAAGTCCGAAAGTTTGTTAAGACGGACCTGTAATAATGCATAGGCATTACTACTAATAGGTACTCCGGACACAATGCGAGTGAAGCAGCGGGAAGTTAGTAATTCCATAATTCGTTGGTACTTAGGAGTATCATTGAATAATTTGAATGATTTCTACACAAAAGATAACAACATACCTCAAGACTTTTTATTAAAACAGTGAAAAGAAACTGATTCAATCTCTGACGACTGCGACACTCCAAACTTGACCGACATTTTTTATGTCCGGCCTTAGTTGGTCTGAGGTCCGGCCTAAACATACCGCAAATGTGTACGAGTAATTTGATGATTATCATCCTATTTCTTCTATTTATCCCGTGCCGCATGTATTGTTGAGTAGGGCTTTCATCATATTCAAAACGGCTAATATTATCATCATCATCAGCCTATAGGATTCCTGTGCAGTCCACTGACATGGGCATCCCATAAGCCCTATCTTTGTTTTGACACATCTAGTCTCTGCCTACTGCTAGAGGCTACTGCCTGGAATAAAAATGTAGAAAAAGAGAAACGCAGCCATGGAAATATGGCTGTGGAAAAATGGGCACGCAAAAGTTCAATAAAAAAGACGTTTCATCATTCTATGTAAAACACATTTTTGCAAATGTCGTAAAACAGCAATAAAATAAATATGCAATTGTATACACATTAACGATTTGTCCCATCACTAGTACCAGTTATTTTTTTACTTACCTACCTACTTTTTTTTAGAAGTAAATTATATGTTCCGCGCGTTCTTATCGACATATTGGTTTCATAATCACGTACAAATTGAGGCCTCAGGTGCGCTTTTAGAGGCTTTTCATTTTCAAAGCAATGATTTCAAACTTTTTTAATCTATTTCCACATATTAATAGAGGGTTTTTTTGCAAGTTTCTGATTATTTTAACTGACTAAATGTATAAAACTCTTACGTTGTCGACTGACAAACAACGCTTAGCCTCCGTAAGTCCTAAAAGCTTGACCCTTGGAGGGTATGTTTCCCTTATGGCGTAGGGGTGCACTAAGATATAAATTCAAGAAATTCAACTCCTAGAAGACACAGGAGGAAGATAAAGTTTGTATAAAATAAGTCCCAACGTAGACAAAATAGCGAGGCGTTACACTAGCCTGTTCATAATTCCGTAACATATTTGCATGTCATCGACAGATTTGTTCTGAAGTGTCTTTGAAGTGGTTTGTCGTATTTGCTAATGAAACATTTGATTTGCTACATTTCGAGGAGTCTCTATTAGACTTTTCAACTTTTAGCATGAGCGAGCATATTATGCGAAAGCTTAGATGTTTGACCGTGAGGTTCAAAATGTAAAACATTGTAGCACTAGCTTTTGCGTCGTCCACGACGTTGTCTGCATGATAAGGTTTTTTTAATAATGTTGTTTTAAAGTTTAAAGTGAGAAACGTGTTTTTGTTAATACTTTAATAACACGATGTGATGTTTATGCCTCAATCTCACCCAAACCGCTGAACGGATTCAAATGAAACATTATATACATAGTACGTTTGCATAAGGAAGGTACGTCCTTGCAGGAAAGTAATCTACTATTTCTATTCTAGTACTAAATTTACATTATCACGCCTGTATCACTAATAGAGTAGACAGAGCCACAAGTAATCATAAGAAAACTTGCAGCCACTCCTGATTCAAAGTCCCAGATTGAATGTAACTATTTTCTATTTAAAATCAAGAACCAACGAGCATTTAAGGCCATCTTTATCTTAACTTTCCATCGCGTAAATTGTCGTCCAACTTCACACGTCGTTCAGAAGTCCGTCGATAGTATCTTAGGACACCGTGACCTCACTTCAAAAACAACGTGTAATGCTGTTCAGCAATGCCACCCTGACGGTAGGCCGAAGATTTACTTCGAAGCCTGTTTCATCTAAGAAGTGTTGACACACGAATGTTGTACCCAAAGTTTATATTATGACCTTATCATTCGTATTATAGTATTTAAAAGGAATGTTATGTATAATGAGTATTTTTTAGAAGAAACCTCTTAAACATTTATCTCAAATAGAAAACCAATTAAATATTTCAAATCAACATGTAACCCAAGATACACGATGCAGAGATAAAGGTGAAGTGCCACCGATAAATTGGTTTTGATTACGACCAGGCAAACAAGCATGCTCGATCCAATAAAATTCTTCGAGGACTGATCTAGAGCTTCGCTAAGTGGTGGTTTCTAGAAGGACGGTGTCGACAAACGAACTTTATCCAACATCATATTAAAGAACAGTCAACTAGTTGCAGTCGACCTAGCGGTTGGTACTTGGTAGTTGTGCCACTTGGGAACCAAACCTTAAGATTCGTTTGCCAGCTATAATTTGCTTACAATGTAACATGATCGGGCGATTGAGCGTGAATCTGTTGCAACTAATAAATCACTGATTGCGCTTGCTCAGATTGAATGTAGTTTTCCATTTTCAAATGTATCAAATTCTTGAGATGATTGTGAGATATTGTAGACATAACGTTTAAGAAAGTCATGAAAGCTGGAGCGCGAACAGAAAGAGCTAAATACTGGGTCCATTGGCGTGTTTTAAATCGGGAAATACCTACAATGAGCTGATGATGATACAAAGTCCCTTTTTACCTCGAGCCGGTCACTGACCTACCAACGTGACTAAGTAGTAACCAGTGACACGATGATAAGTACTAAAATAGAAAATCAACTTATTACCATGATTGAGACTACGCCATTACTTATTCAGATAACACTGACGATAGCTTCAGATGGTTTGTAGACAAACCTCACAAGTACCTACTCACAACAGATGCGCAAGCCGCTTTGATAAAATCTAACTCGTACTAAAGAGGAAAGCATAAACTAGACACACAATTAAAGAGACCGTAGATATGTTAATGTGTGAATCATAAATGCAGAGAATCTGAGAGAGTGCAAATAAACTTTATACCGTGATTAAAATAACTGAAGAATAAGGACCGTCTGGAAACCCACAATTTTACAGATAAATTAACTGACTTGTCAAAATATTCGATGGAATATAATAAAGATTTGGTATATAAAGATCCAGTTTACCTTTTGCATAATTGATGAGGTGAACGATCTCAAAAAGCAAAAAACAAAACCAGAAAAACGACATGAAAGTCAATTCTTGCCTCGCGTGATATCTATTTCGGCGAGATCGAACATTTTACTGCAAGATTGTGTAGCATCCAGCATTTAAGATAACATCTCATTGACCAGTTGTGTTTATTTTCGTAAAAAAACAAATAAAAAGTTATATGCATGAATTGTTAAAAAGTATTGTCCATTTACAATGTGAATGGAAATAAAGTTAATAAACCAAACAAAAAGATTGTGTTTCTCAACTTTAATTAATTAAGTACGCAATGTATTTCGATACATTTTTGTTGATGTGATCTACAACGTTGGAGGTATTACTGAGAAGCTAGGAAATCTTATATAGGAGCACTACGCAGTTTTTAATAAAGGGAATGTCAGAATATATTTGAGGACTGCAGATGTGAGCCGACCGTTAGAATTCCGAGACATCATCGTCATCACCAGATCTGCATATTCATCAGTACCAGTGGGTAGGCAAATTCGTGCCCGTTACCATCCCATCATTCAGATCACGTAAGTCTGTGTTTGTTATCGTGGTTCTCCATTGCATTATGCATGGGATAATGCACCATTTACTAGGTCCTGCATCTCGGACCTATAAACTAGTGACCCCGTATTGAAATGTTTGCATTGGTATTGTTGGCAAAATGTATGCTGACTTTAATGTCAATCTATAAGCTTCTGTTTAAGCTCACATAGCTCTTACCTCGCTATAATGTCACTTTTAGATTTCCCTACGCCTCTGTTTTAACGATGACAAGATTTTTGAGCATCCTTTTCAAACTTGAGTGTTTATATCCGTGTACATCTATGGAAGATAGCATTGCCGGCCTCAGTGGCGTGACGGGCGATGTCTCGGCTGAGACCCAAGAGGCACGGGTTCGTTTCCCGCTCCGGAAGAAATGTTAGCATGTTCTTCACATATGTCTTTCTGGGTGTTATGGTACCATCGCACTCGTATTTTCTGTTGTTGATTGTGACTATTGGGTGTTTTTTATATTTCTATTAGGTGCTGCCAGCGGCTTTGCTCGCGTTGTACGCGGATAAGAAGTACCCTATATGTTATTTCAGCACACGTGTTATGTATATTCCAAGTTTCATTCAAATCCGTTCAGCCGTTTGGGCATGATTGAGGCACAAACATACATCGTCACATCCACACATCCTTACATCCTCACATCCTCACAAACTTTCGTGTTTATAATATTAGTAGACTAGGATAGACGGAAATGTAGCAAGGCTTTATTAAAGTGTCAGTCTTAGAGTCCAATAATTACCAGAAGCTGAGCTGAGGAAACCTCTCAGCCGCTTAGCGCAAATCAGCGAGCCATAATGAGGTAAAGGAAACGGTCTAAACGCGGCCACCGGGTAATTATACGGATAATTGAGCCGATGATGGTACGTGACACTGTACTGAGTGGTGTTTAATCTGTGGCACTCACAATGGGTCATGTGTCATGTACTGGCAGTTCACACGCCTTTCACAATCCATTACATGTTAGTCTGCCAGGACGTGTTCGGACGCTGATGGGGAGACGTGACGTTAGACCTAGGGTTGGCTAGATCTGTTGCAAGTGAACATACGGCTAATGAATATGGTGAACCATGGTGACAGGTGATCAGCCTACCGCCCATATAGATGGTCCATCACGTTGGGGAGGATACTATCCCTTAGTCAACTTTTACGACATGCTTCGGGCAGCTAGAAGCAGCTGGACGCATTCTATGCTTTTTCTTTACGCCCAGTCCAGCAGAGAAGTAAGAAGTGAAAGCAGACTAGAACTGCTCAGAAAAAATAAAAAAGAACTTTATTGCTTGATTGGGTTCAATTATTAGGCCCTTAGTCATTCTCCCCTACTCATTAGTCTATGATAACATCGTAATAAACTATCGTACATCCAAATCTTTTCGCTACATTATGTACTAACGGTAACAGAAAAAGCTCCTCTGAATCTCAAACGAAATCGATGTTTTCACGTACAAAATATAGAGATTACTGCTACCAGCCCTATGCAAATGGCGGTTGTATTTTCTGTTCCATAGTTCATGTTATACCTATTTTGCAATTCTTCGGTCATTTTATCTGATTAAATGGAATTACATTGCAGACGTCCTCGGGCGTGATGGCTGGGGAGTTGGCTATTTGAAAACTTCGTTTGTTTTTCCTTTCCATAGTTCTTTCTGGGTCAGTTTTAGAACTGTCAGTGTATCAGCTTTTTCGTTTTGTATCGGAAACATCAACTTTGAAATTGTTGTGGATCAATATGTCGCGAATCATAAACATTCTGTCAGCCTTTACTAAGTCCTTCGAGGTGGTGTGATATGACTAATACCCACATTGGGATTCTTTTTGATGCCAAATAATAATAGTACGGAGTATAATTTTTTATTTTCCTGATGTAAAATAGTTTTTGTATTGTCTGTTTTTTTGGGGTCAATTAATTATTTTTCTAACTTATTTTATTTCTATCCAAATCAATACTGGTAAAAGAACCTTGACGAAACTATCATCTCCGCATCATTCCTGTTATCTAACCTTTCCGATGCATGCTTTTCTTCTGCCCCTCGTACCTTTAACTGCCAATACTTAAAATCATAAGTAATGAAAAGGCTAAAGGTGAAGGTGAGAGCACTGGTGGTTTAATGGAAGCAACCCCACCTTTGAAAAATGTATATGCGCTAGTACTTTCAAACGGTGAAGGAATAAATCGTGAAGACTTGGAGAACCTGAAGTTTGAAAACTTGTGTCAAATGCACGAAAGGAGCCTTTGAGACGCATTTTAAATCGTTTCACCACACTGGTTCTAAAGAACTAGTGACACGACTAGAAGTAGAAGTAGGCTAAAGGTTTAATTGAGCACTTCTGTCTGTGAATGTACCAGTGCTTCTAGGGCTCTAGCTAAAGTATATAATTGTGTGCGGAAATTAAGCTTTTCCGCAATTACAGTTTAATAAGACACAACAAAAGACCACCACGACAAAAACAAGCCATGAAATAACAAAACTCAAGATGGTGGCGTTTTATCTTTTTATGAGCCATCAAATGTGCAGATTGATAGATATTAATTATAATTATTATAAAGTTTGAGAAAGCTAGGACGCGGCAGACAACATTCTCAATTCATCATCATCTTCCTGCCCTTACCCACTCTATGTGGGCACAGCATGTTCTCTTCCTCCATTTCCTTCTGTCAGTCGTCATCTCTGTACTCACTCCTTTCTTAACCAATGTCCTCTTTCACACAATCCATCCACTTTTTCTTTGGCCTACCTCTACCTCTAAATTCATCCACATTCATATACACAACATGACTATAATGCTTTAAATTGCAAAGTTTAAATGACTATACGTTTTTTTTTTATTGAACCATAAATAGTAAGTACCTAGCTAGTTAGAGATTCACTTCAATCCGTAAACTTCAATACAAAATTGGCCCTTTTCCTTTACAAGAAGATGATTGATGCTTCTCGGAGTCATAAAAATGCCTTCATCTTATTAGTGGGCTTATTAGTGTACAAAATGATATATCGAAGCGTTTAATGCAGAGGGAATTTATCATCACGATGACCTAAAAATAAACAATTTCTATTTCTTATATTATCTTCTTCCCCAGAGATCTAGTAGTATTATCAGTAGGCATCCATAAGGAATAACTTAAATACGCAGTAACAAAAACATCTGACTGTTTGAAAAATCATTTTTTTTAATTCGCCTATTCCCTGGAAGCATTCTATGCTTTTTCTTTACTTCCAGTCCAGCAGAGAAGTAAAGAAAAAGAGGTACTATGGGGAAATTACATTATGTTATTATAAAGTTCGCTTATTTTTGTAGAATACTTCTCAGCTAAATCAAAACAGCTACTCTTCTGCGAACCATACAATTCTCCATCCGTAAGTTTTTACAAACTTGGTCCAGTTGTGTGCGATATGTTCGCTATGTGCGGACGCGTAAGCGTTGCCAACTGATCAAATGGAGCGGACACAACCGACCACCCAACAAAACCTACCGTACCATACAACTTAAACTAACCCAAGGAGCTATATAACCTGGTCGCGAACGGACATAGACGTTTGAGTGGCCTTATGGAAGAACTGTCTTGTCTTGTCAATATAAGACAGGTAGGGGTCTTGATAACTGGTCGAGATGGTCGACCTCGCAAGGACGGTGTTTCGTTTCTGCTTACTCAACTTAGCGAGGGCGAGCTTTTTGTTAGAAACGGAGCTTCGATTAGCTGATTTACTTTTTAATTTATAAGCTGACTCTTGGACTTGGACTCCAAACAAATAAAAATATATACAATCTGAAAAGAATGAATAAACATTCTTACTACATCTGAAAGCAAGTATTACGAAAATAATAAAAGAAATATACCTAAAATTGGTTTCGTTACCAAAGTTGGCGTCCATTAAACGTGCAATAGCGGAAACCATAGTCAATGTAACAGCTGACAATTCAATTACACTACCCAAGTAACTATAATAAAAACCACAAATTCCTGTACGATTGTTAAAAAAAAACAATCTCGCTTTTCAATACCAAATTGACGACGAGCACGTAAAGTAATTCTCACGCTATACAGTGAAAATGAAAGCTCCAATATGCTGAAAGAGTTTTAGTACAGAGTTTACTGCTAGTCATGCTAACACTAGATTTATTTATGTGCAAACGAGAAAAAAGGTTCAGTTTTTAGCACTGTCGGTCAAATAGAGCTTAGAAAATCATATGTATGCATATCTAGGATCCACCCGCGGCTTTGCTTGCGTAGTAACATAGCAATTGATGCCTTTAATTAATTCTTTATGCCAAGCCAACTAAGGTATATTATTTTATCCAAATCCATTTACCACGCTTACCTATACTAATATTATAATGCGAAAGTAACTCTGGTTTTTACTTTTTCTCGCCTCAACTGCTAAACAGATTTTGATGAAATTTGGCAAGCAGATGGATTGTATCCCGAAGAAGAACATAAGCTACTTTTTTTTCAAAAATACTCATGGGGGTGATATAAAGGATGAAAGTTTATATGGAGAACCGAGATTACAAATGTTAAGCATCGCCGGGAGCGGTCAATACTTGGATGGGTGACCTAGCACTTTTTGCACACTTTAGATTTTTTATCAACTTAAAATTCAGAAAATCATATTCAATGCGAACGAAGTCGTAAGCAACAGCTAGTGTACTATATTATCGTGATTGTGCCAGGAAAAACCAGATACCTCACAAATCGGATTTCCAATCATTGATTCAAACGCGAAAAGGAATTCTCGTAGCAAAAACAAATCAGGTATCTTAACAAACTCTGTTTTTTTTTTAATAAACGATTACGTTGCTGACTGTAGGCACCTACTGATCATTGTATCATAATCAATTTATCATTGCATATAATTTGTAATTTATATAAATAAATTATATCATGCACATGATACTGAATCATTGATCAATTCAATAAAAGCAATTTAAACAACTGACGGAAGAATTGAGGGCTTTTGGAAATGACAAACAAAATTATTGACAAGTTGGCCTAGACAAGTGGCTATCGAATGGCTTGAAAAATCATTGTAATGATGTTCAAAGAGAAAGCTTTTGTCCATGACTTTTGTCAATAGTCCAAGCATTTGTCACACCCGTGCAGTTTTAATGAGATTGTTCTGTACTTACATTAGTTAATGCTAGTATGAGCCAAATGAATATGGTTCTCCGTATATGTGACGTCACATCTGATGCCATTGTTGACCTGAAAAAAAAACACGATTATGAATTACGGTTACGGAATTATGAATCACTTCTTTCAAAACGGCATACAAATACTACGATTAGCCTGAAGTGCCACGCTCTCCGTGATTAACAGATAACTTACGACGATAGACCGATACATTATTTATTTATTTATCTAAGCCCAGCAGTGGGTTAAAGGATGATGTTTTTTTTAACCGAAATAGGTTTTCGTTGGACCACATTCTACCTGATGTTAAGTAACAGTGTGGTCTAAGATGAAACACGCTTACCTAGAAGAAACCTATTGATTCTCGATTTAAAGACGCCCATATTATACTCTTCGAGAAATACAGACCCCGGCAGAGAGTTGATGATGATGAAATTAAAGGTATTCATGGATTGCAGTCGTTAGCCTACTAATTATTTCGCGAATCACGCGATTCAACCACGTTCTTTGCGGCTAGAGCACCAAGCATTTCAATGAATACAAAACCGCAGGCCTTGCCAGCTTATTTCTATAATGAAATGATGCGTATATTCCACTTTATAGATAGGAGATTATAGACAAGAACATAAAACGATTTGTATTGAAAGCGCTAATGTGCCCCATATATTTTTTAATCAGTAGTTGACGACGTTTCAAAAAAGTCCAGTTCAAGAGTACCCTAAACCGACGATCCTGAACGAAAAATGTGATGAGAGGGAATTGAGCGTGTACGTTTTCACCATACATTTTGGTAATTTGCGCTTGCGGCGATTTACTTCAAATCGCGCGCACTGCACTTTTATTTTATGTAGATTATTTTACTAACATTTTACCCTCACTACTCTCGCGCAAGAGATACTATTAAGGAAAGATTTGCCGCCTAACCTTGTAGTCAAACTCTTACGAATAAACTAACTTGTGAATCTTGTGTTTTACGTGCTGCTAACTTAACTGAACTGGCTAAAACTTAAGTGAACTATCAGTGATACGTTGGTGCTGTGTAAGTGCAACTATCCACTTCAACATCCTATACATGTAAGACCATAGGGTGCTATGAGGAGCCCCTAGCCCTTGCAAAGCGTAATTAGAGTGTAACCCCCATATAAAATCATATAGGCCAATCAAAGTAAGCCTTCAAGTTATAATTTAACAGCCTTCTCACACTAGTTTGTTATTTCAGTAATCTATATCATTTTTTTTTTAAATTAAAGTTCTGATTATACACAAGGATTTCCCCTGGATATCAGAAACTACCCGGAAACAACCCGGAAGAAATATTTGCAGATCATACAAACATTTCTCTCGTAGCGGGTATCGAACCCGCGCCTCTTGCGTTTCTGCCGAGCACTGGCCCGCCACGCCACCGAGGTCATCGTAAGAAGATAAGTATAAAGATAGATATAAAGATCTAAGTTTTTGTCACCACAAGATGTCTGACATCGGAATGCCATCTCATACATCACGTAGCCGGACCCTGCATTCAGGAGCGGGAAATACCATTTGCATAAGTGAAAATATTTGAATGCCGCTGCGAACGGGTTTGAAGAGGCGACCAGACGCGACAGTTTGCTTTCTAGCACCTGATGCTCGAGCCATTGATGAGCCTGAGTTGAAAGTTCGAAAATTTTTATTCTATTCTTTTGGGTAGGTATAGAATCAAGGTCTTACATTTTTTCTAGATAATTTATGCAGCGTAAGGAGGCACCGGTTAACTGGTCAGCGGTGCTATGTTTAGCAAAAATAACCTACCATCTTACATCATACGGAACCCTAAAAATGTTATTATCTTGACTACTATTGACCATAAGTGCTGGGCAAGCTAACTCCATCTAAAATCCTCCCAGTCGCTACAGCGTCCCATTGGTGTATACAAAAGTTGCCCCTTAACACTGTATTAATCATCTGATTTATACTTTCTGAGAGGAGAATGCCTATTGACCACACCAACTATTTCAAGAAAATCAGATACAATTGCTAGCAAGCGTAAAATGTAAATAACACCTGTAACCAATAAACTTCTTTGCTAAAATATATTGATTTGATTGCCAAAAACAGTAGCAATATTTTCGTTGGCTACCGCAAGCACTGAAATACTGCTAGGTCAATTTATCCCAATCAAAATAAACGAAACCAATTATTTTCCGCCTGAACACATGCAAGTCAATTAAATATATTTATTGCCAACAGATTAGACCAATAAAGGCATACTACAATTAACTCTAGGGAAATTTACGATCCCCGCTTTTGTCGTAGCTTCGATTTGTTCAGACGTTTTACATTCATCTCGTTATTACTTTAAATTGAAGAATTGCAACGTTTAATAATGCGCGTAATCATATTTAATAGTCCACAAATGGAATACAATTTTGTTTTAGTACTCTCAAATGATAAATGAAAACGGAATGTTGTACAGTCTAAAAAGATTGAAGAAGTCAAGTGCACGAATGAACCTTTTTGATAGAAGCGTATGACTGATGCAACAAAACAAAAGCTAAATATAAAAATGAAGATTAATTCATACCAATGACAATGGGTAAAAAAAAGCAGCGGGAAGATTTGTATGAAAAAATAACACTAAGCGGACAAAGCTTGACCTCGGTGGCGTGGCGGGCGATTGCTCGGCTGAGACGCAAGAGGCGCGGTTCGATTCCCGCTACAAGAGAAATGTTTGTATGTTCTGCCAATATTTCTTCCGGGTCTGGGTGCCATAATATTATGTATTATAAGTATGTTTTTGCAAAAAAAATAGTCATCTGGTTTCCATAGTACAAGCTTTGCTTAGTTTGGGGCTAGATGGCGCTGTGTAAATGTCAACAATTATAAAATATTAAAAAAATGACGGGGTATTTTACTAATATAATATGTACATTAGATTCAAGTTTTACGCAAATAGTGAAACGTTATCCAGACAAGAGTGAGAATATATTATGCATGTTAATAATCTCGTATAACGTCTTCATTTGTCGTACATTTCATTGCGGCAGTCGACCGTGAGAGTCGCGTTGTCTTGCAATTTGCACAGCAATGTACGGTACAGTATTCCTTTAGCAAATAAATACGATTTCTTTAAAATATGTTACGAACCATACATACATAATCACGCCGTATCTCTAATGGGGTGGGCAAAGCCACAAGTAAACATAAGAAAACTTGCAGACACTTCTGATTTAAACTCCTAAAATGGATCTGGTGAACCATTGTGACATGTGATCAGCCCATCGCCCATGTAGATAGTCCATCATTTTGGAGAAGAGGATGTTACGAAAATGACTTATTTTCTAAGTAGGTAATCATTAAGTTTTTTAACAACCTGCTTTAGAAATCTGAACGGATTAATGGTAGCGCATTGGCATTTTCGCCATGTCATTATGACAAATATTATTTAATAAGCAAATACCCACATCGTGAATCGAATCCGCATCTCTTCTGTCGCAGCTTAGCATTCAAAGTCGAGAGAGTGCCACGCGTTTGCATCTCTTTTGGGGTAACTTAGAAAATCCTTACATAATAGGGTTTATTTAATGACAAATTTCTGATTTCCGCCTTACCAGTAAATCAGCCGATAATCTCAATTATATCAGTAAACAAGTATTTATCGTTTAACGACTTTCAATAACCTCCAACCCATTACATTTTATTATGTCTAGGAAGTGCCTAATTAGTGCCCATACATTTGCAGTATGAGATTCTTGTTATGTTATTAAGAAACAGTGAAATAAGCCCATTTGAATACCAATCATAAATAGTTGAGCAACCCGTTGAATACTCACGATCTCAAAAGTAGCTACACGGTGGTGTCAGGAATATGTGTGTAGCTGTGTTGGGCACCTTATGTGTCAAAAACATCTTCACATGTTATATATATTATAAATAGTTAACATTACGAAAAAAATACACCATTGACAAATTGAATACTACTTTTAAATGGAGAGTTGACTGAGTTGACAGGCACAGGCTCTTGACACATCAAGTTAAAATTAAAGAAATTATGCGGATAATCGTTTATCCTGGAAGTATTAAAGAGGCCTAAATCCAGCAGCGGACTTCTATAGGTTGATAATGATGAGACCTTTTCAATGTGTCAAAGCATGCACGCATAGTAATTTTGAATGTAAATGTGTATTTAGAAAGAGTTGCTCAGCTACTTATGATTGCAACTTTACGAATGGCTAAGCGTTTCCGCGACGTAATAATAACTTATTCCGTTACTGTAAGTATTGGTTATATCAAATGTCTGCCTGCATATTCCGCAAGTAGCAACTTAAGGTCATCACTCACTACAAGGCACCACTCCAGCATACTTGTTGATGAAAATTTAGAAATTGACACCTCAAAAAGGAGCCTTTCATACATCATGCCGAATTTCTCACAATGTCTTCCTACACCGTTTGTTAACATTTATAAAGCGTACGTAATTTTTTTGAATATAAAACATCATTCGTTCGAACCCACGGTCGGAACGCGAGGGCACCACTAGACCACTAGTGCTATATATGACCATTACAAATAACGGAGTATACTGTGTGTGTGTAAATGTTTGCTGTCTGATATCCTTTGTGTGAATAACTGACTAAGTAAATTAAGCAGATGCATGGGCTGGGTAGGTACCCAGCCCATGCATCTGCTTAATTTACTTAGGTAGGTACCTATACGTATTCTGCTTACCAGACCTACCTCATTTGCCATTATAGTAAACGCCAAGTAAGATAAAACTGCGGGAAAAAAGAACTTAGATATTTTTGTTCACAAAAGTATTATTATTGTATTTTTGTTTTGGTGTCATAAAAAAGCACGACACCGTGATGGATGGCACAAACAATAAACGTGCCATCCATACTTCTCTGCTGGACTGGGAGTAAAGAAAAAACATAGAATGCGTCCAGCTGCTTTTCACCCCGAGCATGTCGTAAGAGTCGACTAAGGGATAGTATCTTCTCTAACATGATGGACCATCTATATGGGCGATGGGCTGATCATCTGTCACCATGGTTCACCATATCTATCTTGGAACTCATGGATCTGGAGTGGCTGCAAGTGTTCTTATAATTACTTGTAGCTCTGCCCACCCCTTTAGGGATACGAGCGTGATAATATGTATGTAAACTTACTTGGGAGAAAAAACTCAGTTTACATTTGTATCTCGTCATATGACATTTTGTTCCTTCTCATGACATTTCCACCTAACCCATTTCTCAACTTAACATTGGCACTACATTCAGATTTCTTCCTATATACTCTATAACACTTCTATATTGTGAGGTGTACCTACCTACCAACAGCGTGAGGTGAGAAAGCACTGGTGGTTTAGTTAGTAGTGACCCCGCCTTCCGATCCTAAGGTCGTGGGTTCAACCCCGGTCGTGTACCAATGGATTTTTCTGGCTGAAAAATTTACATGCGCTTTACTAGTACTCTCAAACGGTGACCATGTCTTTCCTGTGGATAAGGCCGACTAAGCTAAGAGGATGGAATAGGTGCTGGGCAAGCCTACTCGATCTTAATTTGTCCCGGGCGCTACAGCGTTTCTTTTGTGAAGGTAAAAGTTGTCTCCTCACGATGTATAAGCCATCTACTATAGATGGTAAAAGGCCTTAGTACTTAGAGCGTGATATGGCGCATTCTATAAATTCTGGGTTTTGGTACAGTTTCCTTTATTACGCGAGTCGAGAGTTTTGATCTTAAAACTTTATTGCTCGACGAAAGTGTGCTATTAAACTACAGCGTGTCGATGATCAATGAATTGCAGATTGTAGGGTTGTCAATTGATGACATTTTAACACTATTGGCACGAAAATTTATCAGTAAATATCTTCTTCCACGCGTTGTAACAAGGCCTTTCACCATCTATAGTAAATTATTTATACAGCGTCAGGAGGAAACTTTTACCTTCACTAGCAGGACGCTGTAGTGCCCGGGACGAATACGATGGAGTAGGCTTGCCCAGCACCTATTCCATCCTCTCAGCTTAGTCGGCCTTGTCCACAGGAAAGACATGGTCAATACGTGCGGAGCTGACTAAGCCGCGGGTTTCCTCAAGATGTTTTCTTCACCGTTTGCACACGCATTGTACTCTGTGAAAAATAACCTTATAGACTACCTGTTATACCTACCTAGTATATCTTAAAGTTTAAGTTAAGAAGTTAAGCTATTCCAAGCCACAGGCTATTTCAAGTTTCATCCAAATGGCTTTTAATTTAATGGCATGTTTGAACAAACCCAATGCGAAAATAGTCAAAATACACAATACTGTAATTAAATTACTTTATATCAGGAACGGTTGATCTATCTAAACGATCTTAACATTATAGCTATTGGCCGTACAATAAGTTTATAACGCCTGTAACTTTTCTAATATTGCCTGAAATAAAGTTATTTCATTTTATTTTTTATTTATACAACAACAGTTTTGTTTGTATTTTATAAATTATACTTTCAAATTGTTAGCTGTATAAGTTGTAACTATTCCTATTATGGCACCTTGGTAATAATTCTTGCTGTTTTTAAATATGTTTTTTACTAGACTTGGCAGCCCTAGCCAAGTCATGCCAATGAGACGCACGCGCCATTCGTGCTCGATTAGTCCGCAACATCGACGATACGATTTCCCCTAATACCAATATACAATTGAAAATGCATGAGAAAAATTACAATTTTATCGAATCCAGTCGTGGAATCCTCAATGACGTCGTGATGTATGTTTTTAAGTGTCGTGTGACTTTTGCTGTGTATTTCTATCTGTCCAGGATTTATTGCATTTACAGAGCTGCTTTAATAATAACATCGCGAAAAAAACGTCATGAAAAGTTCTTATTCAACTACCCGCATACAAATTACAAAGACTACCGCTCAATTCGTACATATATGTAGACTTTTCCAACCGCTGAGTATTATTAATAGCTTTCCATTCTGACCCTTCCAGTGTTTATGAGTATATACGTTACATTGTTTCGTCCCTAACTGGTCGCGGCCGCTCAAAGGAGCCAGTCGATAAGGCAGGCTCTCTGCCCTCGAAACAGCCTGATAAATAATAATTTATCCAAATTCCGGCGCGGACTTTTGTATGTGAACACGTGTTTTGTACATTGGTATCCCAAGTTTTTTATTCGACGAGATAGCAACTAAAGAGAGGTTGTGTGGTGTTATAAAATATTCCGATATAGGACAAATGTAGTGATGTTATAAATCCGTTGGGCCAAACCGTGTCAAAATTAAACTTTTATAACAGAAATTAATACATATTGGAGAGCACTGGTGGTTTAGTTGGTAGTGACCCCGCCTTTCGATCCTAAGGTCGTGGGTGTCGTGTACCAATAGATTTGCCTGTGCGAAAAAATTATGTGCGCTATACCAGTACTCTCAAACGGTGAAGAAAAACATCATGAGGAAACCCACGGCTTAGTCAGCTCCGCACATATTGACCATGTATTTCCTGTGGACAAGGCTAAATAAGCTGAGAGGTTGGTATAAGTGCTGGGCAAGCGTACTCTATCTTAATTCGTCCTGGGCACTACAGCGTCCCGTTTGTGAAGGTAAAAGTTGCCTCCTGACGCTGTACATCTACTATAGAAGGTAAAAGACCTTAGAAAGATACATACTGATTTTGCTTGTAAGTGATAGTCGGATTTAATCGTTCGAGCATTTTAGCTCATTTGGTAAGGAGCGTTGATTGTGCTTGGACGCTAGAGTTGCTAAGGTACTTTTGACGGTGGCTACACCAATTTATTTTCACCTGACGGAACCCATAACACTTACACCGCACATTCTTGTCCTGTTTTTTCTCTTCCTTGAATTATTAACGGCGGCCGGCAGTTATTTAGGTCGTTTTCATCAATCAAATTTAAGAGTACCGAAACACAATTTTAGTTCCTCGCATTCGGCTACACAATGAATACTGTAGTTCAATTACTTTGTTTTAAGGACTTTCGACTTTTTATTTATAAAATATGTATTATACATTATATAATCGACTTTTTACTCGTTCTCGTTCCGTACTTATTTTATAGGTACCTACAAGTTGTGATCTAAGAGTTCTACCTAAAAATAAAAACGTTATTAATATGTTTTGATTTAAAAAGTCAGACAAAAATAATATATAAATAAAATAACTATAAACGATTAGCATTCAAAAATTGACATAGATTTACTACATTTATTATTCCACCAGTCTGGGTTGTTTTTATCCGTGATGAATAATTATGGCAATAAAATACGTGGTAGAGTAAACTCTGAAATTCTCAGTAGATATAGGAATTTCTATCTATCTAGTCGTGTCACTAGTTCTTTCGAACTGGTGAAAGGATTTAAAGGCTTCTTTCGTGCACTTGACACATGTTTTCGAACTTTTTAAGTTCTACGACATGCCGGTTTCCTCACAATGTTTTCATTCATTGTTTAAGAGAACTTGTAATAGCGCACATAATTTTTTCAAACAGAAAAATCCATTAGTGCCCGACTGGATTTGAACCCACGACTTTCGAATCGGAAAGCAACTACCGGTAGGCTACCGGTGCTCTCAACAGAGAATAATTATGGAGAATATAACTTAGGAATTTCTGAGGATCCGGTACTACAATTTTAAAAACAAACTATGGTAATTTTATGCCCATTTCATAGTCTTGGAAGAGAAATGAGAATGCCTCTGAATACCATTGTACAGCATCATTTTATTACCGCTTAATTTGCAATTGTGTTATTCTTTAATAGTAACTTCATGAGTCTTTCATTACATTATTATTCTTTTATTACATTTTTGTAGAGAAAAAATAAGGCTTGCAGGCAAATGATTAGTACAGCGTCAGTATACAACTTTTACCTACACTATGGACTTTGCAGAGCCCGTGACAATTATAGATGAAATATCGCCGGTACCCAGCACCTATACCATCCTCTCAGCTAAGAATTTCTATAGAAATGTATATTAATGGACTATCTCCACCGTTCCCGGTATGAGATTAAATTATAAACGGATCACGGCGAGTTGTGTCCATTGATACCGGGATCCGAGTCTCAAAAAATAAAAATGTTTGTTGTCACTGATCATGGTATCGGTGGCTATAAAATAGTCGCAAATCAATATCAATATAAAAAAATAAAAGCTGTTTAATGACTTTTGACTATTTTATCGCAAAGCAGAATAATAAACAGAACAGTATTTTAACAAATCTTCTCTGCTGGTCTGTTAGTAGAGAAAAAACAGAATGCGTCCAGCTGCTTCTTTCCCCGAGCATATCGTAAAAGTCAACTAAAGCATAGTATCCTCTCCAACATGATGGACCTATATGGGTGATGGCCTGATCACATATCACCATGGTTCACCATATCCATCTTGAGACTGGATCAGGAGTGGCTGCAAGTTTTCTTATGATTACTTGTGGCTCTGCCCACCCCAGAGATATGGACGTGATAGTTATTTATGCATGTATTTTAACGAAATGAACACACGCAATAAATCGCAATAATCGTAATTACTAATAACAGTAGCTTTGGTTCAAGCAACAGCCTAAAGGCTATTTTGACTAATTAAACATAGTACGCACTTTCCAACGTAGTTTAACGCGCCGTTTCTCACACTTAGCATAGATATTTGACCTCTGGCCCCCTTAACACTGCCTTGGGCGACCTACCGTTGGCAACTCGGTAGCAAAAACGTAAATTATAAGTTTACACTCCTGTAGATTAAGGTCTTTGAAAGCTATTGCTGAATTTTGAACATTTTTCGATTTGTTTCACATACTACCCACCCTATACTTACTTACCACATTTTTGCAGGCAATATTCAGTAATAGTGGATTGAGGCATTTATTTTTTTAAGAAAAATGTTTAAGTTTTTCGGGCTTTAGGGTATTTAATAAATAAATAATAATAACGCCCAACAGTCACATACATAGTCTGACCCCATACTAGGATTCCCTATGTCGTGGGTATCAGAAACTACGAGTACCATGGTACCACAACACCCAGACCCGGAAGATATATTTAAAGATCATGCAAACATTTCTTTCTCAGCGGGAATCGAACCCGCGGCTCTTGCGTCTCTGCCGAGCAATCGCCCGCCACGCCACCGAGGCCGTCAGTATATTTGTTTAATATGATTGAAAGCTTCTTATTCTGGGAAAATGGCTTTAAATAAACTTAAAGGATTCTAGATCTAACGCTTAGGCCTGCTAACTTTACTTTACCTTGCTTTTGGTGCACGAACGATCCAGCTATGTAACGGAATTCTACAGAGACCCAAAAACTAACAAGTAACATAGGAATAAATAGTTCCTTACCAGCCCGATTTCCGACGACTAGGAAGAATCCTCCAAACAATCATCGCTCACAGAACTATCATGTAGTTACACAAATGTCACCTCCCCCCTATAACTGAGGCGTTGTCTCTTAACATGCTACTTTAACGCACTGCACTTGGTGGGATCTGGAACAAACGAAATTGAGGTTAAAAGTATAATAACAATAAATATTTGTGGACATTTCACACAGCGCCATCTAGCCCCAAACTAAGCAAAGCTTGTACTATGGGAACCAGATGGCTGATAGAATACTTATATACTTATTTTTTTGTAAATACATACTTATAATACATAACACCCAGGCCTGGAAGAAATATTTGCAGAACATATAAACATTTCTCCCGTAGCGGGGATCGAACCCGCGCCTCTTGCGACTCAGCCGAGCACTCGCCCGCCACGCCAACGAGGTCGTCATTTGAATAATGGTCGAGGTCCAACCGGGTGACCACCGAGGACGTCAAAGTGTTTGAAATGAGGATCAAATTTCTAAAACATGAGGAAAATTTATTCATAGACTTCAGTCTAACTAAACAGACAAGCATACAACTGCAACACAAAGATTGAGTGGCCTATTGAGCAACACCTTCCTTTTGCTGGACTTTTGTGAAGCCACGAAACGTGGCCACATTCTGGTCCAGATAAAGGAATCATTGATACGAAGAAAAAGCGACCTTTTGTCCACCTCAGGTAAACAGAGTGTACTCACTGGAACGTCCAAATTATCAAGTAACGTAACAGAATGTGAATGAGAATGCTCCTAGTCATTATTCATCTGTACATTGATCATCATCGCACGTCAAAATAACTCCTGTCTTAACATACACCCCGTTTAGTTACGACTTTGAACTCGAGAAAACCTTTCGCAATTACAGTAACTAATATTAACGTCGAATGAGGTCACCCTAAACGTTAAGGTATTTTTGAAAATTAAAATTGTTTTGGAAGTTTTTGTTGATTTTTCGGTGTTGAACTCTTTTTGATTGCCGAGTTCTGAAGCTATTTTCATTCCAACTAATACCATAATTCCGTAAAGTGAGGAACATAGGAATCTGGCCGAAATACGGAAGGATTATTCAAAACGCAACAATAGCCTTTACCAATTTCACATGTTTTAGTGTATCGTACCAAATACTTGGGTACCTATCTATCACAGATACACATCTCCAACACGAACTAACCAAGTTAACAAGCGCAGTACATCTTATATCGATAAATTAATTTGTAAAACGCTTTCAACTCCACGGGACGTCCAATTTAAAGGATAATTAATGTTCTTGAGCATGGGAAAGCATCGGTTATTATAGCGTTTAGTTTTATGTTTACTATGAATCAAGTTTAAAGTGAAGTAAGTAAATGTAACTAAAAGCTGCTGAAGTGTCGCGGTATAACACAAACACGGAGAACAGAGTTAATCGTACTATGTTAAATCTTATCTAAATATTTAAAACTTACAATACTGACTGACAGACAACTAAGGCACAGTTTAAACCATAAATGCTAGAAGCATGAAACTTATAGGATTTTCCTCTTAGGTGTAGGGGTGCACTAGGAATGGAATTTCCGAAATTCAACGGCTAAAGGACGCAGCAGGAAGATGAAGATTGTACGAAAAAAACACGAACAAAGTCACGGAACGTTCTACTAGTCCGTTCCTTACATACAAAGCAATGAAATATAAGCTATGGTCATATTCTATAGGCTATAGCTATGGTCTATAGCTATAGCTATGGTCATATATCCTTTCGACATATGTGTTGATTTGACAATAGTAACACGCATTGATTTCAACAAAAACTATGGTGATCCTATTCCAATCAAGTGGAACCTGTGATTGACTTCGGCTACTTGAATTTGGAGTATTCAGTTTCAGTGAGGGGCATTTTAGGATTCCATAGCACAAAATAATGGCACTCCAAATACTGCTGTCATATTTGATCAAAATTGATTGTATGTAGGTACCTATGTATGTTCGTATGAGGTGGTATGAGGAGTGGCCAACTCTAGTGACGGAGTTTTTAGGCCGCCTAAAGGCCTTCGTCATGGCTTAACGGCTTAAAAGCCGGGACCGACTGCTTAACGTGCCCTCCGACGCACGGAAGCGCTCAGCTCGTAATGCCACTTGCGGTCACCCATCCCAATTGTGATCGTACACATCGTTGCTTAACTTTTTAACGATCAATCAAGAACGCCTAAGCAAGCTACGCCACGAGCGCTTCGAAATTGTAAAAATAGTTGATATGATACGAGCTCGCTTATTATTGGCTTGAGAACTAATAGAAGCACGTAAGCTGATGGACGGCTAACGGTATACTTGTGACGCTACGGTACCCGACTTCAAGGCACTTTTTAACCGGTCTCACACTAGTAGCTCTGACTTTTATGACATTTTTATGTGTATCTATCATGTATGTAGTTTTAATTGCATATTTCATGTTCTTTATTTGATAAATGTATTTGATGAGTATACTCTGTACATTCTTAGCTTGGGACTGAACAATGCTCTAACTCCTTTAAAAAACATGATTGTAAAGGGATCATTTTACAAAAAAATAGCCAAGCGTGGTTTCTTGGCTGTATCTTCCACGCTTGGTCGCGTTACGAACAGGTGTAAATGTAACGTAGATTTAAGATGTGTCCAAATGATCCCCGTGATTTTATGAATACATTTTTTTTGACTTTGACTTTCACATTGACTTTGACTTAAATATAAACCCAGAAGTAACTAAAACTCAGTGTTATCGCAAGCAATAGACAAGCAGTTAGGTATTTTAACGGTTAACAGATGAATTTTGGGGATACCTAGAGCGGCAATCCTCATGTTAAAAAAACACTATACAATATTCGTACATATTATAAGTTTAAATGGAATTTAAGTCTTCAAAATAAAAGTTACTTTTATCATGACCTGTCAAAAAGGCAAACAAGTCCAGCCATTATCTTATAATGGTCAGTAAGCATACAGTAATAAACGGTATTAAACATTGCCCCAGTGCCCGATGCCTCACCGTGAAATATATTCATACGTGTGCGTAAGCGCAACTACCTGGTTTAATTTACACGTTCAACAATCCAATACAATATCAACCCTATTCTTAGTGCCATAGGACTCAAATAACAATAGTCTACAGAACAGAAGACGTATCTTCTTTCAAATGATGCGTCCCTCGTTTGGAAGTGAAATTTTGTTGTACAATTTAGTTTATAGATTGGTATTTATCAAATGATCCATTCTTTTGTGGATCGCATACCACCTTTAATGGAATTTGTTAGTGTCATTTAATTTGTTGTCTATGGCGTCATTGCAAAGTGGTATCTAGACTAGTATCGCTACTACTAAGAGTACTGGTGGTTTAGTGGTAGTGACAACAGCTTTCGCTCTCAAGGTAGGCTCGAATCTGCTCGTGCCTTAATATACACCGTGTCCCCGAGGATATATCCATTAACTTTGGCAAACACTTCTACAGGTTTTAGTGATCATATCTTACAAGGGAAGTAGTACTTAAAAAGGCTTTGTTTCAAAGTTATTGGCACTTTTATTTGTAAGCTGTAAAAATGTATGACACTTTTTGAATAACAATGTTGTGGAGGCTTTGCTTTAGTTGTCTGCTATCAAGACTGTCCTTCTCTATTAGATCTAAGTGAAAAAATACTCAAAGAAATTTTATAGTTGTCTGTAAAGGAACCAAAATAGCGACAATACACAATGCGCTAGCAGAAGGACCAATTATTTATTATAAACAGACAAACGTAAAAAACCAAACAATGTACCTAAGCCATTTCATAAATTATTACTATAGACACTTATGTTTAACAAAAAAATGGCCAGAGAAGGATTTTATAGTTTTTTACGAAGGAAACAAAAAATAATGCTAGCAAAAGGACCTATCAATTTTATGATAAACAGACAAACGTAATCCACTGGACAAAGTAAGCCGTTCCATTAAATTTTACTGATTGACACTTACATTAAACAAGTTGTCTTTGCCTTGACGCAAGCCCGAGTAAAACGTCAATTTTTTTACTATTATTATTATTTTATTGTAATTACCAACATTTTCACTTAGACCTTGGCCCATAACACACTTAGACTTTAAAGCAAAAACGGGTCATGCTCGAGTCGAATTCACACACGAAGGGTTCCATATCTCCGCGTTAAAGTTATTTTTTAATATGACTTTTACTCTATTTACTTTAAAAAAAGCCTTCGGGTAGGAACCCTGAAAATTAAATATAGAAATGTCATAGGTATTACATACATAAAAATATTATCACACGCATATTCCAAAAAGGGTGGGCAGAGTCGCAACTAATCAGAAAACTTGCTCCTGATTCAAAGTCAAAAGAAGAATATAGTGAACCACAGTGACCAGCCCATCGTCTATACAGATGGACTTTCATGTTGAAGAGGATATAATAGCGGGCATAATCAATTTTTAAGAATCTTTAGTTATTATTGTTTTAAAATACAAAAATAAATCTTTGATTCTATATTCATGGATAAACGAAAACTTTCAATAGGTCGACGGTCAAATAGATAAATCAAAATAACACGAACTGTCGAGTTGCTATTTACCCATTTATGGTATACCATTATTTACGAAGAAAGCTATCTACAGACGACTATCTGTCGAATACCTTATCAGCTATCTTAGATAGATGTGCACTCTACACTGGCTGGTAACCATTAACTAAGCCATGGTTTAACCTTCAATTATATTTGGTAATCATTTCATCATCTTTCTGCCCTTATCCCACTCCATGTGGGGTCGGCACAGCAGGTTCTCTTCTTCCATTCCCCTCGGTCAGCCGTCATCTCTGTAATCACTCCTTTCTTACCCATGTCCTCTTTCACGCAATCCATCGCAACCTTTTCTTTGGCCATCATATTTTGTAAATAGTAGAACACAATACAAAATTTCTTATTTTTTCATTTAAACTTTCGCCCCACTACAACACAATACAATATTTCTTGTTCAAAACAAAAACTATCGTAGAAGGATAAGAAACACAAGAACGAGGAGGGACTCTATCGTAAAAAAAACCTCACAAAAAAGTGATTCGAGCGTCGAGTGTCGTGATCATAATTATCTTTATAAATAAAGAGATAGAGTTAGAATTTATTCTTAAAGAAAATACTTAGTTTTAACATGATGATACTCATATTGACAGGGAAAAGTAAACGAGCACGAGAGAGCGCGTTGAAGTCTTTTGCATGGACTTGACACGGTGTTACAAATACCAGTCTTACCAGTATTTAAATAAAATAGATAAAAAATAGCCTGACATTTCCCACTGCTAGGCATAGGCCTCTATTTGCGCCATCCATGGTTCTGTGCTAGTATTGTCTACCCACGGCCTACGATTTTCATTATAATCGTCAGCCCATCTTGCTGTTTGACGACCCACATTCCCGTAGCCACATCTCTACTAAATTCAACCATTAAAACTAAAACTAAGGCCTTTTACCATCTATAGTAGATGATTTATACGGCGTCAGGAGGCAACTTTACCTTCACAGACGGGACGCTGTAGTGCCCAGGACGAATTAAGATGGAGTGGGCTTGCCCAGCACCTATGCCCTCCTCTCAGCTTAGTCGGCCTTGTCCACAGGGAAGACATGGTCAATACGTGCGGAGCTGACTAAGCCGCGGGTTTCCTCACGATGTTTTTCTTCACCGTTTGAGAGTACTGGTATAGCGCACATATTTTTTTCGCACAGAAAAATCCATTGGTACACGACCGGATTTGAACCCACGTCCTTTAGGATCGGAAGGCGGGGTCACTACCAACTAGACCACCAGTGCTCTCTGGTGAGTTGGCACTTTAAGTGACTATAAAATAGGCTGATTTAATTTTCATAAACAATTTAAATTAGCACTATAAAATACGATCATAACCCACCCACTTCAAATCGATATAAAAACCGAGAATGACTCAGAGGGTCCAGGACTGGCAATGCTAAGTATTTTACATTCCCATTAGAGGCGTGAGATAAATGTGTGAATATCGATAATTATCGAAGGATATGAGATTTCACGAGGCGCTCGTTATCCGCGCTGGCGTTATTTAGACAAACGAGAGAAAGTTGTGGGACAGAATTCTAAGGTTACTTAACCTTTTGCAAAAGTAATTGACTTGGTGATATTTTTTATAAAAGGGCTTATTATGAACAGATTATGTGCTTATTATGTAGAGCACTGGTGGCCTAGTTGGTAGTGACCCCGCCTTCCGATCCTAAGGTCGTGGGTTCAAACCCGGTCGAGTACCAATGGATTTTTCTGTGCGAAAAATTTATGTGCGCTATACCAGTACTCTCAAACGGTGAAGGAAAACATCGTGAGGAAACTCTCGGCTTAGTCAGCTCCGCACGTATTGACCATGTCTTTCCTGTGGACATATAGACAGATAGAATACCGGCATGGGCGCGTGGGAAAAGTCGGGGCAAAACAACAGTAAAAATGCGTAATCGTTCGTGTCCGATCGCGGTGGAGCGAAGAATGCCCGTTGACCGATGGACCTTCACGAGGGTATGCGATAGGCGTCGTCAAGCCAACCAGCCAATTAGTAAAAACAGATAGATCAAAAATATTTCTTGACCTACCCTCCAAATTGTGTCTGCTTGTATATGAAATAGGTTGTTACCCACACCAACGAATTTAAGAATGCACTCATTATCATCAACAAATGAAAACTAAACGTGAAAGAAATCAATTCCGGTACGGAACAATATCCGTGGTCTCTATCACAGATCTTAATTTGCTACGATTCTGATTATCCTGTCTTTCGCTTCATTCACTAAAAAGTGAAATCAATTAAAATAATTGAAATCTGATTAAAATCGTCAGACCATATGCATACTGATTGATCTTATCAAGCCATTGTCACTTTTCATCAACAGATGTCATCAATTCAAACCCACATAAACCCCTTGATAAGATCAACACGACAGTTTCAACTCATTTAGGCAGTTCGGTATCATTAATTCTCAACAATTACCTCCTTTTTATACGTTGGTTAAATCACTGACTTCCAACTTCGTCATCTAATATGAATTAAAATAAGGAAACTGTCTTAACACATAATATAGCACATATTCAGAGATGTCTCAGAGATCAACAGGTTCAATACCGGATCTGATCATTGATTTGTCCGAGGCTCTCTGAATATCAATCTTAAGCTGGAAATGCTGGATGTGTCAAGCCGAAGATAAGGCGCGATGGCTCTTATTAGGGAAGGTCTATGTCCAGCAGTAGACTGCTATAGGCTGATGATGATGATGACGAGATATTGTGACAACGAAGTCCTATAGGACTTTTTAAGTTTCGGCCAACCTTCCGTTAATCCGTTCTTAGACAAAGCGTTTAACTTGAAACCGTTTAATTTTGTACGTAAGAACAAAAATTCGTTATAAAATTTTAGAATTCTACAATCAGGTTAACGACCTGATTGGGGAATGAAAGCCCTGCAAAGTGAAAGTGTGATTCCGAATACCGAGAAGGCACTAATAAGGGCTAAAACTGGTGTAGTGAAAGAAACATCAACACGGATACACATTTCATCAAGAGGATACATTGTAGATTGTACAATTAACATTAAAGTATCAAAAACCGTTTACATAGATTACAAAATTACAATAATAAAATACCATTACGGACAATATCAATAAAGGTATCTCACGATCTGTGTTAAGGTGTTGTACACAAGCGATTTAAATTTTTCATACTGAGCAACTTTATCGCCCGTATTTTGCTAATACTGCAAGATGTTGACTGCATTGGCAACATCATGCCGATTTAATATGTTGCCGATTCGGTAAAGATCCAACAATATCTGACTACACCCTGTATCGCTAAATTAGAAAAAGAGCAAACTGGTAAATTTACTGATACTATTGTTGCCAATCTCAGAAATTGCTCTAAGAGAGAATTTGATCCCTTAGTTATAGGCCCTGACGTTAGCATAAAAATTACCCGTGTAGTCCTCAGTACACATACATAAAATTACGCCTGTTTCCCATAGGGATAGGCAGAGATCACAGATCTTAATTTGCTACGATATTGACACACTTCTTTCGCCTCATTCACTCTCATTACATTCTTCATGCATGCTCGTCGGTTTAGAGTACTCTTGACCTTACAACAATAAACTGCCCGTACTGTACATAGTCCTCAGTAAGCCTTTGATACATTTCATTCATTCCACTTGCAATGTTGCTTTAAGAGAGGTCGATTCCTTAGTTCCTACAGAGGCGATGATAAAGTTTGCATACAAATTTCCCGTATACATAGTCCTCACTAAGTATACTTTTGATATGATTTTATTAATTCTCGAGAGAGATTCTACCGCTGTGCTGAAAAATATTTTGAGAAAATTGCTCGTGTACATAGTACCATTATACCTTAGATACATTTTAATGGCATGGCCTGCAGTGTATTATTATCACTTATATCCATTCAAGTGTTTGATAACTTGAAAGGTGGTTACATTGAAATGATTTCTGAACTCACGACTTACCTACTCCATTTCTATTCAAGTTTTGAACATTTTTATTTTTATAAAGAAAAACGCTAAATTGTGACGATGATAACGCACATATATAAATAGCATATATTAACCTAAATAATTATACACGAATTACTTCAACTCGTGTCACTGTGGTATATTAAAATGCGCCTAAAATATGTTCCTTTCGTGTACTTGACACATACCTTCGAACTTTTAGATCTTACGAGAGTTTTACGACATGGTAGTTTTCACTATAGAGTAGGTAACTTCAGGTGTAGCTGCCTAATTTTTTTTTTTTTTATATTGACATTATTTCTATCATTATGACATGCATGCATGCTTATCTAGAATACAATTTAGTGATGTGGTCGCAAAGCGACAAAACCCTTAAATAAATTAAAATAAAAAGAATACAATTTAAATTTAATTAATACCCTGTGACATTTAGAATCAATTATTATTGTGTTTGAATCCCAATTGTATGGGGAATGTGTGTTCGTAATAAGTTAATTTAATTTAAAATCGATGTACACCACATTGAAGTTAATAAAAAAAAGCTCTTTTCAGGTAACCTGGAGCTCCGGTCATTAACCTTTCGCAGGGTAATTGATACTAAAATAACTGGCACAGCTACCTGTCTTCTTCGACCCAAATATTTTTTATTTTTTTAATTCATATAGTAATTTCCAAGTAAATTGCCTCTACCGTATCTCTTTTAGTTTTTAAAGACGTTCTTACTATCATTGATCCTACGTCAATGGCGGGCACTATCCGAGTACAATTGATCATTTATATCCGTAATGCCTTCATTGGTTATTGTTGACAAGCCCCCTTTGTGTGGCTACGGGCTTTTATCAATCGCCTTCATCGATCGTGCCTCCTACGTCACCAAGGTACACTCGTCAGCAAAAGTTTTACAATGAATTTAAAATATTATATATAGGCTACAAAACTTACCAGAGAGTGGCACACACTAAAGGAGACCTATAACCAGCAATTTTATAAGTCTAATGGTTATAGCAGTGTATAGGTTAGCGACCTACGTCACCTATGAAGTACACTCGTTAGCAAAATCTTAAAAATCCAGAAAAACATAGGTCAATAACCACCAAAATGTTACATAGACGACGCCTAAAGATACAGGATACTTAAAGTTTACAAAGGCACTCTGTGAGCGAGCTGTATCTCATGAACCGTAAAAGGTAGCAAGTTGAAATTTTCACAGAATGTGTATTTCTATTGCCGCTATAACAACAAATAATAAAAACAATAAAATAAAAGAGGTCCCCATACATGAAACATTTTTTATGTGCGCTCTTGACCGGTTTTTTACGTAAATATACAGCACTGTTTTAGAGTACGGTACCAAAAATAGCAGGAAATTCGAGTTAAAATAACCAGTAAACCACTTAAGTGCGTTATGCTCGTACCGTTTTTAACCATTCGTAACCCAAGGCGTTTCGGAATGAAGAAATTAATCGCTGCTCGCAATAATAAATGGTGTCATTATTATTTTAATTAAGATACAAGAGTATTGGATGAGTAATGATATCTATATCAATCTTTTGACCTTATAATAGATTAAAGTGTGTATTAGTGGTAATTTATATTTCCTACCTGCGGTGTTCGTGGTTTAGTTCTAAGCGGGTTAGATCGATTCGCTGAGTTCCACAACTTAACTTCAACGATCTTAAGTTAACTTCAACGATCAATCAAGAACGTCTAAGCAAGCTACCCCACGAGCGCTACGATACTACTGATTGATAAATACAGCTATCTCTGTAATTTACATATTTCTGTAAGCCACACATGCAATAAACTATGGTGTAGAATCCGCACTCAGTGTAGATTTCCTTATCAACTTAAGGGGCGTCATAAAGCATGTGACACACCTGACCCTGGACACGTTCTATCCGTTCTCAAGTTACACCGTGTTACGGTACATTTGTTGTGCACTTTGCGATATCATGTGGGTGATACTTGGAACAGGGTTGTCAGTCGAAACGAATTTTTAAATATTTCGATAAAAATATTAAAACAAGATGATAACAAAATTGTTGTGGAGCGCAAAGATTGGAAAAGGGAGAGTATTTAAAAAACAGAGGACAATATCATAGATTTTTTTTATAAATATGAATAAAAAGTTGCATTCAATAGGTAAGTTTGATCAGTGCCGCAGAAAATTAAGACCAACAAATCATCATCAATAATTAATCAATGTCCATCATACTGCAGCATGAGACATCAATTTTATTAATGCGATTAAAACACGCCATCATCAATCCAGTTTTACCAACATGTTCAGAACCTACCATTTTCTCTCAATTGATCAACTCAATGAACTGAGTAATTTAATGAAGATTGCAAAAATGAATAAACATACTCGTATTAAATGATCAATGAAAACGCTCAATGTACCAGTAAAATATTAACGAAAATCACTTTATTCATTAATGTTACATTATAACTATTAGAAAATAATTGAGTTACAACATTTACTTAGTATTTTATAACCCAATGCATCTCTGTTATATATGATACTGAATTAATAACCAGAAAGAAACATACAACAAATACTCGTACTAGTATTTACCGATATAATTTACAAAATAAAAAAGAAACCGTATGTTTTACTCTTAAAAATCGTATGTTTTGCAAAGATAAACATACAAGTCATCGTTTCCTTGCCCTTTTCCCACTTTATGTGGGGTCGGCAAAACATGTATAAGATAAATATTCCAGTAAAACATGAAAAGCCTAAAGCTCTTAGAATTCAGAGACTCTTAAGTAGCAACATTCAATATGATTAGAGTTACCACACCGTTATAGCTACACAAATAAAACACAGGCATCTAAATAAATAGTTTATTTATAATTAGCTGGTTTTTCCAGTTGAAATTCTTCTATAATACACATCGTATCGCTGATTAAGAACCCGTTAAATACCAAAATGTAAGCCGTTACCATAGAGTTCGTTATGATACCTTGAGGTCGGTTCAAAATTAGAAATATAATGTTATCAAAATATTCAAAATTAGAAATATAATGTTATCGAATGAATATTTTACTATTTATATATCACCGTGTGGGTTGCACTTTAAATTTCATGAATATTAGCGGAGATAATTGATAAGTTTACTACTTAGACCACAGATATTTGCTTTTTTTTACTAAGTATATTACTATGAACACTCACTTTTTGTTTAAATTTGTGATCAATAAAAAATAACTTCAGAAATGAAAAGCAGACTACTGAAAAATCGGTCTCTAAAAAGTAAACAAGAAAATATACTCATCTGAAATTGTTATGTACAAACTATTCAATATTTATCGTCTATTAAATAAACAACTTAGACGTAATATATTTTAATGTATTTAATACATTATTCATAGTGATGCTCAGAGGATAGGTGTGGTCGTATACCACATACCTTAGCAAAACAATACATTCTAACAGTAGCAAGAGATCCTATGATTTAGGGCATAGTAGCTTACCTACTTTTTATTTAAATTATTTTGGGTATATAATTTGGTGATAAAGTATTTGCAGAGCCGCTTTACATTATTTTTTTGGAGGTTTAGACAGAAAATATGTTTGGCTCTCTCTGAGGCATGATTTTAGAAAGGATTCCCAATTGTAGAGTGCTTGCAAGCAAAGCCGCGAGCAACAGCTAACGGTATATATTTTTGAAATGTGCTTATTAAGCCCTATCTTTTGACACCCAACACGGCATCATTAAAAAATGTTTTTTGTTTTTAACTTTATATTCAACTAGCGACCCGCCCCGGCTTCGCACGGGGATAGACATATACCATCGTGGACTTGATCTATAGAATGATATTCCTACATATGGATATCCTTTCTTCCTTCCTTCCTACTATGGTGAAAGAATTTTTGAAATCGGTCCAGTAGTTACGGAGCCGCACGCCAAAATCTTTTTTGGGTTTTCTACCTTGGGTTACAATATTGCAATTTTCTTACGGATCCCTAATTTTTTTGAAAATTTTTTATAATCTATACTGGACCCTGATAATGTAGCTTTCTATTGGTGAAAGAATTTTTGAAATCGGTCCAGTAGTTTCGGAGCCTATTCGTTACAAACAAAAAAAATCCTCTTTATATTATAGTAATGTGATGTCACATAACCTCGATAAAGACGCCTCCAACGATCCCTCATTTGTCAAATTATGATAAGTAGTTTAGAAGTTATAAAGAAACAGATAAACATACATACATACCGGTCAAAATCATAACCTCCTTTTTGCTTCGCCGTAGTCTGATAAAAATAGTATTATAGCCAATTTTATTTCTACCTTCAAATCCAATATATCAATAAATTATATTATAACTAACTGCCGCCCGCGGCTTCGCTCGCGTGATACCTGGATAAAAAACAGCCTATATGTTAATTCAGCACATGTACTATGTATATTACAAGTTAAATTCGAATCCGTTCAGCCGTTTAGGCGTGAAAGTGTAAAAAACATCCATACAAACTTGCGCGTTTATAATACAAGTAAGGTTCGTATCAATGGATTTGACCGTAGAGTCAAACCAAAAATGCTCGCTCCAGTATCAACGGGCGGTTTGAACACGAGTTAATTCTCTCATAGGAGGACACGTAGATATGAGCAGCGAAGCGCGAGTTCCATTTAGAGGAGAGAGCGCGCGCCTCGCGTTCCGTATAACATTAATAAATTAATAATGATTTTATGGAATTCCGCTAGCCACTGCCATTTTTACTGCCAGCGAGTGTACGGCTAATATTATGAATGTATGTTAACGGTGGTACAATTACAATTCATAGTGCTATTCAGAGAAAAAATGTATTGTTTTGATTGTATTTTGTTGCTTAAACTCTTAAGATGTCAGTGAGTGATACATTTCGCCTACTCGCTTAAATTATTTCCATATCTTACTAACATTATAAACAGGCACGAAAGTTTGTAAATATGTATGTTTGTTACTCAGGTTTCAACGCATATATCATTTAGCTTTTGAGCATTTAGGTACACATTTTGAATTTTTGCCTATTAACTAATTATCCAACCAATGGAACCGTACTGCGAAATCGATTTGATACCACAAACATAAAACCAACTGTACCTATGCATTTAGAGCCACTTTCGTTTCCAGATTTCGTGATTGAAATAAAAACCGGTCAAGTACGAATCGAATTCGCACACGAAGGGGTCCGTACCATCGTACATGTACTTTTTAATGGCTTTTACTTTATGTACTTTTTTAAATAGGTAGATTCGATTATCGATAAAAAATGTTTCTTGTATGGGGCCCCCTTTTATTTTATTTTTATTATTTGTTGTTATATTAGCTGTAATATAAATACACGCTCAGTGAAAATTTCAGCTCTCTACCCATAACAGTTCATGAGATACATAACGTTGACAGACGAACGGACGGACGGATAAGGGAGGCTTAGTACTAAGGGTTCCGTTGGCACCCTTCGAGTACGGAACCACAAAAACCGTACCTTATCTCATATTAACGATTTCACTTTGAGACAAAAAGCGTGTGCGGATTATCAATGGTTGAACGAAATACATCTAAAGTAGAATAAACTTTTTCTTTAAGTAGGTATAGTTCGTATGATTTCAACACCTTTAACAGGGCGTGGGTCGAATTGGCACGAGACCGAAGCAACTTTAGAGAACAAGGGGAGGTCTATTTCCCAGCAATGGGACAATCCAGGCCAATAGTAGTAGTACTAGTTCGTTTAACTAAGTCATTAGCCGAGCATCCACTGAAGTTAATTCGGTAATAATTACGGTAGACATTCAAGTTTAGATTATTTTATTATTATTTAATGACTTTTTATTAAGAGATTATAAATATATGCCATGTTATGATAAAGATGTTTCATTAATATTTCTTTTGGATCTGGATGGGTGTTTTGGTAGTGATGTGGTGATATTTATTAATATGATTATAATTTATTAACGTTTTTATTGTAACTCTTTGCATTTCTTTACAGATTGTACGACAGTACAAGTCAAGGAAAAACCGTTAGCGAATGGCCAGTGAACATATCCTTCTTCAGGACTGCAATAACTTAGTTACACCACAAATAGTAGTATTCTTAAAAGGTAGGCCGCGTCATTCGTTCTATAATCGAACCGCCGTATGAGCTTATGCTCAACTCTGCTGATGATTTCAGCAACGCGTAAAACTCCACTTACCGATGGTTATAGCTGGGATCGGCAATTTTACATGCCATTTCAAGCAAATCTTTAGTTAGTGCTAAGCTTCGAATGGAAATGTTACATGCGTATCAATGTTCACCCACGCTCAACCGGCGTTTACTGAATTACTCGATTATGTAAAAAAAACATCGTCGTATCTCCACACTTCAATTTCAAAATTACCTATTTTGATTGTTGCTCAAGGGGTATGGTAATTAAAGCTGATTATGACTGCCATTTCAATTTACCGTAGTGGGCTACGTAACGTTACATTCTAGCCTATTTTCAAAAATCAAAATCAAAAGTAGTACTTTCTTTCTTTCAGATCAATAGAGAACAATTAGACATGTCTTAAATCTACTTACGTTGAATTTACGCCTGGGGCTTTATTCGCTATATGACCAAATGAAACTTGACAGCTCGTAACTAGTTTGTGACACACCGCGTCGCGTTTTTGCAATACAAAATTGTCATAAAGAATAACACGGCACGGTGATTCCACAAACGTGCCCGCGTTTGTTCGCGTAACATTTTGTTTGGTCATAGTGAATAAGGCATCTGTTCGTAACGCGACCAAGCGAACGGTTAGGTTAAACAGCTGTTAAACTGCCTGTAAATTAAAACATTAACCAATAAGTGAACTTTAGCCCACTACCGCCTATAAGATGGCTGTTTGATATGGCTATAAGGTACGCCCACTCTACCGTATGAGGCAATACGATGGTTAAACTTGATAAAACTAAAGGGTTATTTTAGGATTTATAAGTTCTCGGAAGATTAATCGATTGAAGATAATGGCTCTCTGCTTTTCGAACTTCAAGGCGCATAATGTAGGTACTTTGTGTCTGTCATTGATCTAACCCAGGGATCCCCAAACTATTTTGGACAAGTGACCCCTTTTCCAAAATGAACTGTTACCTCAGACCCCCATGGCTAAATTACCTACTTTTAAGATCAACCCCCTTATTCATAATGGTCCGCTAACTTAAAACAGCTACTACAGAGTGTTATTTTTCATTCTGACTTAGGTCAATAGAAGAAGACAGAGTGAGAATTATCAATGCTTTAAGTTAGCTTCTATACACTAGAACTAGAATTCTACTTCGCTTTAGCGAGCTACTTCTCGCTTAGCTTTTTAGACCTCGTCGACCCCCAAAATCAGTTTTCGTTTATGTCGACTCCTAGGAAACCGGTATCGACCCCAAGGAGTCGATATCGACCACTTTGGGAATCCCTGATCTAACCAAATACTTGCATTTATAATCCTGATTTCATCCTTTTCCTGCCCTTACCTATCCCACAAGGTGGGGCCACAATATGTTTCACTCTTGCATCTTCTTCTATCACTCGTTACTCAGTACTTACTCCTTTCACACAATCCATCTTTTTTTAGGCCTTCCTCTGCCTGTGTATCCATCCACATTCATCACTCTTCTTATGCATTACTTTCTTTCTTGTAACGTTACAAAATCGTGATAAGTATACCTACCTAATTAGAGTGACTTATTTCATGCCATGTGGCTTCTGCAAAGATAAATAATAAAATAATATGTAATACTAGCTGCCGCCCGCGGCTTTTCTCGCGTGGTACCCGGATAAAAATAGCCTATATGTTCGTTTAGGCGTGATTGAGGCACAAATATTCAAATATCCTCACAAACTTTTAAGTAAATACATTTTATAATATAGTCGGATAGGATTTGTGAACATTTGTGCCATCTAGCCCCAAACGAAGTAAAGCTTATGGCTGATAGACTACTTAATATATACTTTAGGTACGAAGAAATATTTGCAGAACATGTAAACATTTCTTCCGCCGCGTCATTCAAACCCACTCTTACAGTCATATAAACCTGTGTACTACGTATAATTACCACTATTTTATGATTCTAAAAGACAGAATTAAATATTCAAACTCAAACCTGTCGAAAGCTGCATCATTCAAATTCCAATATCTTAGAGATTCAGATTGGTTTTGTAACTAAAGTCGTATAATGTGATTCCGGGTTCGAGTAGTGTTCAAAGAATATTATGAGTAACAAGATATTTTTACTGTATCGTAAACGACACATATTAACAAATTGTTGGTGCATTTTGTATGTAAATTTCTTAAAAATGTGATCATAAAAAAAATCCATGAAATAATAATTAAATGCTTAATATCATCGTTTTAACTTCGCTTCGAAGCAATGCGACCCGTTCATACCAAATGTTGTTTAAAACTACTTGTTGTATCACTAGTTCCCTTGAATCAGTGTGGTGATATGATTAGTCTTGTTTCGTGGACTTGGCACAAGTTTTAGATTTTTTACTACGACATGCCAGTTTTCTCACGATGTTTTCCTTCACCGTTTGAGAGCACTGGTACAGCGCACATACATTTTTCGAACAAAAAAATCCATTGGTTCACGACCAGATTTGAACCCACTACCAAAAAATAACAGATCTAACTTTACTAGCTAGCTTATAAATGCGCCAGCAACGTTAAGCCCCCTACAATTATAGACCACATTACTCTATTACCCCACTTTGGTGAGTCGTATTCGCTTACATGTCCACAACCGTGAAACCGACAGATACAAATTCAATTATACTTTTTTTTATGGTCAACCTAGTTTTCGCGCATTTTTATTATAATTACTCGTAGATTAATTTACGCAAATGGGTCTGAAAATTTTGATTGGACTTAGCAAAGTAGGATATGTTTTATTGCTTTCAACCAACTTACAAATATAATCTTGTTAATTATTTATTCTAATCAAGCAGGATCTAGAAACTGGCACATCTAGAACTCAAAAAAAAACTATTAAATCACCGCACTGGGTTTTTGACCATCGTCCTAAAAACTACAACTAGAGCACGACTAAGTTAAAGTCTGGCGTTTACTTTACTTTTATTTTGACAAATTAGAGCTCTATCAGATTCAACGCATCCACAGAAGTAATTATTTTAAGAAAAAAGTCTTTATATTTGACAACCAACTGATAGAAACTGATTGAAACGAAGATACATTACATACCTACATACCTAATCGCCATATAGGTCATTTCATAACCATAAAAGCACAAGTAAAGTACGAACAGCTTTTCCTCAAGCCATCTTCAATTTTAAAGACGCGATCCATTGTGCAAATTTTTCAATCACACTTTCTACATTTTGTTGTGCATTTCACATGACTACTATAATTATGTTTTAGCAAGCTAGTAGAGTGATAAATAACCTATGTGTGAGTATTTAGATTTTCATTCTCGTTAATACATTGTTTATTCGCAAAAACAAGTGATAAATTTTATGTGAATATTCTGTTTGTCGTTGTAGATAGATTGCCTGTTAGAACCTACTTTTCACATCACTAATAGCCTAACGTGTTAAACATGGTATTATCTGTATATTTCGAATATAGCAGATTTAAATAGTGCAACTTTTTACAAGCAAAATCGTTTTACTTCTTATTACTGTTACTAATACCTTATTTCGCAGCATAGGTAATGGTATCGCTCCTGTTCATAACAAAACCTAATTTGACAGTCCTAAATTCCTAATATTGGCGTCCCTTTCTTATAAGTACAGAGATCACTATTTATAATGTTAGAGCTATCAAAATAAGTTATGTTTAGAAAAATATAGAACAGAATCGACCTGATAGTGACACTTTTTATTACTAGCAAGTTTTTTTTACTTCTCAATCTATGATACTTTCGCAGCATATTATTTATGCAGCATAAGCCATGTCGGAGGCCTTTAGGCGGCCTAAAAACTCCGTCACAAGAGTTGGCCACTAGCTCATACGAACTTACTTAGCATATTATTTTTATCTATACAGCCAGTGACACACACTGCTGGATAAAGGCCCCTCCTCTGTCTCGCCACTCCTGGCGGTCTTGTGCCAGCCGGATCCACTGCTCTCCTACTGCCATCACAATGTCGTCTGACCACTGGCCAAGTGGCATTAGCATCACATTGGCATCAGCATTATACAACAAAATATTTTTTATTTCGCTAAAAACTGTTCACCACGTCCATCTTGGGATGAATCAGGAGTTGCTCCAATTTTTCCTATGATTACTTGTGGCTCTGTTCACCCCATTAGGAATACAGGGAGGTGATAATATATACGTATGACATACGTATACATTGTATTAAAAAAAAACAAAAGACACGGATGCATCTCTCGAAGAAAAATCATTCGTCATTGTTAAATAAATGATGCCTTGGTCAATCAATAATTCTAATCAGAGTCTTGTTAGAATGATTTGCTCATGCCATTGTCAAATAACATACCAAGTCATGATGTTATTAAAACGGATTATGTGGGTATTTTCTACATACTTTTTCAATTACCAACCAAGCGAATGTATTCAGTTCATTTGCGAAGTGCTCTTTAACTCGCTGTCAATTGAACTTTCCCTGTTGCAAGACATTTTGGAGCTACAAATTGCGACTGGTCATCGACCTCAAACCTCATAAAGAAAGAACCAGTAGTAACCGAAAGAATGCTGCAAACATTCGTTCGAGATGTAAAAATATCTATGTCATAAATAGCGCGTTGAAATCTTTTGTAAGGAGACTTGAGCCGAAGTGTCCTAAGGGAAATTAAAGGTGTCGGTACCAGCTATAGCAATCAATACGCTATGACGGAAGCTCTTAGGCGTCTTAAGAAAGAACTAGGGTTGCCCACAGATTACAAATTCCTGAAAGATTATGCTTTAAAATAAAACCTTTTCTATAGTTAAAACTTTTATTTGTTCTATGACTTATTGTCCTAATATGATTTTCTCTGAAACTATTCTACAGTACCCCCCTGTCATATTTTATACACCTTACAAACCATAAGCTCAACGGTAATACGGAACGGGTTGTTTATAAATCATTCCAACACAAAACGGTATTTTTATAAAATCAAACGCCACGACCTTATGAATAACAGTGACATACATAACACTTTCCACAATTTCCAAGCAATCGGAACACGTTATGGTAGCGATCGGTAACGCATTATCACTGAAACCAAAACATAACCCAAATAGGTACCAGAGCTTTTACTTACCGGATAAAAGCTTCGTTGAATTCCTTATCACAAGTCCACAGAACACATTCGAGAATAGAACAACGATTAGGGTTGTACGCACGTGTCGATAGTGTGTTGTCGATAGCGCGGGGCGCGGGCGTGTGTTCGGATGGCGGTCCGCGGGAGACTGACGCGCCGCCGCGTCTGGACGCACCTGCCCGCCCGGCCCCCGCCCGTAGTGTCAGCCAACAGGTGAAAAGCACTATCGATATCGATAAAACGACCGCAACACTCCAATAAGGCTTGAAGCTTCTATATGTAAAGTGAGTATAAGTAAATTACTGCTACAATAGAGTACCGAAGGTATTTCACAAACTTTCGCGATTTGTTAACATATTTAAAGTTTTGTAAGGGGCTTAATCGTGTACCTTTTTATTTACACAACGTTACGGACGCGTTGCAGCGATCGTGATCACGGGATGACTCTTAACGTCAGGGTGAATCGTCGGGGGGAAAAAAGGTAGTACGCGATTGAGTCCCGTTATAAAGCTTTAAATATAAGGACTTTCTGATTTGGGAAACTAAGTAGGTACTAGACACTCGATTAGACTATAGCCTCAATAGTAACTGAGGCCTATATTTGATGATTTATACAGCGTCAGGAGGCAATTTTTTACACGACTTAAAATCTACAAATACAAAATTCTTTATACTGACCAACATTGTCCCACAGCGGGGCAAAAGGTATAAAATAAAAAGCATTTACATATTTCTTCTGCTCAACACATAATTATTTATTTAACTAATATAACAATTATTATTTTTTATTTTCTATCTATTCTTATCTAATCAGATAACACCCAGAGTTTTACAATTTTTTCAATCAGTATCAACTTTAGTAAGATACACTATTTTATTTTCAATAAATAAATTAAACAAAATAACTATTTTGAATTTTCAGTAGAATAAATGTACCTAAGTAAATACGTGTTACTATAACCACATATTTTTGCTCTTGTGTAAGCTTACCACAAAGAGTCTAACATGCGTGTGGCTTGAGATTGTGTTCATGTGGCAGGTTAGTGGCAGAAAAGCGGTATCGATATCGATTGAGTACGACCACGAGACACCTTGAATAGGGCTTGATCGAGCACTATGTAGATAAAGCCGAGATTCTGATAGTGTTACATTGAAATACCTAGTAGTACCTGTGATATAGAGACCACTTAGTATGAATGCATCATAACTTTAAGTGTGGTTCGTTTTATAGAGGTAGGTATGATTCCGACCGCAGATTCGTTAGCTAAAAAATAACTTTTGGTTAACCTTTAAAAATTATATAAAATCATAAGGGAACTTTCGGTAAAAGTCAACATAATTAAATAAATAAATATTGTGGACATTTCACACAGCGCCATCTAGCCCCAAACTAAGCAAAGCTTGTACTATGGTCACCAGATGGCTGATAGAATATCTACTTATATATATTTTTTGTAAATACATAGGTACTACAACACCCAGACCCGGAAGAAATATTTGCAGAACATACAAACATTTCTCCTGTAGCGGAAATCGAACCCGCGCCTCTTGCGTCTCAGCCGAGCACTCGCCCGCCACGCCACCGACGTCGTCAATTTATCAACAATGACATATTAAGGTACCTACTTCAAATGTTGTTCAACCAAATTCAATCTGTATTGACTATAAGTTAGTCTATTCTGCAAGTTACAGAATGTAATTCGCCAAGTGGATTATATCCGTATAATTTCAAGAAAATTCAAGCTCGCCCGTAGGTGTAATGTGGGAGGACTGTTCCACTGTTGACCAGCGGGGATCACAACGGGGGCCAACTTCCCGGCCAAGCTGTCCTGTCCTGTGATTAAATAATAGCACTGTCGAATCACACTATGTCAGTAAATCACATGGGCGTATTTCTTAAAAAATAAAATAGCCGCTAGCTAATTGAATAATAGGTCATTCAAAACTATCTTCCACTGATTGAAGGAATAGTTTCTTATTGGCAAATGATTTTATTTGTAAATTTTGTTATGAATAATATTTTTAAAACTTATAAACTGAAGTCTGAAATAGGCAAATGTTTATTTAATTTTATAATCTTAGTAAAATTAGAACATCTCACCTACACATTATCGATAGCCTAAATCATCGATAAATTACATCACTGATACGTAGCGAACGTACGTACTGATCAAATTAATTATCGCCTCATCTCAAAGGCACGCTCTCGATAAAATAAAATATTTTGCTTCTCACTCACGCTCATCAGTAAGTGTAAAATATTACCAACATAATTACTTTATAGCTAGATCTAGCAACGGTCGAAACGAATTTGCCATGGTAAAATGGTGCGCCTACATTATCTACAGTAAGTTCGTATGAGCTAGTAGACAACTCTCAACCGGCCGTATACGAAAACGGAGCTTCGTAAACAGTTACGGTAGAAGAAAAATTCGTCTTTATACAGTTACTAATGAATCGCTCGTGGTGTAGCTTGCTTAGACGTTCTTGACTGATCGTTGAAGTTAAGCAACGGTTATGCGCGTTCACAATTGGAATGGGTGACCGCAAGTGGCAATACGAGCTGAGCGCTTCCGTGCTTCAGAGGGCACGTTAAGTCGTTAAGCCATAACGGAGGCTTTTAGGCGGCCTAAAAACTCCGTCACAAGAGTTGGCCACTAGCTCATACGTACCTACTTACTAAGGAATAAGTATTTTTCTTAACACGATACCGTCTTAGTATTTCGTAAACGTAAAGTAACCCGCCGTATTCTCGTGATCAAACTGATTTCCATACGGATCTAATACTATCTACTGATCTAGTAAAATTATTGTTTATTTCTTCTTCATCTCTATTCCTAACTAAAACCCTAAAAGAATACTCAATACCGTAAACTCTGAGTGCTATGATAATACAACACAACATCTAGAGTCAGAACTCAAAACGTAATTTTCACATGTTACAAACTAACCCCCGAATACTCAAACGCATCTCAGAGTTGAGCACGTCTCAAGTGACGAGTTTTTGACAGATTTTCATCAAAAACTGACAAAAAACCGTAACTTGAGACGTGCTCAACTCTGAATCGCGTTTGAGTATTCGAGGGTAAGTCCCAAAAATATAACATTTGGAAAAACAAATTAATCTTATTTAATTAACTGCATTTTCGCAAAGTAACAACGGGGCTATGTTGGCAATACTGGCAATGTTGTCTCGTTTCCGCACACGTAAAAAATTTTAGATTCTTTGCCGGTAGCGCGTGCCAGATGAAAGTTTCACCTGCTTGTGAATGAAGCGATGGATGCGCGGTCCCGTTTGATGTGTGACCCATTGAAACTAGGCCTTCAAGCTATGACGGCATTGTTTAATATAACTTTAGAGCACTGGTGGTCTGGTAGTGGCCTCACCTTCCGATCGTGGGTTATCCAGTCGTGAACCAAAGGATTTTTCTGTTAGAAAATGTACCTATGTGTGCTATACCAGTAGGTACTCTCAAACGAAAGGCGAACCGTTACTGGAGAAACCGAGTACCTACCATCATACATAGATGAATGTGTAATAAAAAAGCAAATAAAAAATATACTACTTCTACTTTAGCTACAAATACATACCTACCTACCTCTTGCACTTTTTAGTTAAAAATAATTAAAATGTATCACTGTATTTATGTATTACAGGGTGGTCAAAAAGTACCTTTCCTATGTAAATCTTTAATATATTTTTTTCTAAAATAAACAAGCCAATGAAATGAATTCCAAACGAGAGTTTCACATTAGGTGTGGAAAATTATGTCAGGCAAGTGGCCACCATTAATTCATGCATGCATTAGCTCTTTTCATAACATTTTGCTTGGCTTTTTTAAATGTTGCCGATATAATTTTTGCGATTTCTGCTTGAATGTTATTTCTCAGCTCTTCTAAAGCCCGTGGTTTATTGATTTCTCCTTCAGGTAGCCCCATAAGAAGTCAGGAGCTAACAGATTTAGGAATTGAGGCGGCCATTCAGTATCTCTATTTTTAGATACTTATGATACGGCTTGGATTTTTTTTCAATTTTACAATTTTCATTTGCTGTGAAATTATGTAGGATTCTATACTAAAATCTCCAAAGCCTTATCACCGAATACAGAAAATGATGTTTCAAAAATAACAAGAAATAACAAAGTTGTTGGATTTCTTATAAGGAAAGATATATTTTGACCATCCTCTACATTTATGCAATCGTGTCAATTCTGTCATAATGAATCCTATTGAATCATAAACTTAATGTAACATCTGAAAAGATACATTGGATGGAAGTGGCAACAATATTTTTACAGAACTGTCAAATCAGATTTAAGTAGCGTTGGAACAATCAGAGTCTGCTCGGACCGAGCGGACTCGTACGAGTAAGCTTAATACGAGTGCACTAGGATAGCTGTTGATATTATCATAGTTCACTCGAATCATATTATTTCATTTTTACCATTTTTAGCATTGATTCTTGTGTATTCTTATTATCTGCTATTTTGCTTCACTGCTCGTATACAAGCTAGCTCAGAAAAGTAGAACGCGATCCAAGTGAACGGACGCCGGCCGTTGCGTCGTCCGAGTGCGTTCAGATTATGGGTTGCCACAATATAATTTGCGTCCTAGTAGATATCTGAGTCCACTCGGACCGAGCACGCTCTGATCGTGTCAACGCGGCTTTAGTAGCTTAGAATTTTCCACAAAATAATGAACACAATTGATAAGTAACTACTACCTATACTTCAGCCAAACTGAAGATACAATTTATGTAAACAAACCGTCAGTACTTAACCTAAAACTTACTTTTTCATGACATGTTTATGAAACTTTTCAGTAGTACTTATAGTTAAATTAAGGTGTAAAAACTAATGTTATTTACTAAAGTGATTTCATCGTTTTAACGAAAAATACGCAACGGTTTGTTTACATAAATTGTATCTCCAGTTTGGCTGAATAAATGACTTTTGTATAGTACCAGCATACAAAGTATTGGCATTGTGGTAATTTTTTCTAATTGATGAAAATGTTTCATTTTTTCTACAGATAATGGTACTTAGATGTTGGTACTATTAGTTGTAGGTTTTATAGATCTACTAATTCAAAAAGATAAATAGAATATTAATAACAATTATATTATAGTGTATGAAAATATACAAAATATGTAAACCTCATGAAACTATCCTGAAACTTGATGAATGTAGCTGTTATGAGTTTTCAGTTTCTTTGTACCTGAAAAATAAAAGGGATATTATGTAATATTTTGTCTTTATTGGTTCACTGCTAGATTGACGAATATCATAAAAAAAATAATTACAGTATGGTCAAAGAAATTTGTGAAGTTAGCAAAATTCCCAGATTCTTAGACCATATTGTAATTATATACAGTTTTAACCCTCCATCTACCTACACCCTTGCCCATATTTCAGTGATAGACAATTACAATAGAATACTAGATTTTAAATGCACTTTTGCACTTCACATTAGTTTTTGAGATTATATTTTATTTTAAACCTAATCCTATCCTAATGATTTGAATAGTTAAAAGATTGAAGAAAAAATTCATGAATTGAAATTAATTGTATTTTGCCAGAAGCAATTAATATTTTGTCAATAAATTGATTGTTTCACAAACTTCACCTTTAATTATACCTATTTAATTATATATTTAATTAAGAATACCATATAGTATGCAAATATTGCAGGCATTTTTTTTTAACATTCTGATGTCAACATATCTATACTAATATTATAAAGCTGCAGTGTTTGTTTGTTTGTTTGTTTGTTTGAACGCGCTAATCTCTGGAACTACTGGTGTGTTTGAATGATTCTTTCAGTGTTGGGTAGTCCATTTATCGAGGAAGGCTATAGGCTATGTTTTTTTTTCTTCAAAATTAGGGATTCGTAATAAAATTGCTATTTTGTAACACAAGGTGTAAAATCGAAAACCTATTTTTGCGTGCGCTGCAAAAACTATTGACAATAGAACAAAATGATAAACTACGGGTTTGTAGATCCTATTAAGACCTACAAAAAAGTCCGTGAGAACATATATCTAGCTATCATGGTTTAATCACAATAACCGATTTTGTGTTCAAAATAATTATTAAATAGTCTGAAGAAAAAAAAACTACGTTAAATATGTATCGTAATATTAATCTTTATCGAAATTAAGCATTATGTTATCAAGAGTATTTATGTAGAAGTAAAATACTTTTTGTTTCATCTCAATCGGATATTTCGTTTAAAAGTTATCACGTGTGTAAGATGTTAAGAGTTGGTACCTATTAATGAGTTATGGGCCATAGTCCATTTATTAAGGGAGGCTATAATATAGGCAATATTTTATCTCGGTATTTCCACGGAAACGAGAAAAACACGGGTGAAACCGCGGAGCATAGCTAGTAACTCTATAAAGATGAAGATCAGAATAGAACTCAACACTTAATCCACTCACTTGCAAGCTGTACATGTGTAGAAAACAGTCTGCCCTTCATCAGCTGACCTGAGCTGAAGAGTGGCATAGGACATCCTGTCGTTACCGCATTTAGGACATTTCCGCTCCACGACAGGACCTTCCGGATCATCGGTATTTAGGATGTCTTTGGCATTTGACACTGATATCGAGTTGAAGTGTATAGTGTAATGAAACTTAAGGTTGCTGAAATCTGAAATGGAAAAAGACTTTGCGTTTAAGGGGACCATGATTAGCACAAGTGCAGTTGAGTAGAAAACTAGAACTTATTGGACAACTCGGTGGCATGGCTGAATTCTTCTTAGAGGTAAATGTTCGATTTCAATGGCTGGAGAACTTTTTTATATTCTGCAAATTCCTGAGTATGGATGTTGTGGTACCATAGTACATGTAGTTTTAAGGGTTCAATACCCAAAGGGTGCCAACGAGACCTTATTTACTAAGACTTGCTGTCCGTGACAATACAATATGTGCTTATGTAGGTATACAGTCTTTTGGTAAGGGTATTATGTAGACAAGATAACTTACTGGCAGCATCGTATAAAGACTTGCAAGAGTAACATTTCACTGTGCCAAACTCTTGCAGCAATGGCAGAATGGAACCGCACCGCGCACAGAACGCAGTGCTTGTAGTAAAGGGACTTGCATCTTCCATCTGAAAAAACATTAAATGAAAGATTATTATGATTTCAAACTCAGTCGAAGTATATGGGGTGATTTCTAACCTTTGAAAAGGTGGATTTTACGACTACCTCTCGTTATTATGAAAATTCACTGTCTTCTTAGCTATCTGTTTTGTATTTTTACTATTTTTTAAACAAAAACAAATAAATAAGTCGATGCGGCATAATCCGCGTGTTTTTTCTGTTATTTTATCACCGCAAAACAAACAAAACAATACTGGAGGGTTATTCACGATGACCAAAGACTAGTGTTGAGTAGGACATACGTGAGGCACCTCGTTTGTCCCATACATTCGCTCAGAAATGTCATGGACCTCATTTTCAATCGTTGTACCACCTCACAATTCGTGTCACACTCACCAAACGACGTCACGTGCGAGCGCGAGCGGGACGAACGAGGGAAATACAAATGTTTCATTCGAGCGAGTGAGGAGTGAGTGAGCTGATGTATTGCGTGATCGAATGACAGATCGTACGTTGAAATGACATCACAGTGGCGTATGACGTAAGTAGGTAATTGACGTAGCTAAAAATTGAATGAATTGCTTGAAGTTGATTGATAGAAACCTACAACAAAATTAGTTTTGTAACCGTCTCAGTGGTGAAAAAGTGTCAAAACTTTTGTTTATATCTGTAAATATGAAGTAGATAGATTTCACATTGTAGGTAGGTACGAGTTTATTAAGTAAGTACATTTATGTAGGTAAGTAATATAATATGTTTGTTCTTCTTTTTCTTATCGTGTCAATAGTTCTTTTAAACCAGTGTGATGAAAGGACTTATAGTATAAGTGCGCCTCAAAAATGCTCCTTTCGTGCACTTGATAGTTTTCGAATTACCAACATAGTACCTACTACCTAATTTATCTACCTACCTACTCATCCTAACCTAATCCTACTAGATACTTAGGTAAGTACCTACTGAACTAATAGGTAGGTAAAAAACATTGCAATTAGGTATCGAGGTAGGTACCTACTTACCCCTTGCCCAGGTAGGTACCCAAATAATCTACTAATACCTACCTACTCATCACTACATACAAAACATCAAAATTATCTAGGTAGGTACCTACCTACCTACCTAGGTACCCATTTTACTACTTGATTACCTCAATATCAATCAGTTATCGTTCATATAACACAAGCTCTACTTACTTTGGGGCTAGAAGATGACCAGCATTATTATTAAGTATTATTTTAGGTACTTACTAAACACTACATACCTGAACCACAGATAATATAATAGGTACTGTACAGGTTCGCTTTGTTATACCAAAATAAAACACATTGATTCAGTACGCAAACCACACACACCCTCTCGCGCCGAAGCTGGCGTTCGAATGTGCGGTAGATTTAATATCAATACGCTACATCTACCTTTTACAAAAAAGAAAATCAAAAGTAAATGCCTTTCGCACATTAATCATATAAAACAGTAAAGTATAGTATGTAGCTATTTCACAAATCATTACTTAGTAGCTAGGCATTTAACGATTCGTTTAAACATAATTTCAATACAATTACTCATTACTACACCTACTCAATTTTATCCAAACAGACCTTTCACTCTCTATACTAAACTTAGTCCATCTAACACTGGAATACAATGCATTTCCTTATTTAAACATTATCATTGATAGGCCAGTAGTATTATTTCGTATTTCAGTTCTGTAACTGTTACATATAATGTATGTTTCTCATCCTTGTTTTTTTTTTATTGTGTAGGTACCTACAAATTTAAGCATGTTTGAGACTATTCTATTAGGTATAATAATAATAAACTCTTTATTTCAGGCAACATTGAACAAATTATACAAAAGATAAAGTCTTGGCCCATATTAATAAATACCTGACAGACTAACATACATACAATAAAATATTTTTAACACTATAAAATTATGGCACTTTTTTTTTTTAATTGCGGCACTTCCCTATACCGTCGGTAGACGATTCCTGCTGTCCAAAAGTCCGGAGCAAGGAATACGTCCTTGTACTTAGCAGCCACTCGCAGCACGTGTGACTTGAAGTTGGTCTCCTTGATAATAAGGAGACAAGCATAAACATAAGCTTATGCTAAGTTAGAGCCTTGATTGAGTAGTTGCCGAGGACATGTCGAAGAAATCCAGGACGTCCGACGGCACTTTGGGTCGACGTCATGTCGCGGGCAAGACCTGGAAAAGAGACGCACAGGACCAAGGAGGCCTATTACTATACCCTACTATACCAAAGGTATAACCAAGGTATAGGTAGTACAGGCCCATACCTAATAGTACGCCCAAACCATCATGAGTTCATGTGATGTTTGTTGGTGACTGTGCCATTGTAATGTGCTCACTCTAAATTAAACCATGAAAGGCCTTGCCATAGTGTACAAAATTGAAGATCTTTAGGCATTACTTACTCCCTTAGTGATCAGATCACATGGTTTTTTGTATTGTCTTTTACAAGAAGATCTATGGATATTATCCGTTTCTTTACCCTACAATATGTTACTTGGTGTGCTAAACATCAACTCTCTAGAGATAAAGCGTAATTATGATCTACTCACTGCCTGTCAGATACTGCGCGGTATTTCAGACTGCCCGGAATTAGTAGCACGAATCGTAAGGCTGTCTGTCCCCGAAATGCCTAAATACATACTCTCTGAAGCAACGTAACCGCGCCCTTCTGGTAGTGCTAAAGTCGTGGGCGCGCACTCTTGCGCACGATAATCCCCTTTAAAAGAGCTTTAAAATTATTAAATGCGCTTCTGGCATTAACACCATCGTGTGATCTGTTTGCTGACCGATGGTCGAATGTGTACCTACAGAGAATATCTGAAGCACTGTAAGATGATTGATAGTGTTAGAAATAGTTCAATTTCCTTGTGCGAAACGCACAAAAGAAAGAAGTTTTATTTTCAGTAAAAATGTTTTATTTTGTAGGAACCATAATGTCGTTCTCTTCTTATTATTCTAACCTCAAAAGTTGTACAGTGTTGCCATCTTGCAACCTACTTTTATGTTGGTATTGAACATTCCTAATGATTGTTACTATACTGTGTATTGCCGTAAACATAGCATTATTATTGTGATCATACACATAGCATTATTAATGCATCAATTAAATTTAAATTTGATATTATTCTATGAACTGCATGATGCGTAAAAGTAAAATAGAAAAGTAGGAGCTCTAACTGTGGTATAGATTTTAGATTTTGATACGTGTAACCTTTGACTTTGCTGTTGCTAGTGTGCAGGTTATTGAAATTTTGCTCTCAGGTATAGGCACCATAAACTTGACCATAAACGAGAACCCTGATAATATGATTTGTGTAGGAATATATATCTAGGTACCTACTTATGTATAAAGCTTTTAGGCAATATAATAGTTGCTGGACAAAGTTTTGTCTGATGACTTGAAAGTCCTTTGAGATTTAAAAATTCAGTCTTATGCCTTGTTTCCATATTTCTTGCATAACATCTTGTAGGTGTTAGGATATATAAAGGATCTAATATCTGAACTAATTGTGAAGACAATTTCCTTTTAGCAAGTTATTTTGACCCTCAAACACCGATATTTCCATACTTAATTAGGGTACAAAACCATAAATACATCATCATATATAAGGTTACTGAAATAAAGTATTTGTAGTTTGATTGTATTGTTTTAGTGCAAGGACCAGTACAGTTGTTGTATTTAGGTATTCTGATCTAAGTGTCTTGTATAGGTTACTTTTATAAACTCAGCATTTTTACATAAGATTTTTATAATAAATAAGGTTTTTTTTTTATGTACACTGTTTTGTACGCCACTTGTGTGTGTACATGTGTGAGAGGTAGCGGCACTGAAATATTGACCATAACAAAGAAATTTTACTTTCTTACCTTAATCGTTTACTTCTCTTTTTGGCTTTGTTCACTAACGGATAGTGAACAAAGTGAAAAATCAATTCCGTCGCAATTTCCATCCTGTGACTTTGAATCAGGGGTGACAGCAAGTTCTCATAAGACCACTTGTGGCTCCGCTCACCCCATCAACGATACGGGCGTGATGATATGTATGTAGGTATGTACTAAAAAATTTGGTTGCTTTGATGGATTTTGCATGTATTGAGATGCAATACTTTTCTTGACACTTACTCGAGTACGCTCTTATTGCCTACATAATATAGAGTAGGGCATAATTCCCAATTAATATTTAGTCTCAATGCACTTAGCTTTTTGATAGTGCTCCTCGATGATGAACAGTGAGGCTCACAGCCTCCCCCGTCACTTCCAATACTTTACTCGTTTACCATGGCTTCACGGCGTCTATAAGTACTTTTAAGAAATATAATTTATCTCTGAATGCAGCGCTCTTGTGTTTGCTTGTGCACTTTTCTGTGATGCAAGCAATAAGAGAATATTACCAGCTATCACTGTCATAATAACTAACCTTGTATCATTGCATTATAATATATTGGTATAGTCATGTATCACTACATATATGGTATAGTCACACTAAACAGATAATTTTTGATAGGTCTACCTGTTTGTCGCGTCAGTTTCCCTTATAGGTATCGTTCAGATTCATTCCGAACCAACTCTTAAATTTGGATATCATTCAACATTTGTCAAATTTTATTCTTTGTATTACAGTCCTGTAACAGGATAGTAATTTTTCCCCTTTGGGTACCGTTCAGATTATTCCGAACCAGCTCGTTTTGGATACCATTCAACATTTGTTAAATTATCCTTTGTATTACAGTCCTGTAACAGGATAGTAATTTTTCCCCTTTGGGTACCGTTCAGATCATTCCGAACCAGCTCGTTTTGGATACCATTCAACATTTGTTAAATTATCCTTTGTATTACAGTCCTGTAATAGGATAGTAATTTTTCCCCTTTGGGTACCGTTCAGATCATTCCGAACCAGCTCGTTTTGGATACCATTCAACATTTGTTAAATTATCCTTTGTACTACTTTGTAGGTACCGTTCAGATTATTCCAAACTACCTCTTCAGTGGAACCTCAATGGTTGTTAGAAATCGACATTTATAAAAATAGGCAACAGTACTTCCCGGAACTAATTATTCATGTTCCTATTTTACTTAACTTTAGACAACCTATACCTTAAAAACATCAATATCATTTAGCGTCTACCTGTGTAAGTAGTTAATCAGTACTACGTTATTTTCTAAATAAATAAAACTCTTACATTTCTGACTGACCGACTGATTGACCGACAGTCAATTATTTATTTTTATTTATTAATTTATGTCAATGCACAGCCCAAACCACAAGTTCCAGAACCATGAAACTTATATTCCTCTTGTATAGTGTAGGAGTACACCAAGAAAATCGTTTTCGAAATTCTGTTGCTAGGAGACGCAGCGAGAAAAACTCACCGCGATCAAAGTCGCGAGACGTTCTACTAGTTCAAATATGAAACTACTTTTCTAAGTAGATTTCATACTTATGCAAACTTACTAAAAATAATATGGCATAAGGTAGGTCACTTCCACATCATTCCCAAAATGCAGATGATTTTTAATATAGGTATGTCTAATTTGTCGATAACTAACCCGAGGTAACACTGTAGTTTTACTTAGGTATGTGTACAAAATTGTATGTAGCCGCAGCTATATTACTTTAGGGTACCAATCAATGATTAACAACTCGGATAAGAAACACAGTATCGTTCCACAATGCACGTAAACAAGTACTTGTGGGTAATTTTATTGCTTGAAAGCTTTTATTTTCGTAACTGCCTCGAGGCATTTGGTCAACCAAATTGATGTTGTTTTGTTCATCAAAACTTAGGTAAATGCTAGTAAACCCTAGCACTGACATTATTCCAAACTAAACACTTACCTTCATAGGTGTTAGTAGGTATGTATTTCGAACAGTAGGTGTAAAATGGTTTTATGCAGTGCGTGCCAATTCCAACCATCAGAATTAAATGGTAAATAGCTATAGTCACCATCTTGACCGTTCTTTCGCAAAACAATGTCGATCCATTAACTCACTGATTTATCATTTTTTCTGTTTAGTTTATTTGGTATTTTTATGTTGTTATCCTGGCAGGGTCGCCACTTGTACAGGTTCGCTTTGTTATACCAAAATAAAACACATTGATTCAGTACGCAAACCACACACACCCTCTCGCGCCGAAGCTGGCGTTCGAATGTGCGGTAGATTTAATATCAATACGCTACAGGTACTATACTCCTAAACTAATAGGTAGGATAAGTAGGTATCTAATGTAAAACATTAAAATTATATCTACCTAACCTACTTAACTGACCAAGACATACCTACCTACATTGCTTGTCATCTAACCTAATCTATCATAGGTACAAACAATAATAGTAAAAAGAATTATACTTACTCATCAAGTAAAACGCCTCACTTTTAGTGACAAAATGAAAACATGACACTCATCAAGACACCTCATACCTCTTCTCTTGTGACATGACATGACAAATGAGTAGATTGAACGAGCGAAATAATAATTTTAGGTAAAAAGGATCTGATTCATTAAAAAAATAAACCACAGGCTCATCTAAACATTAACAATCAATTTAATCAAAATTAAACAAAACTACTACAATCAGATTGGACCGCACACATTGAAAATGATCTAGATTACACATGAAAATGACATAACCAAAACACAATATGACTCACGCGTCCTTCACACCGAAATTACACAAAAACATTAAAACTCTACTGTCCATGAGATGTTGCACTGTCGAGCACCACGAGCGAAGTGACCGCAAGCTTTTTTTTTTTTTTCCGGACTGAATATAATGCTGTGGGTCTCAGATGACCGCTGCCAGCGTTACCGGGCTTTGGTGAGCGCAGAGGGCGCGACACCGAGAAAAACGGTTTTTGTGGCAACTAGCGCAAGGGCACCACTTAGGTACGAACCTCGGCTTGGGCTGTTGCCTGAATGCAGAATCTAACGGCTGCGCCCGGAGGGGGCGAGCGAGAAGAGAAACGTCGACTCCGCCGGCGGAGTCGGTGTGGTGTGATGGTGTCTAGTTGAACCTACGTCGGCGAGATGGCGGGCTCCCCTCCGCGTTAGCGGAGGTGATCTCGTCATCGGGGTCTCCAAGAACGTGTCTTGGCCTACGGAGGGACCGGACCGCAAGCCTCGATTCGGCCCGCTATTTATAGGCGGTCGCCTTGTTGTTTGCCTCCTGGTGGGGAAGTTGCTAACACGGCCTCTCCTGACGAAGGGTCGTCCTCGGCCCGGTCGTACGGTGTCGATCTACAGAGACCAGCGCCAGCTGCTGTCGAGGGTCCGGCTTCAGGGTCTGCAACTAACAGAGGCATGGATCGCAGAACACTTGATCCCTCATCTGTGAAAGAACAACACATATTTAAATAGGCGCTCAGTATCTTTAAAACCGCCACCTAATTTTTCATCCTCCGTTCATAATATCTCTTTCACTTAATTCATACATCGCACAACATTCATAAATTTCAAACTCAATCTTACAGACTTCACCTCAGAGACGTCTCAAAATAATGAAAATAGGGCCCTTTTACTCAAGCAGTCGTATCTCTGGACGTCGCCTACTGCACCGTCTTCAGCAGCAGCCGCGCCGGCTTCTGTCTTCGGCACTTCTGACGCCAGACGCACCAAGCATCTCCCTCAGGTTAACACACTCTCTGTGCATTAACCTGTGCGCATTACCACCTTTAGTAATCGCCCAGTCACCACCCTTGGTAACTATCCAACACCAGCCAACCACCTTATTCGACCTGACATATATAGCAATGTCGTCTGTTATCTACTTACGAGAGGGGGGACTTTTTCATATCTACTATCCTAGGGGGGACTATACCTACCTACTACGAAAAACACTAAGGGGTTGGTTGGTTAATCTAACTATGGGAAAGGATAACAACCGGCAAAGCCATAAATGACGTTTTGGTCTTATAAGAGGTGTGGTACTCGCTATCGAAGAACGCGGCACACGTCTCCGAGCACCACTCGCCTCGCCACGGTACCATGTACTGCACGGCAGCCAGAGTCGTTCTCCCGTAGCCTCCGCTCAACAGCTTCAGCTCGTAACGACCGCAGAGTCCAGCTTCTCTGTGGACTGAGAACACTTTATTACGTAAACAAATTGACGAGGTGAGAGTCTTTCTCTATTTGAATACTCATCTTATATGGCCTGGTTATCCTTCACAGCCGTCGAGCTCTGCTCCGCGTGATCTCACGTAGACCCTCACGATTCGGCCTTGTGTTCCGAGCAGCGACGTCAAAACGCGCGAATAACAGGCGTCGTCCCTTCGGTACCTGTTTAACTCTGTTAAGTGGAGAGGTATACATCAAAGTTTCGACCTTTCGTGGGCTCGGCTTTACCTGACCCTGACTCACAAACCCTGCCAAGATATTTGACCATCATATGACTTACGAGAACGAGACCAGCGATAGCAACGGCGATCGACGCTTGATGAGCGTAATCGAGATTAGTACAGAGAACGAACCCTACCCCCATAATTGCGTCGTGGCATTCGACCTACTAATGAACTTCCAGATCGGGATCGAAATAGACTACGGCGCGAACTACCCCTTTTGCGCGACAAAGTCCGCAAACGGTGACGCACCCAGACAAAAGAACGTCTTTGGGTAGATTGACAGCGGGAGACGCTTCGTGATCGGACACGGAACCTACTGCGCGTCATTGTTCTGCTCCGACGTGGTGCTCGACCATAAAAGACACTAGGTGACAGAGACCGTAACTTACAGCGCGAAAGTTATCGCATGGATGACAGAGTTCTACTACCAAACCGATACCGAGAACGGCGTCGTGTTCGGACACGTGAGTCACCTTGTGTACGATGTTTCGTTCTACCACGGTCTTTATTTCTAGGCATGCTGAGAATTTACCAAGGTTACGTAAACAAGAACAACAAAGAGAATGCAACTGAGAGAATAAAACAACAAAATGCACAGAATCTGGCTATCTTTTCAATGTGTGGGTAGTTCCAATCTGTTTACTCGAAATTCGTGAGCTTTATGGATTTTATTATCCCTCACTTCTGATTTTAGGTAAAAAGGATCTGATTCATTAAAAAAAATAAACCACAGGCTTATCTAAACATTAACAATCAATTTAATCAAAATTAAACAAGACTACTACAATCAGATTGGACCACACACATTGAAAATGATCTAGATTACACATGAAAATGACATAACCAAAACACAATATGACTCACGCGTCCTTCACACCGAAATTACACAAAAACAATAAAACTCTACTGTCCATGAGATGTTGCACTGTCGAGCACCACGAGCGAAGTGACCGCAAGCCTCGATTCGGCCCGCTATTTATAGGCGGTCGCCTCTTTGTTTGCCTCCTGGTGGGGAAGTTGCTAACAATAATACCTCACTACCTCGCACGAGCTCGCAACATGACATTTTACAGTATGTGACATGACATTTGAAGCATGACATTGTCCCACCTCACGAAATAGAATGAGGGCCTCATACAAACTCATTTTGAAACCGTGTCCTACTCAACACTACCAAAGACTAGTTGTCTATGACCGTGTTTTGGTTTTACGTGATTCGTTCAAAATCAAGCATCCGGTCTGTTCGGAAAACTATCGGTTTTAGATTGATTTTATTTTTTTGTTTACAATCTTCATCTCAAGTAAATAAATATTCAATAATAGAATTTCTAAACTCTTTCTAATATTAATTTCGTTATATTTTAAAGTTTAGAGCCCAAAAAAAAATATATAACGTAAAATGGTTAGCTAAATCAAATCAACCACAATTTGTTTCCGAACGAATTGTCAATCAAAATATTGACATATTGCATTGTTTGTTTTGAAAAAAACTTGGCTATATTATAACGTAGTGATAAGAATAGACGTTCTTCGAAGACAACGTATGATATGCTGGCGCCAGCAACGCCCACACATAAATAGGAGACTGTCAAGGGATTCTGCTGAGCTGGACCCTAAATTTTTCGTGCTATTTTATAAGGTGGCCAAAGAGTTGTTTTGGTATTGTGCGGCGTTCTTGGAGGCAGGCTAGTTAATTCTGGCCTTCAGAGATGTTCTAGCATTACAACAGAAGTCAAAGTAAGTATAGTGTTAGCTAAACTTAATTTATTGAACAATAATAAAATGGTAGGTACCTAGGTTAGGTATTAGCTTAGACTGAAACCTACTATATTTACTGTATTTTTCCAGATACTTACAACCCTCAATTTCCTTATCACCAGTAGCTATCAAAAGCCAGTGGGAAACTTTTGGTTAGCACCTGTAAGCCTCTGCATAGAGTAAGCGGTGAATGCCTTGAATGATGCCAACCTACATCAAATTTCCTACCTCCGAACAAGAGAGGAATTAAATCAAACAAGGGTAATATTTTAATCAACTATTTATTTTAGTAGGTAATTACATAATAGTATTTGTGAGAGCATCAGCGAACTAAAATAAATTAATTTTATTAGATTCTTTGAAAAAACTTTCACTTTCATTATATTAGTAGAATATAATCTTTATTTCCAAAAACATGAAAGTATGTACCTACCTATAAAAACAATAACAATGATTTCTGCCTCGTTTCAGATTTGCAACAGTGGCTTAAAGGCATACCTACTCATGTGCTACCTTAGGAGGGGCAGCTCATGACAGTTATATTATGTTAAATAAATCAGAAATCATGAGATGTGTGTGTGTGTGTGTTAGTGTTAACGTATGGGTACATGCGGTTGTGTAGGTATAATAAGTAATAATAAATGCATTAAAACCATAAAACACAAAAATACTCACAGCACACATACTATGCATATCTCAAGTTTCACTCAATCCATGCAGCCATTGTCGTCAAGTACAAAAAAAAACTTGTTATGACGAATATACTGTGTTGATGTACTTATGCAAATCTATGTTAGCGGGTTATGCGTTTACTTGGTGGCTGTTCCACCTGGCTTGATGGCTGTTCCATCAGGATCTTACTTGAGGTGATGGCTGTTCCATCAGCATTACTTGACTTAACGTAAGTATTATGGGGGCTTATCCCCGTGTGGCCTCCAACCTCCCCTATAGCCACCCCGAGCCTCGCTCTCTGATTACTGATCTATCTGTTCGCAACAGACCGACGCATCGGTTAGCACTTCTGGTAAGTAGGTACCCTAGCTCATACATGGGTACATAACATCGGTGACAACTTATCTGGATTTGCTTGCACTGTGTAAGTCAAAATCACTCACCGATGTGCCTCGCTTGTCGTCTCGTAACAGAATGTTAGATCGGCCGGCGCGGCGAGCCGCCTGTGCGCGCTCGCCTACTGATAACGACCCGATCTAACCCGAGGGAACCCGACAATCTTTGTGAAACTCTTCGCTTTCGCGACATACGCCCCCAAGGAAGATGTAAAACGAAAACGATTTCATTAATTTACACATTTATTTTACCACAATCTGCTAGTAACAATCTAAATCAATATAATCAATCTGCTTCTGAATCTTAATCTACTGGTCAAACAATCTGACAAGCAACTGGGATGTCCACCTACCTAGTTCGATTTCATTTTTAAATGAATATCTGCTCGTGACCGCAGCCGATAAACTTTCGTGAAGTGTATGACTAAACCTACTAATTTAAAATATACCTACGTACATTTTACACAATATTACATTCAAATGATTATTCGAATTCCTTTGTTATTTTTATACGCAATTATTCTTTACGTCGTACGAAGCAAATGCAAAACACAACTACCCGCAATTCGTTTATGATAACCAGAGTAAACAATCTATTTTTAGATTGCATAAAAGAGATATCCCTGCATCTCCACCATGTCGTCAAGTACAAAAAAAAACTTGTTATGACGAATATACTGTGTTGATGTACTTATGCAAATCTATGTTAGCGGGTTATGCGTTTACTTGGTGGCTGTTCCACCTGGCTTGATGGCTGTTCCATCAGGATCTTACTTGAGGTGATGGCTGTTCCATCAGCATTACTTGACTTAACGTAAGTATTATGGGGGCTTATCCCCGTGTGGCCTCCAACCTCCCCTATAGCCACCCCGAGCCTCGCTCTCTGATTACTGATCTATCTGTTCGCAACAGACCGACGCATCGGTTAGCACTTCTGGTAAGTAGGTACCCTAGCTCATACATGGGTACATAACATCGGTGACAACTTATCTGGATTTGCTTGCACTGTGTAAGTCAAAATCACTCACCGATGTGCCTCGCTTGTCGTCTCGTAACAGAATGTTAGATCGGCCGGCGCGGCGAGCCGCCTATGCGCGCTCGCCTACTGATAACGACCCGAGGGAACCCGACAATCTTTGTGAAACTCTTCGCTTTCGCGACAGCCATTTAGAAGTAAATTATGAGGCACAAGCATCGGTACATCTTCACAAACTTTTGCATTCACAATAAAAGAGCTATGTTATGTTATTTTAAGTTACATGTGCATATTAAGAAGTTTATTGTACATGTGTAAGCATGACTGTGTGTGTGTGTTTTAGATTGTTACATTTAAATTGTTATATTTCAGAGCCGCCCACGCACTATGCCAACACGTGGATCAGAAGCAATTGCTGTACGCAATACAGTCTCAGTACATGTCTGGTCCACTACGCCAGGGCTTCTACGACATCCTCATTGCGATGCATCTCGAGTCGCACGCCACTACCATGCGAGTACACCAGCTTCGCTTGAACAGCATCTGGAAAAGAACAGGATTATGAAATACTAGGTGGCAGCACAGGTAAAGTACGCGCTATCGTTGCGTTTTGAGCTTTACGCCGGTAATTTCAAGCAAACTAAAGCTTTCCAATATTATAGTATACATACATACATATTATAACGCCGTATCCTTAATGAGGTGGGCAGAGCCACAAGTAAACATAATAAAACTTGCAATCACTTCTGATCCAAACTTCCAAGATGGATATGGCGAACCATGGTGACAGGTGATCAGCCCATCGCCCATATAGGTGGTCCATCATTTTGGAGAAGATCCCTTTGTCGCCTTTTACGACATGCTCGGGGAGAGAAGCATATAGTATAACCCCCGGATACTCAATGCATCAGAGTTGAGCACGTCTCAATCTCAAGTGACGAGTTTTTGACTTCTGTCATTCCGTTCAGTTTTGTAATTTAAAGTACTTATCTGTATTCAAATTTAATTATTGAGATCGTAACTTTATTAAAGTGATTGTGTGAACTTTAGTTTCGTTCGTTATTTTATTGCCTGCATGCATGCAGGCAATCTCCCTTAAGCGCAAGCTCATTGACGTATGCATTCTCCCTATCCTCACGTACGGCGCGCAGACTTGGTCTTTGACGGCTCAGCAGAGGTCCACACTCGGGGTTTGCCAGCGAGCGATGGAGCGCAGTATTCTCGGAGTAAAACTCACTGACCGAATACGCAACACCATACTGCGCTCCAAAACAAAAATCGCTGACGTTGCTCGGAAAGCAGCCACTTTGAAGTGGAACTGGGCAGGGCACGTCTGCCGTATGTCGGATGACCTATGGGCGAAAACCACTACCGAGTGGGCTCCTAATGGTGGTAAACGGCATCGTGGCAGACCAAGACTGAGATGGTGGGACGACTTGGACTCATTCATGAAGGATTGGTCCTCCAAAGCACAGGATAGAGAAAGGTGGAAGCCCTGCAGTGGGACGATATGGGCTAATAATCTTACTTATATTATAAATGCGAAAGTTTGTGAGTTTGGATGTTTGGATGTTTGTGCCTCAATCACGCCTAAACGGCAGAACGGATTTGAATGAAACTTGGAATATACATAGTACATGTACTGGATTAACATATAGGCTATTTTTTATCCGGGTACCACGCGAGCGAAGCCGCGGACGGCAGCTAGTAATAATAATAATGCATGCCCATAATGTCTAAGAATCAAGAAGATAATTATATAACAGAGAAGTTCTTACTTTTTTGCTTGTTTTTGTTTTTTCCAGGGAGGTGTGCAAAAACGAATTCGTGATCCCCCAGAGATGGGGCACAGCCTCCGCTCGCTGCAAACAGAGAGCGTTCGACCGCAGATGAAGAATGAAGAAAGCAAGCAAACTCACGTGATATCTGTGAAGATATCACGTAAGTTTGCTTGCTTTCGTGTTCCCAGACATTCGGAAGAATATAAATATGTCCCAGGTGGCCGATTTGTAGGGCTCAGTGGGCACGTGTTCTCGTCGGGTTCCGAAATAATGGGTAACCTCGAGAAAAAAATCACACTCGGTATTATCGTACGAAGTTATTAGCGTCCAGTACAAATATCAAGTAACTCTTGAATAAACAAGTAGGCAGAACAGATACGTCCCGCTCGGCACGAGCTCTAAAAATAGACTGCCCGCCAGCTCCAACGGCCGCATCCAAGCATGACTCGGCTGTGACGTCACGCTTGCGTTCTGTAGGTAGTGAGTCAGTGTTGCAGTGTGATTGTAGATGGCGCTATAATTAATCTCCGACAAATATGTTTCGCCATCTAGCCCCAAACTAAGGTTAGCTTAATTTTGTTCTGACACATGTAATTTTAACTGTGAATTCCTACGAATAGGTACTGAATGTTGTTATTTCGATAGAAAATCTTCCAGTCCCAATTTATCTTCACCTCGCAAAACATCTTGTTTCAGAGAGAGTATAACGGAGATCAGCAACTTGTACTCCCCCTACTTCCCGCTGGAGGTGGTCTGTGAGTTCGTGATGCAGGCGTTGGCGGACGCAGTTACAACCAACCAGGTGCACAACCGCGACCCCGTGGGCGGCACCAATGAGAACCTCTTCTTGTGAGTACACTCTTCCTGTCAGTACACTCTTTCTGTGAGTACACACTTCCTGACAGTACACTCTTCCTGCGAATACCTTCATCCTGTGAGTACACTCTTCCTGCGAGTATACTTTCCTGACAGTACATTCTTCCTGTTAGTACTCTTCCTGACAATATACTCTTCCTGTGAGTACACTCTTCCTGTAAGTACTTTACCCCTATCATCAGGCCAACTCTCATTGTAGACCGTCTCCTTCTAGTCTGTATGATGCGAGATGAAGACGTTGAGAAGCTCCTCATCATGATCTACCCTGAGACGTGGGATCCCACCTTTGACAAAGGTAAGTTACAATTCATAAAATTTTTACTGCCTTACCCACAAGTTTCCATTATCTGAAATTCTTTATTGTACACGCACGAAATGAAATAAATACACACAAAACATTAAAAAGTACATGTACAAAGGAGAGCTTAACTCTTAAAGAGTTTTCTGCCAGCAAACCTTTGAGGCAAGGGAGAGGCTTTAACATAAGTGGAAGTTATGTGTACAGAGACAGGAAAAAGAAAAACATAAAGATAAGCTTACAAATATAATAAACTAATAAGATATACTACACACAATATAAATATATACAAATAATATATCTACAAATATATATACAATATATACATACATATAAATAAATATTATTAAAAAATTAAACATTATTATTTTAAAGATAACGTAGAAAACTGAGCTCATTTTCATTTCTTATTATTACACCATCATCATCATCATCATTTTCCTGCCCTTATCCCACTAGGTGGGGTCGGCACAACATGTTTTCCTCTTCCATCTTCTATCATTCGTCATCTCAGTACTCACTCCTTTCATACGCATGTCCTCTTTCACACAATCCATCCATCTTTTCTTAGGCCTTCCTCTGTCCGTGTATCCATCCACATTCATATTCAGCACTTTCCTTGTAACATGACTTTCTTCCCTCCGCATAACATGCCTGTTACTGAACTGATTACCTGAAAGTTTTTAATGATAATATAGATTGTCTTTGTAAATAAATTTTTGAAGTTTCTATAAATGTTTCTAATTCTGTCCTATACAAGGAAAAGACGAGCACAGGAAAGGTCCACTACACATGAAAATGGCGGAGGGAGCGAAGCTTCAGATGTCCTACAACATCTGAACGACATACAACTGAGGCATAGAGTGGAAGCCATCATATCTTTTGCTCACGACTTCGTAGGCGATCTGCAGAGCGATCAGTTGAGGTAACATCGGCATAACCCTGCTTTAAAAAAAATTCTATAAATCTCACTTCGGATATATACTTGATTAACATATAGGCTATTTTTCATCTGGGTACTACGCGAGCAAAGACGCGAGAGGCAGCTAGTATAAATATAAATATTTGAGGACATTATCATACAGCACCATCTAGCCCCCAACTAAGCAAAGGGAGCCAGATGGCTGATAGAATACTCCCGCAGCGGGAATCTAACCCAATCAATCAATGCTTGTGGCCACCAGAAACAATAATACCAGCTTGAACTGATTAAATATTATGTACGCATATTTTTCTTGCTTTCAGACGTTACCAAGAAATCAAGCAGTCAGATTTGCCGAGCGCCGTGGCTGCCAAGAAGACCAGGGAATTCCGCTGTCCGCCCAGAGAACAGATGAACTCAGTTTTAAGGTAAGTGTCTCGTCTTGTTTCAAAGTCGAAGTCTATAGTAGGTAAATAAGCACACAATCTACATCGTCGAAACTAAAATCTTACTTCTTACTTATATTATAAATGCGAAAGTTTGTGAGTTTGGATGTTTACATTAAGTAAAAAAATTCGGCTCGCTTCGCTCGCTAACTTCTAGAGACTTCTAGAGATGGTTTAAAGCTACATTGAGTTAAAAATTTCGGCTCGCTTCGCTCGCATTGGTTTGAAGCTCGTTTCGCTCGCTAACTTCTGGAGCGAAAGACTTTAGAGAGAACTAGAAAGAGTTGAAGGTGTGAAAGGTTAATTATAGTTGAAAGAGAACTAGAATAAGTGAAAGTATAATTAAAAAAAAAACTGTCAAGTGCGAGTTGGATCCGCACACGAAAGGTTCAGTACTAGTGCAAAAAAAAAACTAGAATCTACAGTAATTTTTATAATAAAAGTGTTTTATAATAATTTGACGGCCTCGGTGGCGTGGCGGGCGATTGCTCGGCAGAGGCGCAAGAGGCGCGGGTTCGATTTCCGCTGCGGAAAAAATTGCATGTTCTGTAAATATTTCTTCCGGGTCTGGGTGTTGTGGTAGCATGGTACTCGTAGTTTCTGATACCCACGACACAGGGAATCCTAATGTGGGGTCAGGACTATGTATGTGACTGTTGGGTGCTATTTATTTATTTATTGTACAGGCCATAGAAGAACCGGCAAAGAAAACTCCAGAAGAGAAGTTCCGTAAAGTCCTGATCGGCACTATTGTCAGTTGGGCCGAGGAGTCGCAGATCGAGACGCCCAAACTCGTCGAGAAATGTTCAGGTAATTTTACTCACATCTCTGTTCCAGGTACCAAACAAAAAAAATGTATCTTCGTTGCCATTTATGTTTTACACTATTTATATGTTATTCATGTAACATGATGAAACTGGCAGATATATTACAGACTCCTAATGATAATAATAATATATTTCTTCCTTCCAGTCTCCTAGTCCGTCAGTACGACGCTGTTGGCGAACTGATCCGTGCTCTCGAGAAGACTTATGTGATAAACGCGAAGACGAAGCTGGATGTAGCGGAGATGTGGGTGGGGCTGAGCCAGATCCGCTGCGTGTGCAGATGAGCCAGGAGGAGGAGGAGCTCATGAGGAAGATACTCTGGTGAGCCATCATTCCTATTTAGATCAAGAATATACGTAAGACTAAGTTGGAGGTGCGAAGTTGTAGGTGGGATTGTGCCAGATCCGCGCGCTGCTGCCTGTGCAGATGAGCCAGGAGGAGGAGGAGCTCATGAGGAAGAGACTCTAGTGATCCATCATACTAATTAAGATTTAAAAAAGACTGACTTGTCCTTAGAATAGAAGCAAACAAACAATTCCAAACCTATGATTAATAAGACTGAGATATAGTTTGTTTACTTTATTAGATTTGAAACTCATCAGATATTATATCTTATTTCAGGAAACTCGTGAACAACCACACCTTCTTCCAGCTGATTTAATAAGGTATGACTTGTTTACTATAAAACACAACTACTTACCTACATGCTCAGACCAAATAAAAAGAGTAGACGCCGCGCCGCGAACAACAAAAGTAAAGCCACACAAAACCGTGCTCCTGCAAGTAAACATACACGCTCACGCACACACCTACACTAAAACCATGCTCATCGCTCTTAGTACGTCACGAGTCTTAAAAAAAGAATTATGCCTTCCTGTGTAGTGAAAACTTGTAAAAACAGCAGCAAATCACATAAAAAGTCTCACGGAATCACTTTTCACTTACTGTAAGTACTTCAATCAAATAGCATCGTTTCTTAATTATTATACTATGAATTTAGGTTACTTGGAACACACAACCTTAAAACCTTCGACACACACATAGATAAAATGGCGGCTTCACTTTTGTTGTTCGCGGCGCGGGGTCTTTTCTTTTTATTTGGTCTGAGCCTACATGGTTCAATTTGGGAAAATTGTGTCATAAAAATGTTGATTTTTTTAAATATAGAACTCTCTAAATTCTCATACAAACATGACCCACAATACAGAGGGACACTAGGATTATGTGTCTTGGGTATCAGAAACTGCGAGTACAGTACAGTCAACGGATCTTGACACTCGTGAAGTTAGCAGTTTGACATGCGCAGTGAAGTTTTTTCATACTGTCTACTGCTCGAAACGGCTAACTTCATGAGTGCCTAGATCCGTTGACCGTACTGTACCACAAATTGCCTGCTTTTTCTTGATAGGCACTTGATATGAATAAGTAAGTAAATAGATACCTATTATGTATGGTATGTATGTTCGTATGAGCTAGTGGCCAACTCTAGTGACGGAGTTTTTAGGCCGCCTAAAGGCCTCCGTCATGGCTTAACGACTTAAAAGCCGGGACCCATAATTTAACGTGCCCTCTGAAGCACGGAGGCACTCAGCTCGCAATGCCACTTGCGGTCAATAAACTTAATTTATTGAACAATAATAAAATGGTACCTAGGTTAGGTAGGTATTAGGTTAGACTGAAACCTACTATATTTACTGTATTTTTCCAGATACTTACAACCCTCAATTTCCTGATCACCAGTAGCTATCAAAAGCCAGTGGGAAACTTTTGGTTAGCACCTGTAAGCCTCTGCATAGAGTAAGCGGTGAATGCCTTGAATGATGCCAACCTACATCAAATTTCCTACCTCCGAACAAGAGAGGAATTAAATCAAACAAGGGTAATATTTTAATCAACTATTTATTTTAGTAGGTATTACATAACAGTATTTGTGAGAGCATCAGCGAACTAAAATAAATTAACTTTATTAGATTCTTTGAAAAAACGTTCACTTTCATTATATTAGTAGAATGTAATCTTTATTTCCAAAAACATGAAAGTATGTACCTACGTATAAAAACAATAACAATGATTTCTGCCTCGTTTCAGATTTGCAACAGAGGCTTAAAGGCATACCTACTCATGTGCTACCTTAGGAGGGGCAGCTCATGACAGTTATATTATGTTAAATAAATGCATTAAAACCATAAAACACAAAAATGCTCACTTTTCTTTAACTTATTAAGTACTACCTGCCGCCTGCGGCTTCGCTCGCCTATTGCCAGGATAAAAAGTAGCCTAATGTTATTCCAGCACACATACTATGCATATCCCAAGTTTCACTCAATCCGTGCAGCCATTTAGAATTAAATTATGAGTCACAAGCATCGTCACATCTTCACAAACTTTTGCATTCACAATAAAAGAGCTATTAGTTAGGTTAGGTTAGTACCTACTACAACTACTACTAGCCCCTAGTTCTTTCGAACCCTGCGTGGTGAAAAGATTCAAAATGCGCCTCAAAAGCTCCTTTTGTGCACTAGGGCTCCGGGAGTAATAATTATTCTGTACACTAGGGTTAGGTTATTTCACTTATTTACCACATCATTTATTAGGGATATTATTCAATGGTACCTAGATTATATTATTTATTGTACAAATAATCTATTCTGCTATTAAATAGTTTAAAGAAGACTAATTTATTTACATAATTAGTAAAAACACAACCTAGTTTTAGCAAAATACGCAATATTGAAGTATGTAATTTTGACAATTCAAAACGAGCCTCGTCTCGCGCCTACTCTCGTTTACTGAGCTCGTTTATGAAATCTGACAATGTCACATTGTCATAATTGTCATGCAGAATACGATAACACGGTAATTCCACACGTTTTCCCGCGTCTCGTTTTGTTTGGTCATCGTGAATAGGGCCCCTGCATACGGCACGCCGCACATCAACGCTGTCAATGGTATGTAAATGTCACTGCCACGCCACTGTTGTTTGGCCCGTTCAGACGCGGCTAGTAAAAATATGCTATTTACAAAAAAATATTTTCTATTTTTAAATTCGTTCTCTTCATAAACATTCTTTCAACTCTTTCAAAAAGAGAGATTTGATTTCAAAACCTATTCAATTTAAATTTTTAAATCTTGGGACTGTTTCAATCCTCAAGAAGAAATGAGATGGTTTGTATTTACAGACGGTTGGACTAATTCTGAAGTTATTATGTAAATAAAAAAAGACATTCAATAATCAGAAAACAAAACGGTTAAGTAAAAAAGGTATTCTTAGCTTTAGAAATAATTACCTAAGACATAATAACATGAATATTTAAAATAAAGATTAACTACAAAAAAGTTAATGGTTCCAACCAATGTTACAAATTTTTGAGTAAATTCTACTATAATCGTTTTCGAATTATATTACCACCATTATGTCCTTGAGTTGGCAAACATATTTGAAGTAAATGCTTCAAATATATAGAATAGGACTACACATACAAGCTTTCTAAATAAATGCACTAGCTCAGTGTATTTGGTGACCTTACACAAATGTCAATTTGTCAATTTTGACATTCGTAAAAAAGTAATCAAAGTCAAACGAACATTTGAAGGTACAAATTAAATAAAGCCAAGCGTTCTCGAATTCCAACTTAATTTGTTTCGCTTTGCAATTTAGCACTCTTCATTTTTATGTAAATGAATAGATAAAACACCATAGTATTCAGTACCTATGTAACTAACAAATTCCTTTAGGATATTATAGTGTTCTGTGTAACGAATCGGAGGACTTGTACACACTTGCGAAGCGTTTGTTGATTGTTGTCCCAAACACCGGCCGGGGCGGTCGTTTTAAATCCATTGGACACAATAATAGAGATAGGTACCTATTAATAGCAGCATTATAAAAAAAAACATTTTACAGGCTTTTTTAACACCGACAAATTTTAAACATTGCCCGACATCGAACTTTCAGATCACCATGGATGGGTCACTGGGAGAAATGTCTCAGACATTCACTGAGCCTCAGAACATGGATATACCGATACCATCAGTGGGCATGCCAATGCACCAGCTAGGCCCTACTCCAGGCATCGGAGGGAAACATGAAGAGTTCTCTGTTGAGAAGATCTTGGACCGCAGAGTGAAAAATGATAAAGTTGAATATCTTTTGAAGTGGAAAGGATACTCTAAGTAAGTGTAATTTATATGCTACTGGTTTTCGTCGGCCACTTTGCTCACAAGATCGGTACCAAAATCAAAAGTTTGTGATCTATACTTCAGCCAAACTAGAGATACAATTTTTGTAAATAAACCTAAAACTTGCTTTTTTATTAAATTTTTATAGAACTTTTAAGTATGTAGTATTAATAGTCAAATTATCTGACCGCCATTGCCACTTCAACATGCTAAAAGCTATGTCAGTAATTTATTCCTCCTACAGATTTCTCTATTTCTGTTTATACCATATAGGGAAACCCAAGCATAATCCTCTCTAAATTCTTCTGCACAACTTAGAACTTTTGTTTGAGGCCAATAGTTAACAACCACATCTCATTTAAAAACCAACTAGCTGCCACCCGCGGCTTCGCTCGCGTGGTACCTGTATAAAAAATAGTCTAGTTAATCCAGAACATTTACTATGTATATTCCAAGTTTCATTCAAATCCGTTCAGATGTTTAGGTGTGATTGAGGCATAAACATCCAAACATCCTCACAAACTTTCGCATTTATAATATAAGTAAGATTACCAATTCCAGTGATGACAACACATGGGAGCCGGAAGACAATCTGGACTGTCCAGAGCTTATCTCTGCTTATGAGGAGGCTCGGCTCAGGAAGGAGAGAGAGGAGGTGGAAGCTGCTGAGGCAGCTACTGCCGCCGCCGCCGCCGCCGCCGCTGCAGCCGCCGCTGCAGCCGCTGCTGCTGCCGCCGCTGCTGCTTCTGCCTCCGAGGCTGCTGAGGAATCCATTGCTCGCAAACGAACCAGGAGGGAAAAGAAGAAGAAAGCTGAAGTATGTTGGAACATTTCAAACTTTCGTGGTTATAATTTATAAACCTTATAACAGGATATTTAACTCGCATTAAAACATTTCCAGGAAACTGAAAAGAGTGTTCTGCAAGAAATCGAAAAACCCAGAGGCCTTGCGAGAGATCTCATTCCTGAGAGGATCCTTGCCAGTCAGCTATTCCACAATGTACTATACTTTTTGGTGCAATGGTAAGTTAATATTTTGTATTATTATTTATACTTAACACAGGATATTTTGTCAATTGAGTTTTGGTTGAGTTATAAATTGCGCATGGATTGCATGTCACACACAAGTACCAGAAACTACGAAGTTTCTGATATCCACCGCGCAGGAAATCCTAGTATTAAGTGAACATACCCAGACTGAGATTTTTTCGACGACCTCGGTGGCGTGGCGGGCGAGTGCTCGGCTGAGACGTAAGACGCGCGGGTTCGATTCCCGCTGCGGAAGAAATGTCTGCATGTTCTGCAAATGTTCCTTCCGGGTCTAGGTGTTGTAATATTATGTATTATAAGAGTATAATTCATCTGGTTCTCAATAGTACAAGCTTTGCTTAGTTTGGGGCTAGATGGTGATGTGTAAAAGTGACCAAAATTTTTTAATTTTTTTTTGCTTTGTTATTCTATAGATAGGTTAATCTTAAAACTTGCACCCTTCTCTTCGCAGGCAAGGCTGCTTGGAATTCGACGTGGTGGCGGGCAAAGAACTGAGTGAAGCATTCCCTGATTTCGTGATTGACTACTACGAGCAATGTGTTCCATTCAGTGTCAGATACGCAGCGGGGAAGATGCCGAGATATGCACCAGATGTGAGTATTAAACAGTTTTAAGACCATTCTCAAACCCTGATACACAACAACTAGATATCTACTCAAATCTCTTAGTCTTGGGGATATTTTGATGATGTCCTTGACCTTGGAGGAATAAACACACGGGACACGTAACTCGGCCCATCCCACCTTTTACCCCTCTTGCCCCAAACCAAGCCTTTTTGCCTTGGTAAACAAAATTCGAAGCGTTCTACCTCTACTTCAGCCAAACTGGAGATACAATTTATGCTATACATTTATACATAGGTTGCAAGTCCTTAGAGCAGGGATGGGAAAACTTTTTCCTTCGCGTGCCAATTATATGGCGGGCCAAGTTGTTGCATTTTTGGCTATATTATTTACTGAAATAAAAATATTGAAACTTATGTATTTGACATAGTAGAGAGAGATGGAGAAGTCTCGCAAAAGCCGCAACCAACCTAGCAGACGATCCATAGCCACGACCACTCCGCCAGGAGTGTACGACTAAGAAGAAGAATTTGACATACCGCCCGCGCTCGCGTATTGTGAAAATGCTTTAAAAACAAATGATTGTTTTATGCGAGCCGCACACTGCCAATGAGAATGAAATTTCTAACAATAGGTACGAAAACTTCACTTGAATTTTGTTTGATGGTCGCGGGAAGGATTTCAACGCTTCGCGGGCCATAGTTTCCCCATCCCTGCCTTAGAGTATTCTTTTGTTTCCAGTTCCCTCCAGAGCCAGAATTGGATCCGGAGCTTGAGCCGACTCCTATGGAAGTGCCCCAGGAACCAAGCACTCAGCCACCTTCGGAGAATCCAAACTCCTCCCTAAACATGGGTATGTTATGTGAATCTCTGCTCAACTAATCATCATCATGACGACCTCGGTGGCGTGGCGGGCCTGTGCTCGGCTGTGACGCAAGAGGCGCGGGTTCGATTCCCGCTACGGGAGAAATGTTTGTATGTTCTACAAATATTTCTTTCGGGTCTTTGTGTGTTGTAGTATGTGTTTACAAAAAAAGTATATAAGTATTGTATCAGCCATCTGGTTCCCATAGCACAAGCTTGCTTAGTTTGGGGCTAGATGGCGCTGTGTGAATGTCCACAAATATTTTTTTATTTACTAGCTGCCGCCCGCGGCTTCGCTCGCGTGTTATCCGGATAAAAAATAGCCTATATGTTAATCCAGTACATGTACTATGTATATTCCAAGTTTCATTCAAATCCGTTCAGCCGTTTAGGCGTGATTGAGGCATAAACATCCAAACATCCAAACTCACAAACTTTCGCATTTATAATATAAGTAAGATTTATCATCATTTCAGCCTTGTATCACCAACTGCTGGGTATAAGCCTCTTTTCAATTTCTTAAATTTTTAACTGATCATATTCGTAGTTATTATAAGAGTACGCGAGTGAATCCATACTAACATTTTAAATGCGAAAGTAACTCTGTCTGTCTGTTACCTTTTCACACCTAATCTGCTGAACAGATTTTAATGAAATTTGGCAAGGAGATAGATCCATCTCACGCACACATCACCGCTGTCCATCCATCCGTCTTCGAGCGGTCTGTATCTCATGATCCGTAATAGGAAGAGAGTTGAAATTTTCACACATAATTTTTTTTTACATAAAAAAAAATAATTTAACGTTCGTAATCGATCATTGAAGTAAAGCAACACTAGGCGCAGTCATTAATTGGATAGATCGAGTGACTTTTTGCACATTTTGCAGTATCTTTTTTTAAATCGAAATTTTCTGATTTGTACAAAAATAATAATATATGCTGCCACCTATATAATAGCAGACATACAAGAAACATATAGGTTCATGTTGGTACGGAACTTTTCGTGTGCGAATTTGACTCGCACGTGACCGGCTTTATTTTATATTTATTACCTAACAGTATATTTATTTGTTTACAGAAATCGAATCTACACCCCATCCGGATCTGGCAGCTCCTGAGATACCCCCGATGCTGCCGCCATTACATCTGCAGCCTATAGACATGCCGGCCATGGATATGTCCACTATGCATGTGCCCGTACTATAACTCATGTAAGACATCGTTCATCAATTCAGCAGTACATCGCTATACGTGGCGGGCAGGGCGGGGGTGCCATTAGGACTTAGCGATTCCCAATGACACCCCTTGGGGTGCAATTGTGGGGGTGTCAAGGGGAATGAACGTGAGACTTCAAACTTCAATCTCCAAAGCTACTAGAAAATCTTGTAAAACTTAAGACTATTTTGTACTCCAACAAAATAGTTATTATGTGTAAAAAACCGGTAAACTGCGAACCGAATTCACACACGAAGGGTTCCGTTCAATGTAGTCCCAGCTTTACACAATAAAATTACTTATAATGACTTATTCAGAAATATTTTTTAACTAGCTGTGCTCCGCGTTTTCACCCGCGTTTTTCTCGTTTCCGTGGAAATACCAAGATAAAATATTGCCTATATTATAGCCTCCCTTAATAAATGGACTATGGCCCATAACTCATTAATAGGTACCAACTCTTAACATCTTACACACGTGATAACTTTTAAACGAAATATCCGATTGAGATGAAACAAAAAGTATTTTACTTCTACATAAATACTCTTGATAACATAATGCTTAATTTCGATAAAGATTAATATTACGATACATATTTAACGTAGTTTTTTTTTCTTCAGACGATTTAATAATTATTTTGAACACAAAATCGGTTATTGTGATTAAACCATGATAGCTAGATATATGTTCTCGCGGACTTTTTTGTAGGTCTTAATAGGATCTACAAACCCGTAGTACATCATTTTGTTCTATTGTCAATAGTTTTTGCAGCGCACGCAAAAATAGGTTTTCGATTTTACACCTTGTGTTACAAAATAGCAATTTTATTACGGATCCCTAATTTTGAAGAAAAAAAACATAGCCTATAGCCTTCCTCGATAAATGGACTACCCAACACTGAAAGAATCATTCAAATCGGATCAGTAGTTCCAGAGATTAGCGCGTTCAAACAAACAAACAAACATTGCAGCTTTATAATATTACTAGCTGTGCTCCGCGGTTTCACCCGCGTTTTTCTCGTTTCCGTGGAAATACCAAGATAAAATATTGCCTATATTATAGCCTCCCTTAATAAATGGACTATGGCCCATAACTCATTAATAGGTACCAACTCTTAACATCTTACACACGTGATAACTTTTAAACGAAATATCCGATTGAGATGAAACAAAAAGTATTTTACTTCTACATAAATACTCTTGATAACATAATGCTTAATTTCGATAAAGATTAATATTACGATACATATTTAACGTAGTTTTTTTTTTCTTCAGACGATTTAATAATTATTTTGAACACAAAATCGGTTATTTTGATTAAACCATGATAGCTAGATATATGTTCTCGCGGACTTTTTTGTAGGTCTTAATGAGATCTACAAACCCGTAGTACATCATTTTGTTCTATTGTCAATAGTTTTTGCAGCGCACGCAAAAATAGGTTTTCGATTTTACACCTTGTGTTACAAAATAGCAATTTTATTACGGATCCCTAATTTTGAAGAAAAAAAAACATAGCCTATAGCCTTCCTCGATAAATGGACTACCCAACACTGAAAGAATCATTCAAATCGGACCAGTAGTTCCAGAGATTAGCGCGTTCAAACAAACAAACAAACATTGCAGCTTTATAATATTACTAGCTGTGCTCCGCGGTTTCACCCGCGTTTTTCTCGTTTCCGTGGAAATACCAAGATAAAATATTGCCTATATTATAGCCTCCCTTAATAAATGGACTATGGCCCATAACTCATTAATAGGTACCAACTCTTAACATCTTACACACGTGATAACTTTTAAACGAAATATCCGATTGAGATGAAACAAAAAGTATTTTACTTCTACATAAATACTCTTGATAACATAATGCTTAATTTCGATAAAGATTAATATTACGATACATATTTAACGTAGTTTTTTTTTTCTTCAGACGATTTAATAATTATTTTGAACATAAAATCGGTTATTGTGATTAAACCATGATAGCTAGATATATGTTCTCGCGGACTTTTTTGTAGGTCTTAATGGGATCTACAAACCCGTAGTACATCATTTTGTTCTATTGTCAATAGTTTTTGCAGCGCACGCAAAAATAGGTTTTCGATTTTACACCTTGTGTTACAAAATAGCAATTTTATTACGGATCCCTAATTTTGAAGAAAAAAAACATAGCCTATAGCCTTCCTCGATAAATGGACTACCCAACACTGAAAGAATCATTCAAATCGGACCAGTAGTTCCAGAGATTAGCGCGTTCAAACAAACAAACAAACACTGCAGCTTTATAATATTAGTATAGATTAGTATATTATACTCGTATAATATAAGAATTAAATAACCCCCCCCCCCCCCTTATATACCCCGCGAAAGAGTATTGGACAGGAATTCGTAGATTGCCGACCAAATTTTATGGGATATTCCCGGTTAATGTAGGTAAGGTGTTTTTGTTAAGACTAGATAGTATCAGACAGACTAGTCTATCGGGAGTCGGGAGTATAATAACTGGATTATTTCTTTTTTTTTGTATGAACTCAATGAATTAAATTAAGTTAGCTAGCTAGCTAATATTTATAAATTTTTGTGAATATTTTATATGAATTTGAAATAGGTATATTACTTTTAATATACATAGAGACTAAGAGCTATAATAAAACAAAACATCAGATAATGTTTTTTTATTTTAATTTTAGGAATAACTTAAATAGACCCTGTATAAAAATTACATGAGTAAAAAACTTAACTAGCGAAAATAAGCTTAAAATATATGTCAATAGAGTATTAATTACTTTGGCATCCATTCGGCTGATTAGTTATAATTATCGCAGAATGTATGAATTTTAGTCAATTTTAATCATGATTTATTTAGATCAAGAACTAATAAGCATCATTATTTAATAAAAGCATACGAATCCATCTAAAACAAAGCCAAAGTCGCTACGTGCAAAAATGAACTAAGCAACTTATAGCAACGTTTACCAACTTCGTTTGACGGAGCGACTTGGCTAAGGTTGAACATGATGCAAGATTTGTTCTTTCGAGCCCGCAAAATCTATAAAACATGAATCGTCTAAAACCCACGCATTACCTATTCATAGCGAGTCCCATTATTCAAAGGTTCCTAGAAATATTCAAAGGTTCCTGGAAGTATTCAAAGCTTGTTCAGGAAAGGTGCGATGGAGGCGAAGTCCTCGCAGTCAGGAATGAGTTTCCCCTTGAAAGTAATGCACGATTCCGCGCAGAGTGGTCCTTCGAACCAGGCTCCCAGCATCTTCTTGCACTGAGCGCAGTTCTCGATGCAAACCTCCATAGGTTCGTATCCCGTTGCTGGAAAAAAACAATGGATCATCATCGTGCTAGCATTTTGTCCCGCTGCGGAAATCGAATCACACTACATTCAACTTACGCCTGTTCGATTCCAATAGAGAAAGGACTTCAAAGTATCTAAGTTCACACAGTAGATAAAGTTAAATTTTGATATTGCTAAATTGTGTTCCAAATATAAATGGGGAGGGTCTTAAGTCGCGGCCAATTTGATATAACAAAACAGATCTAAAATGTTATTGTAATATTTAGTTTTGCCCTCTGGCTTAAATCCTCTAGATAGGTACCTACTGTAGTAGCACATACGTTATAAATGCGAAAGTTTGTTTGAATGTTCGTTCCCATTCAAATTCACAACCACTGGAGTGATTTAAATCGAACTTGGAATCGATACATCTATGACCTGGAATAGCATCCGGAGACCACTCAAGCTAAGCCAAGGGTGGAATTACTTATTATTTACATAAACTCTGAAACGCCCTTGAACTAAAGGTCCTTGAACGAAATCACGAAAAATTGCTTCTTATACAGACATAATCCTATGCCAAGAAAGCTAAAGAACCAGACAAGATACTGACAAATTGTACAAAAAGCCAAGAGCAAATTGGCAACAACACTAGAATCACCAAACTGAAGAGGCCAGCGAGGCAATGACCCCAATCTGCGTTTCGATGTTCACTTTCGTTTACGCAATTTCACCTTAGCCGCTTACACTTGACCTCGCGATGACAGTTCGCGTGAATAGATACCATGTATTATGGATTTAGCCTTCCCACGTGCGTGTTGCGTAAGTACCTACCATATGAATCGCGTTTCTGATTGACTTTGTAGCAGAGTTTTAGTGGTGACGCAAACATTATAACACGATCCAGGTAACTACCTACTATAGTTACTTAGCAGAGTTTACTTAAATAAAAAAGCCACGTTTGTTGCTTAATGTCGCGAGGAAAAGGCGTAGTCACAAAGAAACAGTGCTGTCCTCCATGGTACCAAGCGATCATGGGTCAAAGTTTTTCACATTAATCATAAAAATCAAAGAAATTTTGAAAAAAAAAACCTAATGAATTTTTGAACTTTGAATTTAGATTTAATTTCTGGTCAAATGATATGAAAGTAATACTAAAAGGGATAGGAAATATTAGCTAATATTTCCTAATCTAGCTAGATTACCATAAAAATATCATTTTTTATACGTATCTTAATAAAAAATCGAGAAATCTTGGAAAATACATAAGTATGTACATACAACCTTCACTCGTTTTAATTCAGAGAGGGCGCGACGCTCAACGGTGATTCCGCGTTTTGGTAGATAGCGTCTGAGGGGAGTCAAATGCATGACCTAACAGGCATAATAAGGGCCAATATGACCGATCAAACTAAGTTTAGCTTTTGAGTTCAAGAGCTGTACTGTATAAAAACTATTAACAGCGACTTCTGTGAAATCAGCAATGTACCCTATAAGTTTTGTTATAGCGGTTGTACTTATCATGTTTTTTGTCAGTTTTATTCAATTTGATGGACAAGTAACCGGCTGAAACTGGTTCCGGTAACTGACTGAGTTAACCGGCAAAAAATAAACTGTCAGACACCTTAATAGACCATGTCATATAGTTCGTAAGGTCTAGAATTGCAGTTTGACTAAGACTTCTAACTAAGAGTAAGTGGCTCATTAAACCACCACGTTTTCGCATATATCACTGAAATAATATGAAAATGGGTTTGTCAGTCGGCACGTGTATTGGCATTCAATAGTATTGGCAACCATCATTGTAGACTCGTCTGAAAACTGCTAAATAATGTGTAAATCGTGCTGTAATAATTGTCGCAAGGACGATTGTCAGCACTCGAGAAAAGCCTAACGCGGACCCTTGAAGGCAGGTCGTCAGCAGATCAGATAAGACTACAGGTAGGTAAACTGGTAGTCAATGGGACTCTTTAGTGCTGACAGCGTCAAGTAAAGGATTCTGGGACTTGAGAGTAAGTCACTTTTCGTCTAGTGACTTGGGAACAGGCTCTAATGCAAATAACTGTTAAGATTCCTATAATATTCTAAAGCCAGTTAGATTAGATGCGTTCATACAATATAGCACACGCCTAGTCTACGTTCCATCCTACATAATGCAAGAAGCTAGCAATTGAGTATATGAGACCCGGGAGCCCGTAATTCATAATGTTAACGAGATTGCAGAATATTACAGAGGGTTCCAACAAATGTGTTGCCTGATAGAGGGGTAGCGCGTAATATGCGACGAGCTCCTACAAGATTTATGTCAGCTTACGCCACAGAATAAACACGCATTGTTTAGTTGTAGATGAAGCAATAGTTACTATGCTTAAGTGTGGTTACGACTCAGGTGCTCAAATAAAGCTTAAAGTTTTGTGTCACGTTTGCATTAAGTAATTAATGTTACAGTTGCGTCTGGTTATTAGGCTCTATTAATAAAATTAGCAAGTTGGATAAAATATTTGCTTTAATTCAATTCGGGCGTTGACCTCTTAAGAAACAATTTCGCAAAACATAAAAATGGTAACTTACCTACTTATACACCAATGAAATGAATATTATATAAATCAAGTTATTCTTTCCGTGATAAATAGTGTGTTATTCTCATGTCCAAATTAATAGGTGAATTACCTTACGACTATGACGTCACATTGTATGTCATCTTTGACCAAAATACTACTATTTTTGCGGTTTGCAAACCAGTTTAACTGCAGGCTCTTGCTGACCCGGAAAATCATTATGGAGACAATCTACGTAGGAGTAAGTCGTTAATGGAAATATTAAATCAGGATTTTAGCGAGCCAACCCCGATCCGACCGTGAGATTTGGCTGATGACATACAGACTAAACGCTGTCATCATCATCATCATCCCATCTTTTTTTTTTATTGACAGACATAGGGTTTCCCATTTCGTCCCATCCAACACGCTTCTGTCAGTGCTAGTGTTGTCCATCGACGGCCAACGGCTTTCGGACTTTATCACCTACCCATAAACGTAGGTACTTACCTACTTATCTCAAAGGAGATCCGATATTTCACAAATGTATGGAACCAAGGCCTGGTCGGTGTATACTTGTACAAACATAGCTAAATAATGTAAAACCTTATTTTCTAATTTTTTTTTTAATTTGCTTTAATGCATGTTCCTAAAATACCTACCTTTCTCACGGAGGGCAACACAAAACATAAAACAATATGGCGGTTGGCGGGCGGTATTGATAAAAATGTTTTGACAGCTGTTGACTTTTACAAGTAGATAAAATGGCTGCACTTCGTTGCCAAACTGCCAAAACACCTAAGTAATAATGGCAGCTACGAAAGTTACCATTGAAAAAATTCTTCGCATTTTAAATAGCAATAATGGTAGGTATAGCGCACTTATTTTTTTCGAACAGAAAACCTTTTGATGCACGACAGGATTTGAACCCACGATCTTAGATTTGGAAGGCGGGGCCGCTACCACTAGACCACCAGTGCTCTCGTGTGAGTGCAAGTAAATAGCGAATGGAGCGAAGCAAGCCGTAATTTCTGATTTTCATCGAAGGAGGTACCTCTGAGAGGTACCTAGACCTACCTACTGACCGCCTGCGCCGGTGCTCTATAGACCAATTATTGTTTGACCAATTGGTCTATGCGGGAAATTACATGTTTCCATCGTTCAAATACCAACCGGGCTATGGATAATAGAGAAATGTTCCGCTGCCTAGTTTAAAGTCTTATCCATATAAAAAAATATCATAAACATTTTTTGAAACTGACATAGACGGATATTGGTTTTCTTTTTACCGTGCAGTAAATCAGTCGAACCAATCTGTCCCGAATTGTATGCTAGATTGAGGGCCTAATATCTTTACGACGACCAATTAGGGGACTTAATAAACGATTAAGACTAACCAAGCTTGCGTTCTATTCAAATAGATTTATTATAAAGGGGAGGCTTTACTGCTATGACCTTTATTCAGCGGGGATTTGACTCAAGCTTGCGAAATACTTGTGTTAATGTTCTTTGTTATTCTTTGTCATATGCCTGGCGGTTATGCGGCCGTTATCCTTAGCGGCTCTCGTGGCTGGAGTTTAAATTAGTTGGCCCAAGTTCACCAACAGTCTGTAACCATTGGTTAACAGAAAGGCCTAGAACATTTTACCATGGAGTATGGAGTGCTGCAATGGGCTCGTGTTAAAAGTGCAGATTGGACGTGCTTTTGACAACACCGAATGTTTAGACTAGAGATTGAAGTGATATTTATAATATATTTGTTTTAAACAACCAACGGTCCTTTATCATAAATCGTAGATAAATACCGTTAGATTGATTGTAAACTGTCGAACATCTGCTTACATCGAAATTAGTAGGTAAGTTAGTTTCGAGCGAGCAGAGAGAGCGTAACGCGGTAGCGGCCGCCAAAACGTCAGAAATTTAAAGCAGTTAAACTGTCCCTAAGCACTTTGCTACTGTTCACAATCTTTCGACAGCTTACAATCTCGCGATATAGATTATAATCTAACGGTACCTATTTATAATTTTTAGGGTGACAAATACCTACATACCCACCCACTTATAGAATTTATGAGTTCAAATGATGCCAGTCGTGTAAAGCCGCCAAAGTCACTATTTTCACTATTGCAACTGTCAAAAAGGTAATGCGATTATAACCAACCTTTAATGTGTGGAATCACTTTGGTGCCTATTAGGATTCTGCGGCTTCAGTTCATTCGGTCACATTTAGTTTGTGAGTAGGTAATTTGATTTATTTGGTAATCATAAAACAATTAGCGGAGTTCTCAGACATTTTCTTTTCTATTCCACATAATCATATTAACATTATAAATGCGAGTGTTTGTTCTCGCTTAATATGTCCGTAACGGCTGAACATATTTGATTGAAACTTTGAATACGCGTCGTTTAAGACCTGGAATAACATTTTATTACGTTTTAGAGAAGGTAGCGCGCGAGCAGAGCTGCGGGCAGATTCTAGTACCTGCTCTATCTGATAATTTTATGTAATGTTGGATATAAATAAAACATTACTGTACATAATGAAGATAGCAGTTAATTTGTATCTTAAAAAGTCTACTAAACTTGTAAGAACGTTAATTGCTGTAATTAAACAGTCTTTTCTACTCCAGCTTTTCCTGACTGATTGTTAAAGACATAAAAAGTTACTTGATTATTTAAACTTTCTTTCGGAAAATGCAATATAAAACTTAAACACAGTCAACGGCATAAATAAGTCTTAACAAATTTGAACTACCCCATTGATTAACATTTTTTTAATGTGGAACTATCCGATTTACTAAAAGTAATTTTTGTTTGTTGTATTTTCTTTTAACTTTTAACTAAGTTTTAGCCGGCCATCCACTGACGTTCATTCCTGCCGAAATCTACAATCTTGAATGATTACACGTCAGTAGATTGCAATTGCAAAAATACGGTCAAGTTAAGTCGACTTCACATACGAAGGGTTCCGTACCATCGTACATGTACGTTTTAATGTATAGGTACCTACTTGTGAAATAGGTAGCTTCGATGATCGATTACGAACGTTAAAAAAGTGTTTGGCCCCATTTTATTTCTTTAGTTTTATTCTATTTTAATTATTTGTTGTTATTACGGCAATAGAAATAAACACTGAAAATTTCTACTCTACCTATTACGGTTCATGAGATACCTACAGCCCGTTGACAGACGGACCGACGGACGGACAGCGGAGGCTTAGTAATAGGGTCCCGTTGGCACTCTTCGGGTACGGAACCATAAAAAAACTACGCTATCAAAACCCCACTTCTCTCTTTCATAGGGTCTCAAGAGTTCTGCGTTTTTCATTTTTCGTTATTTGTGCTGAGATTTTAACCATTGTATAGTAGGTAAGGTACTGGGCGAAGACTCGTAAAGAAAGAAGTAGAACCTTTCCGAATGAGGTACCTAAGTACAAATTCGCAAAACCAAATTAGTACCAAATTGTAGGCAAACAAATTGTAGGCAAAAAGTATCATAGTCAGGAATATTCAGGGTACTACTAGTCATGTCACTGTTTATTTCGTGTGGTGAAATAATTTAAAGGGCGCCTCAAAGGTTCCTTTCGTGCACTTGACACCATGTTTTCGACATTTTTAGGTTCTACAACATGCCGGTTTCCTCACGATGTTTTCCTTCACCGTTTAAGAGTACCTACTGGTATTGCGCACATAATATTTTGGAACAGAAAACCCCATTGATGCACGACCGGGTTTAAACCTTCGGATTAAACCCGACCCGGAAGGTGGGGCCGCTACCTATAGGTCACCAGAGCTCTATCTCTTATATATAGTGTCATGTAAGGAATACACAGGGTGTCCCAACAGCCGAGAAGATTCCGGCTTCAGCAAAAACCGTTTCAAACGCTTGCAGATCAAAGTTCCCTTTGTAAGAACATACCCTAAGGGCATGTTTTATTTCTCAAGTCTGTATAAAGCTGATGAAATGGACGATCAAGCATTTCTACAACGATATGAAACAACTTAGCGAGATTAGTAATCGTCTTGTAGAGAACCTTTTAATATTTAACGCGTGGGTAAACGAACAGATTTCCCCCAAGACGTGGAAATGCGACGAAAAATTGCTCCCCAGAAATAACACGCTTCTTAAATACATATAACTGGGTAAATGCGATAAAAATATGTAAAATTTTTAGACTTTCCCTAGAACATTGTCTAGTGGTAGTGACACCGCCTTCCGATCCTAAAGTCGTGGGTTTGAATCAGGTCGTCAACCAATGGGTTTTTCTGTTCGAACTGCGAAAGATAACACGTGAGGTAACCGGCATGTAGAACAAAAAAATTCAAAAACATGACATGTGTCAAGTGCACGAAAAGAGCCTTTAGGCGCACTTAAAATTCTTTCAGCACACTTTTCATATATCTTACATAAATTATTATTATTAGCCCATATCGTCCCACTGTAGGGCAAAGGCCTCCCTATCCCCCTAAATAGGTACTTAATTTTTATATATTTTTTAGTTATTGATTTTAGTAAAGTAAGTATAGACGAAGACTGAAGCCTTCTAAGACCAGTTACTTGTATACATGTTCTTACCGATAGCTGGGTTGCATTGAACTATCCCGAAATTCAGGATGGCGAAAAGTGATACAATGATGAACGTAGCTGTCATCTTTCCGGCCATTTTTCAACAATCTGTAAACATACAACAACATTCTAGAACAAAACACCGGTTTGTGATCAAACTAACCTAATACAAACTACATAAATATTAAATTATTAAAACACTAATACACTAGTGAAATGCGCCCGCCGCGACTTTATCCGAGACGATATTTTTTCATACAAGCTTTATCCTCCCGCTGCGTTCTCTACGAGTTGAAATTCAGGAATTCCTTTCTTAGTACATCCCTACACCATAATACCCAAAATACCCTCAAAAGTTCCATGCTTTTAGGACTTAAGGTTTGGTGTGTGCATTGCCATCAGACAGTAATGTACGAATTTTATATAATTAGAAGATCAGTAGGCACTCAATATGTTTTTTAAATAACTTGCATAAATACGATACTATTGAATAAATTAAAATAATTATCAAAGCGAAACTTACCACATTCATAACAGCAAAAAGATGAATCAATAAAAAAGAAAAACTCAATCCACAACACTGCAAGCGCCTACGCCTAGCATCAAACTCATAGAATCTAGGACCCGGCACAATTAAAACAGAAAATACTCTATGGACGACCATTCGTAAATGGATCTTGTTTAAATATGTAAGCAATGTGGTTGGATGCCAGAAGTGGGGGTATCGCCGCGTGCGCATGGGACCTCAGGAAACGGATCTCTGACTTTGCGAAAGCAAGAAAGTTCAATAAGAAGCTAAAAATACAGACTAATTAAAAACAAAACAATAGTACATCAAAATCAAAAGCTCGTGAATCCTAGATCACTTATAAAGACTTTATAGTGCCCGAGTAACTTCTAATATCGACGTAAAAATCGCCTATCTTTGGCCATGACATTTACCTAGCTTTTGCGGCCACTCTGTGGCACTATTTGTAGTTCTAGTAAATCTATATTGTAAGTACTATTATTGCTCATATTGCACTGCAATTCTTTAAATCTAACCTTACTCAATATGGAGATTGCCATTAAACATCTGCGAAATACCTACTCACAAGCATGTCACAACACTTCGTAGAAATACTCCTAGCAAAGTATATTTTTTAAAGCTACTCAGGCTTAAGCTTTAAACAACCAAAGTATAAAAATAGCAAATAGGGACCTATGGTAACAAAATATATTTTCGGAGAAAGTTTTAACACCAAATTCATGTCCACCTTATTCTGCCTCATGTAAACAAACTGGGTCGCCCTCTGTAGTCGCCGGAGGCGCCTCAATGCCTGCTCCTGATCACACGTGAAACTAAACACTCATGGACCCTTATTGTCATACAAATAAAGTTCTAACTCCAACCGATATACCCCCCTCTGTGGTCGACTCAAAACGGAGGATGCTCTCGTGAAATTCAATTTATTTAACCGTCAACAAAATTAACTCGTGCTCGAGTAAATCTAGTTATCGTAAAGAACAAGACTGCGATTAGTAAGAAACCTGTATAAGATTTCTTCCTGATGTCAGATTCTATTGTTGAAATCTAGAATAATTTATGTAAATAACCATGCGTCACAATATAATATTCAGTAATAGAAAGAACTGGGCGACGCATCAATATGCAAATTGAGGAGGCATGTAGCTCGATTAAAGATTTTTTGCTCTCAAGCAAGTCCCATAAAAGACAAGCATGACTTCCGCACCTACGAACAAAAGTCAAATGTAAACAACCTCTCAAGCCCGGGGCGCGAGCGTGCTAAGTTCACATAGCCGATCGTATCGCTCTCGTTCACATGCCGCGCGATTCGGGAAGCCTTCGCAGAGGTACAGTGCCGGCCGAGCAATGGAAGCGTGGAAAACAACTTATCGAATCTTTTGGCTTTAGGAAGCGGATCTCGTATCAGTTATCGGTAATTGTTCATTACACTTCCTAAACTTGAATTGAAACTATCCGGATTTGCTTATGATTGATGCTTGCGGTGCGCCTGTCAAAAAGTAACAGTTCCGTATTATGATGCAGTGAGTCTTGCCTGTCGATGATTTACCTGTCTTATGTCTCAACTTAGTAACACATTATGTGAAACTAAAAAATTAACGTGACTCAGTCATTTAAAAGTTAAACGAAAACGAAATACAATAGTCCAGTCTAGGCATAGCTTCTCTACACCTTTTACATGGATCTTTGAAGGGACAAAAAGGTTGCATTACGTTACAAAACTAATTTGATTTTGTGCGGACGAGGTCAACGGTGTGCGACAGAACAATGTGGAACTGACAAGTCGAGGCAATCACTCACCATTCATAACCGTTTTGCTTTTTTTTAGCTTTTGAAAAACTCTAGGAAAATGCTAGAAAAACTATAGTCAAATGTGTTTTATATGGTAGAATTTATTTATCTAACTTCTGAGGATTAACCATTGGTATTTTATTATTCATATACTTGGTACCTATCTAAGTACACTTTGACAAAGAAGATAAAAACAAATCGAAGCGTAAGCTAAGCGCTTAAGAAAGATAAATAAAATACCAAAAAAAGGCTTTTCCATTTAGCTTTGTTATTCGTTCTCTTAAAGTAGCGCTAAGCTTTACAAAACAAAGTAAATAAAAAGCACACCTAACTGAATTCCACAATATTCAAAAATTTCAAAAACTTGCCAATACAATAAATGTGAAACTTTGAAAAAAGAGATACTTTACAAATAAATTCAGGCTTACACTTACTTATTGGATTTCGAAGTTGGTTCTGATGAAGTAGGCTGGGTAATGTGAGGAATGGTGAAAATCCCTCCGTTTTATACTGAATCTCGATCACTCACTCAAACCAACCATGTCGGTAGACAACGGGGGACACATCCTTACCATTATCTGTATGTATCCCATAATTAGGTTTGAGAAATGGAAAAATGTTGAATGAATCTGTTGATCTATTTTATTTTACCCAGTACCCTCACTTTAAGAATTTGGAAAATGTATTCGTCCTAAATATTCACAAACGTATCTTGTATTCTATAATGACAAACATTATAGAATACAAGCTCTGAAGAGCGAATAAAAAAAATTAGATAACAGCCCAAACGGTGGTTCGTATCTAATATAAAATATCATACACAGTGGCACCACTGGCACCAAAAACTTTTTGTGAGATGTCATCAGCGATTCAAAACTGTCTCTAGATAAACACTGCTAAGACCTTTTACCATCTATAGTAGATGATTTATACAGCGTCAGGAGGTAACGGGATGCTGTAGTGCCCGGGACGAATTAAGATGGAGTAGGCTTCGTCTACTCCAATATGTTCAATTATCTGTACAACCAGTGAACATATTAATTTCCTCCAATTTTTTCAACTTAAAAAATAGTTTGACTAAATTAAATTGCAATAAGCTCAATCACAATATTGCTTGCCTAGCACCTATTCCTATCCTCTCGGCTTAGTCGGCCTTGTCCACAGGAAAGATACGGTCAATATGTGCTAAGCTGACTAAGCCGCGGGTTTCCTCACGATATTTTCCTTCACCGTTTGAGAGTACTGGTATAGCGCACATAAATTTTTCAAACAGAAAAATCCAATGGTACACGACCGGATTTGTACCCACGACCTTAGGATCGGAAGGTGGGGTCACTACCTACTAGACCACAAGTGCTCTCTCAGATATTAAGGAATTTATAAAGAGTTATAAAACAAATTACACGCTGAGCTGCGTATTATTTTTACCAGGCGGTTATTTGTTTGCCGTGTGAAAAATAACAGGCACACGATACAAAAAAGCCAAGTATAAGTACAATTTTATTCCACTTTTAAATTGTAACATCCAACACGAGACAACCTGATTATATTTTTCCACGAATTTCTACATTTAACTGACGTTTCGTAACAAGTTTCTCAAACTAGAGTTAAAAGTGAATTATGAAAAGTTTCAAATCCACGAACGATTTTGATGCTAGTTAGCGACTTTACGGCTTAGTACTTTACCTTAGTACTTGAAAAATTTATACATTCTGAAATTTAAGTTTCGGTTTTCGGGACCTCGTCAGCCATACTCGCTAGTATGAGGTTCTTATCAGTGCCTTGGGGTTTCTTGGGTTCCAAGGCTGCCCTCATTTCTAAAGCGCGAGTGTCAGTCTCTAAGGATTGGTTCTTATCATTCAGATCCACGGTGATCTTGATGCAGGCCGCTTCTAGTGCGTTGTATGTCGCCCTGTGGATAAAATTTTACAAAAGTTCGAAAACATGTATCAAATGCACGAAACGAGACTTTGAATCGCGCTTTATCCTTTCACCACACTGGTTCGAAAAAATTAAGGACACAACTAGTAGTAACACACAAACTAGAGTGGTATGTATTCAGCAGTTTGTGCTGTTCAATACGTCCTGTTTTCTAAATAAACGATAAATTGGTATTTATTACGCTTGCTAACTAAACCCTTCAGTATGTTTGATCCTCTTATTGTTTTCAGTAAGTTTACATTGAGCAGGGTGTTTACAATGTAATGACTAAAATAATAGTTCTTAGTTTCATGTTTCAGAGTAGGATTTTCCTTTTAGTTGTTCGCCAAGAACTGAATTGGATTCGATTGTTACATATTAAATAAATAAATAAATAACATCCAACAGTCACATACACAGTCCTGACCCCACACTAGGATTCCCTGTGCCGTGGGTATCAGAAACTACGAGTACCATGGTACCACAACACCCAGACCTGGAAGAAATATTTGCAGAACATGCAAACATTTCTTCCGCAGCGGGAATCGAACCCGCGCCTCAAGCGTCTCCGCCGAGCAATCACCCGCCACGCCACCGAGGCCGTCAAATATTAATATTTTGTAGAACGGATGTTTTACAAATAACTACTACACCAACTTAAAGACATCATAGACGACATTCACAAAGCCTTATATTTACATCATTACTATTAAAAACGATCATACTCTTAGCAATTTCAGCTTGCCTGACTAACGCTATTAAACGTTAGATTTTATTTTATTTCATTTTTAGAGTTTCTGTATATTTTATTTTACATTCTAAGTCCCTAAACCGAGATATTTAAGTGAATATTTACACTGTTTTGGATAAATGCCGTATTTCTACAGTCACAGCTATTGCTTTACTGAGTCAGAGTTTAAACAGAACTTTGTCGGCGTATTTATGCGAACAACTTACTTGGCGCAATCCAACTTCTCCTGTAACTGTCGGATAGTCTCTCTCAAATTTCTGACTTCCTCCTTCAGCCCTATGTCCGCTTCGTCAGCAGCCAGTTCGATTCCCGGCCTATACCCTCGCGTCTCTAAACGTGTTTCGGCCACTTTCAGCGCGTTTACTTTGTCCGCGAACTGCTCCCCCATTGTTTTCAACTCCATGTTAAGTTTTTGCATATTTTCTTCCATCTAAAGGTTGAAAGGATAAACCAGCTTATCAAAATAGGAATGTAGCATAATGTTTCAAAGACAAGATTAATGTCTTAAATACGGTTCCTATTCATATTGTCTAATCTAAAACGCCTTACCCTCTGTTCTAATAAAACAGAGGGTAAGCGTTTAGTAAATTGCAACTTTTAATAGTAAATGAGACTGCAGAATCAAAGCAACCCCGTACGTATAAGTTACCTCTCAAGACCGTCTTGTAAATGTCAATTATTATTTGTCTCGTAGTTATTAAACTGTTTCTCGAAACTTTGCTCAAGTTTCCGTAAACACCTATCAGAGACGTCGCTGAATTCAGTATTTCGCGGAATTCAGTGAAAGTGACTCTACATTATAATTAAAAATATTTATAACCTGATGTATGTATGTATGTTCGTATGAGCTAGTGGCCAACTCTAGTGACGAAGTTTTTAGGCCGCCTAAAAGGCCTCCGTCATGGCTTAACGACTTAAAAGCCGGTACCGACTGTTTAACGTGCCCTCCGAAGCACGGAAGCGCTCAGCTCGTAATGCCACTTGCGGTCACCCATCCCAATTTGTGACCGCGCATATCGTTGCTTAACTTTAACAATGAATCAAGAACGCCTACGCAAGCTACGCCACGAGCGCTTCTTTAATAACCTGATAAAAACATTTAAGAGGTTATCAGCCCATCGTCCATTTCTATCTAGTTTTTCCAACATGACGTACAATATGGTGCGTAATGTTGAAAAAACTAGATACCTTCCAAAATTGCAAACAAAATCAAACCATGCAATACAGAAGGACAATAAGTTTGGTATATAATCAAAGCCCTTGATTCGCTAAGTCCAGAAAATCCTTTCATCAGATGTAAAACTAAATATTGTATAAATAAATATGTTTTTTGTAAGGCAGATCACGTAGTCTGGTTCGACGACCGCGACGAAATAAATGTTTCGAGGGGGGCTAGTAAATAACTTTTTATATCTAGAGACTGCACCTTAGGGATGTTTCAGTATAGACCACACAAATATCTTAATACTAGTGAAACGACCGCGACTTTGTTCATATTGAGTTTATTTTATAAAAACTTCATCTTATTGCTGCATCCCTTAGGAGTTGACTTTTGGGAATTCCTTTCTTAGGGCACATGCGGTTTAGGCTATTTTCGTTGATTGTCAGTCAGACAGTAACGTAAGAATCCTATTTAATTTAAAAAAATACTAAGTTGACTGTTGTAAGTATTACTGTATCGTTCAATCAGAATAGCAGAAAGAGCCAGCATTCTTTTACAAAATATCAAACACCTGGCGTGGGAATCGACCCGCACCTCGAGTCTTACTACTTTGCTCATCACTCTTCAAACTGAACGACCATTAGCTTCCTGAGTTCAATATGTGTTTCTGCTAGCAGCTTCTATACTATTTGATAACATACTATTTGAAAGACTGACTGACAATCAACGCACGTAATCTTACTTATATTATAAATTTGAAAGTCTTAGTTTGCTTGAAATTACCGGCGTAAAGCTCAAAACGCAACGATAGCGCGTACTAATTTTACCGGTGCTGCCATCTAGTACGAAAGTTTGTAACGATGTTTGGATGTTTGGATGTTTGTGCCTCAATCACGCCTAAACAGCTGAACGGATCTGAACGAAACTCGGAATATACATAGTACATGTACTGGATTAACATATAGGCTATTTTTTATCCGGATACCACGCGAGCGAAGCCGCGGGCGCCAGCTAGTAAATCATAAGTTCTAGAAGCACGAAACTTGCAGACCTATTCCTCTTATGGTAATTTGGTGCTTGTTTAGCACCTTAGCACTTGTTTAGCAGTTGGTAATGACCCCGCCTTCCGATCCTAAGGACGTGGGTTCAAATCCGGTCGTGTACCAATGGATTTTTCTGTGCGAAAAATTTATGTGCGCTTTACTAGTTCTCTCAAACGGTGAAAGAAAACATAGTGAGGAAACTCGCGGCTTAGTCAGATCCGCACGTATTGACCATGTCTTTCCTGTGGGTAAGGCCGACTAAGTTGAGAGGATGGAATAGGTGCTGGGCAAGCCTACTCCATCTTAATTCGTCCCGGGCAATACAGCATCCCGTTTGTGAAGGTAAAAGTTGCCTCCTGACGCTGTATAAATCATCTACTATAGATGGTAAAAGGCCTCAGAGAGAGAGGATTACAACGCGGGGTGTTCCACTATTCTTCCATAGACATTTACCTTCAGTTTCTGCCAATCGAGCTCGTTTCTAGCTCTCTGCGTATCGTAGATCCTCCTTCTCAGCATGTAGTTAGTGACGTCAGTCTGAGCTCTCAGCGCGTTCCGAGCCCTGCCGCGGGCTACGAACAAAGACTCCCGGAGTCGAAGAGTGTCCTGCAACTCTGTCACCGCCATCCTCATTGTCGCCTCGCATTTCTCCAGCCATTGGTCGTATGTTATCATCCTGTCAAATTGTAATCGCAATAAGTCAAATGGAAGTTATATGAATAAAGTCTTACTCTCGAATACTCAAACGCGACTCAGAGTTGAGCACGTCTCAAGTCACGGTTTTATGACAGTTTTTGATGAAACCGGTTAAGTACGAGTCGAATTCGCACAAGAAGGTTTCCATCGTACAGGTACATAAAATGTTTCTTCTATGGGACCACCTTTTATCTTTTTATTTTAATCTTATTATTTGTTGTTACAACGGCAATGGAAATACTCACTGAAAATTTCAACTCTCTACCCATTACGGTTCATGAGATATAGCTTGCTGACGGACGGACGGACGGACGGACAGCGGTGGCTTAGTAATACGGCTTCGGATACGGAACCCTCAAAACTACTGAGCGTTAGTTAACAAGTTACAAAGTCTGCATTCATGGATTAATCTGTTTCAGTAAGCAAGCAATAATGGCCAGAATCTCGACCCGTGCCAAGTGAACGAAACTATCACAGCTTCCGACCTCAGAGAATTCAAGGGTGATAAAAAAGAATTGCACTTGGGTAGGAGCATTTTTCACGGGTCATTTCACAGGCAAGGCTAGCATTAACGTTTCCCAGGTCTAAGTAATGAGAACTTTTGTCGAAAGCGCTAAAAATTTCAACGTCTCATTACGACGGCAAAGCTAAAGAGAGTTTCCCCAAGGCTTTAGCTAAAAAAAAGCCTGTTAAAATTAAAGCTTCAGACTGCCGTTCAGACGCCTAACTTCTATCTTTTCTTATTTATGAAACTTAACGGAATCTGGTTAGAGTGTTCCTTTTAAGTCTCAGGTGCAACGTGGCTCAAGGGAGTCTCGTAACTTTCAGCTATTTCATTGTACAACACCGAGCATATCGTTGTAAATACCTGAGTGCGAAAATTTCATTTCACTGCCAGAATAAGTACAGTAAAGTAAGTTCGTGGCCAACTCTAGTGACGGAATTTTTAGACCGCCTAAAGGTCTTGGATTAACGATTTTAAAGCCGGAACCGACAATTTAACGTGCCCTCCGAAGCACGGAAAGCGCTCAGCTCGTAATGCCACTTGCGGTCACCCATCCCAATTGTGACCGCGCAAAACGTTGCTTATCTTCAACAATAAGTACAGTTATTAATTTTGTAGAAGGTACTGTGTCAGACTGATTAAATAGTCGGAATATTGTAGTTTT